>VZTM01007234.1:256541-431624 GCA_013400555.1 Jacana jacana | reverse complement strand
GGCTTGGACTAGATGACCTTTAAAAGTCCCATCAAGCCCAAATCATTCTATGAGTCTAAAATGGTCAGCAAGACCAGCAATATGGTTCACTCTGCAATCCATGAGCTCATTATCTTCCTGCCACTCCACTGAGCCCAGCACATTTTTCTCCCTGCTCATGCCCAAGAGAAGGGAGTTGTGCCAATAGTGAACTACATTTTTAATACAGGGAAAAATGAACATGCAAAAAATTGAAATGTTTTTAAAAAAATAAACAAAACCACCAGATCCACCATTAGTATGAGACAGTAGGAAGGACTATCCAAGGCTTGTGCTCATTTCTCTTCCAGCAATGAATTAACTCATTCTAGATGTCCAATTCCTTTGACTGCTCAGAGACCAGGATGCTATTATTATTATTATGCTTTTTAGTGAAAATTGAGCAAAAGTATCCATTAAGCATTTCAGCCTATGCCCTGTCATCTGTTATTTTTTCTCCTTCACTATTAAGTAGCAGACCTATACTTCCATTTGCTGCGCTCTTGCTTTTTGTGTACTTAACACTTCTTCTTATTCCTTTTACAACCTTTACTAATCAGTATCACATTTTGTGCCTGTGCCTCTTCTGATTTTGCCCTTTCATGTCTTCATATTCCCATCTTCTTACCCCTGTTTTTCTTTTAATCCATTTTCTGTGACTTCCTTTTCACTCACATGCCTTTCAAAAGCCCTTGGTGCAAGTACAATATATCGATCTTTACCTTTTCATATTTTGGTTTTATCTAAGAGAGTGTCTGCTGCTGTGCACTGAGTTTTTTGCTCTTCAGAAACTTTCCAAAAGCTTCATCTGGTGTCTTCTATAGCTTTTCTGATCCCAAACCTTAATGAGAGGCTATTTTTCCTTGCTTTTCTGCACAGCTACAGGGGTGGTGGAAAATGCTACTAATGCCCCTATTCTGTTTTTTGTGAAAAGGCTGGCATTATTTGGAATATGCACAATTTAATCAGAATTGTAAGGTGGTTTTTTTTTAAAAAAAAGCTTTATAACAGGTTTAATTTTGACCAAAATCACAAGAGGACATATGACTACCAATCCTAGTGTTGGATTACTGAACAGCTGTGACTGAGATTAACAGGAATTACTCCAGTGGCTGTCTCTTCAGCCAGCTGGATTCTTACATAGTACACAGAAGCCCAGTTTCATCCCATAGTAAAAGCCTTCAACAGAGGTCCAAGAGTAGCGGGCCAGTTCCTGCATGAGCTATTTGTATACCATCAAAGGTGATTAAGTATGCAATTAAAACACAAGTATTTCTCTGAAACCATGCAATATTTAGCTACATTAAGACACACACAAAAAAGGAAATCTCTAACTGTGCCACAATTTAAGCTTGGTCTTTGGGCCAGTGTAGGCTTGCTATACAAACAAAGCATTGGAAAACTCATACCATTTAACAGAAGACATAGCAAGAAAGGTTTTGTGTCCCAGTTCACCAGTATTTCAGACTAGAGAAGCATTCCAAGTAACAAAGAAATCAAACAGTGTGAAATAAATGATTCAACACAGAAAAATGAGAGAAATTATATAAAATAGATATTCAGCAATGAGGTTACTGCTGTGTTCTGCATGTTCCAGCGTTACAGCAACATTTCTCTTAAGAGAGTAAGACCATGTTTCCAAGAATGAAATCTCCACAGGCTTTCAAATATCAATGTTACACAACCTGACTCAAGTCCAAAGGGCCAAACACTGCACTATGTTTCTCTGTTGGCATTGGTCCACGTGAGGGAACTTGAAGAAGCTACTTGTCCATACCAGTGTTCATTTTCATTAAGTTAGTACATATTTAATGTAGATACATTAATACTGTACATACAACCTTTAAATGAATCCTCTCATCACACTTTTTGTTTTCACTAAAGGAAACTATATATAAATACTGGCAGTCAGAAGACTGCTTGCGTTTACACTTTTAACCTCATTTTTTGTTTCATAAAAAACACCACACTAATCACAAGGTGTTACGCCATACCATGCAGCTTTTTGAGATAGCTAAGGAATACCCATCTGGTGCTAACTTGGATGATGCAAGTATATTCTATAGCAGTAGTTCAGAGTACAGCATTTGCTGTCAGGAGGCACATGACTCACTTGAGCAATCCCGCACGGTGGAACACGTAAAGCTCGTGACCAAGTTTGGAAGTACAGGAAGGGACAACCCGAACAAAACTCTGAATCAGGTGGAACTCTGGTACATGATGTGGCACAAGGATGACGCAGAAGTCTTTGTCCTGAAAAAGATTTGCAGACAATAAAGGCTCTTAGTAAGAGCCGTAAGCTTTACACAAAGGCTTCTGACTAGAGGGGGCAGAAAGAAAACAAACTGAATGCAGGGCTTACAACACACGGTCTACCTAGATGGCTTGATGCCTCAAAGTAAGTGATGAGCTCAACATAAGGTTGGCTCACAGAAACAGAGTTTTAAGCTCAGATATTAAAGATTTATTAGTTAGTATGCTGATATTCCCTAATGGCACCGTTGCTCCATCCCCCCCACCCCATTTCTTCTTCAATAGAGTACAGTATTTCAGTTAGAAGGGACTTACAAGGAACATCTAGTCCAACTGCCTACCAGGAACATTATCTGGTCTGGGTTTTTTCTACCTTACTATTCTTCTGCAGTGAAATTTCAGTACAATGTATGTCTGTTTGGGGTCTTTTGCACGTTTGCAGCAAAGTGAGACCATCACTAGAGCAGTGTGTCCTAAAGTCCTGAACAAACAGCTAGTGT
The DNA here is from genome assembly GCA_013400555.1 of Jacana jacana. NCBI lineage: Eukaryota > Metazoa > Chordata > Aves > Charadriiformes > Jacanidae > Jacana > Jacana jacana. The sequence goes on along the minus strand of VZTM01007234.1, from coordinate 428,853 downwards.
GTATGCACAGATTGACTGTACTGCATGCAGAATAGACTTGATGAATGCAAGTTTATATGCACACAGTGATGCTCAGCTTGTCCTGAATTTGGTACTGTTGGCTTGTGCACGGTACACGGTGCATATGCATACAAAGACATGTTGTATTGGCAGTGAGCAGAATTGTTCAGACACCTGTGCTGTAAAGGCTGCAGCAGTGCAAAGGAATGCAGGAATCACCACTGAGTGCTCTCAGATGAAAAAGAGCATCATCAGGAGACAAAACTGCATGCCACAAATAACTTTACCCATTCAAACTGTTCAGTGTCTCCCATCCCTTTTTATTGAATGGGTGTTTTAAGATAAGCTCACTGCACACAGGGATGTTGGACTATTCAGAAAGATGTTTCATGCAGCACGATACATGCTACGAGACTCTCAAGTAGCACAGAGCAGACCTAGAACATGTTTAATGGGTTTTACTCTGGCCAATTATTCTATGGCATTTTTTTCAGTATAAAGATATTATTTGAATCTCACTGCTTTTCTTCTCTAAGTACACTATGTGATTAAATTTTCTTAATACACCTGATGATTCCATGATGACACTTTGTTTCAAGGAGTGACAGGTGCATTGCTGGATGAATAAATTACTTAGAGATTTCAAATGTTTTCTGGGTTCATATGAGGAAAGACTGAGGGAGCTGGGTCTCTTTAGCTTGGAGGAGACTGAGGGGCGACCTCATTAATGTTTATAAATATGTAAAGGGTGAGTGTCACAAGGATGGAGCCAGGCTCTTCTCAGTATCACCCAATGACAGGACAAGGGGCACTGGGTGGAAGCTGGAACAGAGGAGGTTCCACTTAAATATGAGGAAAAACTTCTTTATGGTGAGGGTGACTGAACACTGGCAGGGGCTGCCCAGGGAGGTTGTGGAGTCTCCTTCTCTGGAGACATTCCAAACTCGCCTGGAGGCGTTCCCGTGTGCCCTGCTCTAGGTGTTCCTGCTCTAGTAGGGGGGGATTGGACTAGATGGTCTTTCAAGGTCCCTTCACTTTCTCTGGGAGCCTTCTTTGGTAGGAAGGAGCATTTTTGAACATGCTGATATTTAGGGCCAGCTCTGTATCTCTGATCACCGGGACCTGTCTTTCAGGGATGCTACCATACAAGTAATTTCATAGAATCATAGAATCATAGAATCATTTAGGTTGGAAGAGACCCCTGGGATCATCAAGTCCAACCATCAGCCCTACTCTACAAGTTCCCCCCTACACTAGATCTCTCAACACCACATCTAATCTGCTCTTAAACACAGTCAGGGAGGGTGACTCCACCACCTCCCTGGGCAGCTGATTCCACTGGCTGACCACTCTCTCCGTGAAAAATTTTTTCCTAATGTCTAGCCTAACCCTACCCTGCTGCAGCTTGCAGCCATTCCCTCTTGTCCTGTCGCTCATTGCCCGTGAGAAGAGACCAGCACCAATATCTCTACAGTGCCCTTTCAAGCAGTTGTAGAGAGTGATGAGGTCTCCCCTCAGCCTCCTCTTCCTCAGACTAAACAACCCCAACTCCCTCAATCGATCCTCATAAGCCTNCTTTCATAAACCCATGCTGACTAGGCCTGATCCCCTGGCTGCTCATTACATGGCTGGTGACAGCGCTCAAGATGACCTGTTCCATAATCTTCCCTGGTATCGAGGTCAGACTGACAGGTCTATAGTTTCCTGGATTGTCCCTTCTGCCCTTCTTATAGATGGGCGTTACATTCGCCACCTTCCAGTCCATGGGGACCTCTCCAGTCAGCCACGATTTAAGGAAGATGATGGAGAGAGGCTTGGCCAGCACGTCTGCCATCTCTTTCAGTACTCTTGGGTGTAAACCATCTGGTCCCATAGACTTGTGTGCATCTAGGCGGCATAGCAGGTCACTGATCACTTCCTCATTAATGGTGATGTCCTCATTCTGGTTCCCCTCCCGGTCTCCCTGCTCCTGTGGCCGAGTCTCCAGGGAACAGCCGGTTCCACTGTTAAATTTGTAGTGTGAATTTACAACTCTCTGTAGTGTGCACTATAAATGCCTCAAAGTGGACTCTGTTACCTCAGATAAAGACTGATCACACCAGGTGTCAGAGCAAAATAGCTACTGCACTGTAAATTCACATCTTTATTTACTGCACTTAAGCTTCGCCCTAAACATAAACCTTCAGTGTCACTGTTTAGGTCATAAGTAAATATTAAGGTTTTCCTTAATAGTGCTGTTTTCTAGGTTTTAATTCCATCTCCTTTAACATATTTTCCCTGATTTTATTTTTAATCTAAGTACAGTCTGTGTCTATACATGATTTTAAAGGAATTTGTAATGTTTGCTTTCTAAATCTACATCTCTGAAAAGTCCCTATGGAACATAAACAAAGGACTTCTGTCACAATATATAAAGTCCAAAGGCAGTCGAGGAGAGAAGTCAAACTCCTCAGAGTACCAGCCCAGGGTAACTAGCCATAGTGTACTCCTGTGAGTCACTGACTTACTTGGGCATCATATCTGAACACTCTGGCTGACAACTGCACCATGTCCTACCATGCATACACATGCATACAAACTTTACAACTTTAATTATACATACTGGGAAAAGCTTGAAAACATAATGCAAGAAATCCAGTGATCTGCAACCAAGAATAAGCAATGTTAAGTAAAGCACATATCAGATAGATCCTACACATTTCCATACTTATATCCCCCTAAGTGCAAGGAACATGTATTCAATGCACTAGTCATACCGTTGTGATAGTTCATCACTAATCAACTGCAGATGTTGCATGCTGCACACTGGCTCTTGACTACTAGTCTTAAAGTGTCACTATGAACAAGAATAAACCTAAATGTTTGAAATAATATCAAAACCTTAGGCTCTTCACTGAAAGGGAAAAAAAACAGTTTCTCATGTTGTTGACTCCCATGTTTTTCAAAAGTCATCCATGGACTGTCGGAGCAGCACTAGTATAGAGGAAACATTAATTGAGGTTGCAACCAGTTGTTGCTATGTTCCACAATATTGCCATCCAGCACCAAGAGGTCCGTCATTATCCACTTGATAAACCTATCCTGTGTACTTTATCAGACTAACAGGAACAGCATCACTTTGAAATTGTTCCTGAACATTTTACTTCTTTCTAGTTCTTGCCTACAGGTTTAGAGTAATTCCATTCTCTTTTCCATGGTGCCAGTGAAATGTGACATTTGAGTTTAAAAAGACATGAGAAATCTAACAAACCCTTCCTGTTTCTCCTATGCATAAGAATACCAAAGAACTCTAAACCCATCAAATAAAGTTATCTTGAAGCTTTATAAAATATTTTTCCACCATACAAAATGTGTCTTTGGAAGAAAATCAATACAGATCTATATTACCTAAGAGTACTGATAAAAACCCTCCTCTCCTTCCAGACCCTTAAGTTCCCTTCACCAATAATATTACAGAATCACATAATGGTCAGAGTTGGAAGAGACCTCTAGAGATCATCTTCTCCAACTCCTCTGCTAAAGCAAGACAGCTTAGAGAACATTACTTAGGACTGCATCCAGGTGAGTCTTGAAAGTCAGAGAAGGGGACTCTACAACCTCCCTGGGCAGCCTGTTCCAGGGCTCTGGCACCCTCACTGTAAAAGTTTTTCCTTGTATTTCAATGAAACTTCCTGTGTTCCAGCTTGTGCCCATTGCCCCTCGTCCTGACACTGGAAACCACTCAAAAGAGTCCATCTGCATCCTCCTTCAACCCACAGTTCACATACTTATAAGCATTAATAAGGTCTCCCCTCAGCCTTCCCTTCCCCAGGCTAAAGACTCCCAGCTCTCTCAGCCCTTCCTTGTAAGGGAGATGCTCCAATCCCTTGATCGCCTTTGTTGCCCTACACTGGACTCTCTCCAGTAGTTCCCTGTCTCTCTTGAACTGGGGAGCACAAAACTGGATGCAGTATTGCAGTTGTGGCCTCACCAGTGGAGAGTAGAGGGGGACAATGACCTCCCTCGACCTACTGGCCACACTCTTCCCTATGCAGCCCAGAATTCCACTGGCCCTCTTGGTGACAAGGACACAGTGCTGGTTCATGGATAGTTTACTATCTACCAGGACTCCCAGATCCTTCTCCTCAGAAGTGCTTTCCAGCAGATCCGCCCCTAACCTATATCAGTGCCCAGAATTCTTCCTCCCCAGGTGCAGGACCCTACACTTGCTCTTGTTGAACTTCATTAGGTTCTTCTCTGCCCAGCTCTCCAGCCTGTCCAGGTTGCACTGGATAGTGGCACAGCCTTCTGGAGTGTTAGCCAGCCCTCCCAGTTTAGTATCATCAGCGAACTTCCTGAGGATACACTCGGTTCCCCTTGTCCAGGTCATCAATACATATGTTGAACAAGACTGGACTGAGTATTGACTATTGGGGGACACCACTGGTTACAGGAGAAATAATTTCTAATTAAATATCTATGACTGAGTGAAAACTTTAAAAAAGAGCTGCAAATACAGGACTGGATTGGGGAATTACATATTCACTTATATAATGCCCAATTATGACTAGTTAATAGAATAAGCTAAATGTGGGAAAAGAAAATGCCATTGCAATGTACTTTTCTACTTTCTGGTACCCAGTACTTTCTTGGCAGCAAGGAACACAGGAATGGAGGTATGAGATTTTACCTTAAAAAGGTATCAAGTATTTGCAGATAAACTAGCAATTTAGTTCCTTCACATTTCACTTTCAGTGCACTTACAAGACACAGAACTACTCTAAATTTAAGAGATGGAAACAGAAATGGGTAACACAAATTCCTCAGTACCCTTAAGGGTTAAGATGCAATCATACCTACACTTCAACCAAACTATTTCTGGATCCACGCTGTGCAGGGTCAGCAGTAAATCCCTCAGGACAAGATTCAAAGATACAGTCAGAATTACCTCATGCCATCCTTTCCACAGTTGCCCTTTTCTGATGTTTTTTTTTTTTTTTACAAACAGGTGGATCCAGCAAATGCAAGCTAGAGAAGCATACAAGCAGAATATTTGAAAACAACAAGATCTACAGATTCCTCAGCTCTGAGAAGAGGATCTTTGCATGAGTGTTAATCTTAGGAGAAGTCTTCAGAAAGGAGCGCTATCTTTTCTATAGATACCCATCTTGGAATCCAAACTGTTCCAGAGATGTCTCCAGGGAAAAAGAGAATGGAACTGCAGTTTTAAACAATAAACATGGTGAAAATATCTTGAACAGAAACAACAATGGTGCATACAAAGGACAGAATGTCAACAGGGGGCAAAAGAGTGACAGATCCTTATCCTATGAGCAGAGAACTCAGCTAGTCTACAGAGCGATTATTTCCCAACACAGGTACAGATAGCTGCTTTGAATTGCTATTTCAGTATAATGGAGTCATTGCAGAGCACATCCCTCACCTCAGTATTACTTTAAAATAAAGTTACTTTATTCTGCAATAATTATCTTGCTTTAATTTCTTCTTTTTTCTCTTCCTAATGAATTTGAGCTATTTTACTTTGTAAATATGTACCAAGAAGCCTATGTGTTTGCTTTCCTTTGGTAACTTAGGGTATTTGCATTCACAGTGTTTAATCCCTTTGTGTAGGCTTCCTTCTTGATCAAGAAATAGCTTAATAAATAGCATTAGCTTTCAAGGAGTTCTGATTTTTCTTCTTAATTAAGTTTATTTCTAAATTTCCTTTAAGCCAGACAAGTTCAGAAGTTGTCAGTCACCAGTGACTACTACTACAAGTAGAAAGATGTTTTTTCAAAAGGTACTATAGTTATCAAACTCATCATCTATGAAGTCCTTGCTATGGATACCTTGTGTCTTTAAGAAGTACATGTATTTAACAGTGAGAAAGATCTTGGGTGTGCTCAACCTCTTTCCAGCTACCTTTTTCTAAGGTACATGTTTTAGGATCTTTCTAGGATCTATAAACAAGAACGGGGCTCATTTATAATCAGAAAGGTCCAGTGTTCCTGGAGAGGCTTTTGCTGATGTGGTTTAGTGTAAGCTCTCTCTCCAAGGGTGCAGAGAAAATTGGGAGGAGAAAAAAAAAAAAAAAGGTTTAAACCACATTCATAGATTTATTCTACTCCACCAGGATCTAAGAGTCCAAGGTCATTAGCAGCAATAATTTTAAGATAAAAAGCCTTTGTCTTTCCCCTTCTGTAGTAGATTCCAGAAACTGAATCAATTCTCTCAGTGATGAGAGACTGTTTAGAAATCAGAACATTTAACGGCAAAGTTAAAAAAAAACCTTTATTGCCCTATGAAATAAGACAATGAATACACCTTTGGAATTAATGTTTCTTCAGAGGAAGAAGTGGCCTTCTTCCACAATTTCAACTAGCATTTTCCCCCAAAAAAGGAAATTCTTAACTTTTTGTTCCTACAGTCTTTCCAGAGATGGGAAGCTGCAGCTGGAGGTTGAAAATTTCAGTAAGTTATTAAATGGAAAAAAAAAAAGAGATCAGAAAAAATGCAATATAACTGCAAGCAGGTGCTGTCACTTTTACATTTGTCCTAAAAATGCAACATTGAAAGTTGTCATTAAGATTAGGAAAGCAGTAACTATGCATCCATACTTACCTAGTTTCATGTTTCTCATCAATAAAGAACAGACGGACACAGAAAGCATTCGAAGCTCCTCTGTACACTGGATGAAAAGCACCTGCTTCTTCAGTCTCAAGGAGGGATGTTGCTGAGGCTTTGAAATCTTTGCCTCTGACATCATCTAACAGCAGTTCACCAGTAACACCATCTTTCTGCAATGATCACAGATGAGTGACCACTTATGATATTTCTGAAAATATTTTAATGTTTTAATTAAAAGGTCTTGCATCATCATTAACCTTGTAGTAACCCAAGCACACAGAGGGATGTACGTTTCACTTGTCACATTTTGACTAACACAGAAGTTCAGGGAGGCATTTTAATGTGATATCTGTTTCTGAAGCACTAGATAAAAAAGGCCTGTAAAAATATGTATATTATTGCTGAAGAGCATTATGTTCACAAACTATTAGTTACCATTAGAGTCCCTTTGTGAGGCAATTAAGTATTTATCTTTCAGAAATGTTTCTGTATTTTTAAAAAAAATAACGTTTCTAGATGTGTATTGAAACTCTGTGAACGTTAAAAACATGTCAAAGAAAATGGGATCAATGCAGAGAATATTGTGGAAATGGAAATGAACAATAACAGGAAGAGAACCAGAGCAGCTTCGACACAGTACAGAGTACTGAGAGACTAGAAGACACATGCACTGGTTTTAAGATTTCTCAGGATAAACTCTCTGCTGATTTATGCTGCACCAATACATTTGATAGTAATGGTCATTTATCAAGTCAATCTTCACTCAAGGGACATAGAACATGGTCCTGTTAACTACAAAGTTACAAGGTACAAAGCAAGTTACAAGGTACTCTACAAGTGAAAACTGAAGCCATATTGCTGCTTTTCAGCTGTGTTAGCTTTCTGTCAGTAGCAGATTTTTAGCAAGTCAGAATCTCAGGACTTGCAGATTAAGATTCAGAATAAGACAGCTGTTGCCCCGCCTGTTGCAGGAATGCTGTCTCCACATCTGCAGAGGAGCCCACTTGAAACTGTGCTTCCATGTGCCTTTAATCGGCAGCAGACCTCCACAAACAGGTCCTCACCCTTTTTCTCCTCTCAGTGCCACTGTACTCCCACCCCTACGCTGCCTGGCTGCTCATGTGGTCATCCAATAACTGTAACCACCTCCATCCATATCCCAGCTAGAACAGCTTCTGATCTATGCACAACAGCAGATGTAAGTGTGGGCTCATGCAGAGGACAGTGCAGGAGTGGAAATAATAAGCACTGCTTGTCCTAATAGCCTCCACCCTTGCTTCAAATTAGGTTTTTAAGTTATCAGCATTGCCACATTCAGTGGTATTACCTGCACAGCTGCATCCTGATCATGAATATGTTCAAAGTTTCCACATGAAACAGAATCTGCTTCTTGACTTGTTTGGTTGCTTTTATCTTCACCTGAATAATGAAGAAGAATAGATGCATCGGGCTTAGAAATGTGAGCTTAATGCTCAGAATCACAGCAATAACTAAAGAGTGTGCCAGGCTACCTCTATTGAAAGGTTTATTTTATTTAACAGCCACAGTTAAAATACAGCCTCCTAGAACTCCATTACATTATGTGATCTCAAGGCAAAAATCAGAGAATTGCTTATAAACTAAGAATTGAGCAAGACAGTTTGGAATTCCTAACTTTTGTTTCATATGTAATAAATTTTTATACTATCTGAGGAGAAAAATATGACTTTTTAGTGTATTGACTAGTATCTTAAACCCTGTGTCTGTTGCTGACGTTTTCTGATGATCACAAGGATGAGAAGTGCTCTTGATTCCCAGTTTAGTTCTCCTCAGAAATTCAGAATAAATTCTAGTCAAGCCAGAACCCTTACTTACTGGCGTAAGCAGGGACAAGAAGCAGGGATTCAAATTCTCTTCTCAGTTGCTAAACCTAACTAGCTCTCTAAACCCTGTTTTATTTCTTATAAAAAGTGTTTGCTTTTTCATCAATCTTTGTCAGTTTCTCTACTTCCTCTTCTTCCTCCAGATCTATCTCTGCCTGATAGATTATCCTATTGTCCTTAGTAACGTTACGGTAACATTCTATTCTAGTTCATACCAACCCAAGTAGTAGTATTTTTGTGGGCAAACAGACAACTAAAGTGACAGGATGAAATTACTTGTAGCCACCTGATAAATCAATATTTAAAAACTGATTGCCATGGCACAGGTATATACAATTATATATATATAATTATATTTTGTGTATATATATATCTGCACACAGCATATATATACAGTATCTCTAGTCAAGTCCTTAAGCCAATTAAAGCAAGCATCTATATGTGAGGAAGTCTATTTAAATATCACTGTACACATTTTTTTGATATTCAATCTCTTGGCCAGGACCAAATCCAGAGCAAGCAATCCCCATTCCAGAAGATGTTACACAGTTTGGAGAAAAAAAGTTTCTGAAGCTGCATGGTGGTGGATTATTTTCTTTAAAATCTATGGAAGATGAGGGTATTAAGACTAAGAATTCAGAATAATTCAGATATTCATCTGATAATGGCCACATCTGAAGTTAATGTTCTCAACCAAAAATATTTTAATCATCAACTTGGAAAAGAAACATTGAAATACGAGTGAATCCTATTTAATGCTACAAACAACCACCAAAATTACTAAAGCAAAGCGTCAGCTGCTGTATTTTAGGCCCAGAACAAATCTTGAAGTAGTTCTGTCTTTCCTTAAATTTTCACCTCCCTTTTTTTACAGGTATGTTCACAGTTTGTTTTCATATTTAAATAAGGCTTGAAAATAAGCTTTAAGTAATAAACTCTTGAGGTATTGATGCTCCAGCAAACCAGGATGCACTTGCATTTGAAAGCTCCAGTAACACAAGGAAATAAGTTTCTGAGCTCCATGAAGAGGAAAAAAACCTTTAAAAACATCAGGACAAAGGAATTCTTCACTCCTCTCTGAACTTTACCTTGGGAAACCCACCTAAGCTACATCCACTGACATAAGCATTTCTTCATACAGTAAGGAGCTCTTTTTTAAAAAAACAACCAAACCCTCAAAGGTTAAAAATAATTTAGCCAAAAGTAGTTTTAAAAACCTGTTATCTGAAAATCTGTCTCTCTGTTAGTAGAAAAGAATGCAGATGCAATGTGCAGGGCAAGCAGAAACACAGGGGTTAGTAATCGTGGTTTCTCCAGGGGTATCACAGATGTGAGATTTCACAGAAATGATCAAATGTCGGCTTCATTAACCCAGCTACATTTCTCATTATAAGCAGGCTTGCAGGTGTCAGAAGTTAATTAATACAAGCCTCTTGTTGTCATGTAAATATTGATATGTTGTTTCTGACTTTATACTAAAATGAAATCCCTTAATGGCCCCACCATCTACTACTGTCAAATGTAGCTGCGTCAGTGTTTACATATACGCGGCACACAAGTGACTGGGAAGAACATAAACATTGCTGCACTAAATGAAGTAAGGAGCAAGAATGAAAAGAAAATTAAAATAATTCAGTGGCTGCTGGGCTGTTAGCAGAGGTAACTGCCAGCAGGATCAAGAAGCCAGTTCACCATGAAGCCTGATGAAAAGCCCTTGAATCATTCCCACTGCATCATAATGTTTTCTAGCTACTAATTCATGACACCATATAGAGTAACAACCAAATTACTGTAATTACCCTGAAATGTAAGTGGCATATCAATATTGTGTTAAAGACAGATTTTTCTATACTCTTTCATTATTATTCAGTATAACATTTTGAAAGGAGAAAAATCAACCTGTGGTCTCCACTTAAAAGCCAAAGAGTCTGAAAAGAAATATCCTTATTATGTTAGTTTGTTTTGTTAAAATGTGGGAACAGAAAATTACTCTACAAAGGAATGCAGCCTGCATTTTAAATTCTCAGCCTTCAAGTTCATTAAAGGAAAGTCCACATCCTCTATTGAAGTAGGCTGTCTAGTGAACCTTCCCTGCTTTCACATCAAGAGAAAATTTGGCAGCAAATTTCCCATCCAGTAGCCTCCAGAAATGGTGCAACCATTCTAACAGCATTCGTACAATTGTGCATATGCTATCAAGAGCAATCAAATATAAACTATACGTGACTGACATTATAATAGATTCCAAGGATATAGGTTGGTGCTTATTTTGGAAAGGCTTAACAATGAACTGCTGGGATGCAACTCTTGGCTCTACATTTAGCAGAAGACACCCACCAACCCAAACAAGACAGGTTGCTTTTAAAATTACATTTTTAATAAACTGAAAAAGTCAGACAGGAGGGGAACTGTGGTTATGAGTTGGCTGGGGTACCTGTGCTGTAAGCTTCTTCGTTAAGAGTGGGCTTTTCCTCAAACTTTTCATGAATGAATAATGAAATTAATTTTGAGTCACATCTCTTGCAATAATCAAACTTGAGTTGTTCAGAGGAAAAGGCCTTTTCATACAAACAGATCAAAAAATATGGACTTCTTGTTTATAGTCACAAGTCAAACGTATAATGAGCAGTAAAAAGAAAAGCTCCTTATCAAGTAACTATCATACAAAACATGTATTTTCAATAAACCATAACAAACTTCTGTAACTTGTGACAAGCTAATTATTTCTTGTACTGCTACTAGAAATTAGAGTAACGATGATATCATTTGGGTTTTTTCCTCTTTCTTTTTCCTTTCTCTGAAATTCAACTAGCACAGACTTCAGTTTCACCTCTTCTCTTTTTGACCATACCGAGCAGGTTTAAACAACAACTTATGAGATTTCCGGACAACTAACACTTCTTAAAGTGTTATAATTGTTTGTTTATATTCTAAAATGTGCAAAGCTACATCAATAATTTTAATTATTATTCAGGGAGAATAGAATTAATATTCCTGAGCAGTGTATAGCCATGAGCTAACTCTAAATTTACTAGTAAATTTCTAGTGGCTCTTTCTCTCTAGCAATAGTACCAGAGCCAGGCTTTTAGCTTGTGCTACTCAAGTTCCTTCTCAGGCATCTATCTTTGAGATCATCAGGGATTTGTGCTCAAGCTATCTCAAAACGTCTAACAAGTAATTCTCTCTTTGCTCAGGGCTGTCCTTGTCATTCCAAATTGAGGAATTTCTACTACTTTTAGAAATCTTACTGGAAGGAAACACACAGGGTTGCAGACGAATATCAACCATCAAAAATAGCAGGTTTTAAATGGAGAGGCAAAAGAGATAAAGCTGTGAGACTGCAACCATGGTGCTTAATGAATTCCTGAACTGCACTCAGATGCTCGATTGATGAGGGTCACAGAATCACAGAATTATAGAGGTTGCACCTAGCCATATAAAAACCTTAACAGAATAGTTGTTTGTGCAATGTTTTCACATGTAGAACAAGTCTCATGGATGCCCTAAATGTTAAAAAAATGCATAACAGCTGTAGTGTTAAAACCTATAACCACATACTCATTAAAAGGCTCAGCAGCACAGAATTCACCACAAAATAGGGGCCTACAGCTTGCAGTCTTGGACAAGGACAGCACACAGAAGTGTCTAAGGGTTTTACCAGAACCAGTTAACAGTCACAGAATAATTAAGATTGGAAGGGACCTCTGAGAGCATCTTTGTCCAGCCCTTTGCTCAAGCAGGGTCACCTAGACACATTGACCAGGATTGTATCCCAACTAGTTTTCAGAAGAGACTATCATGAGTGATCTTTCTTCCTCCCTCACTCTCATTTACATTTCTACACGTTTGTCACCTATTTTGAAATAATACTCCTGAAGCTCCAGAAGCATAGAGTGACACAGGAGAAGATAGTTGGCTTTCCTTCACCTCATATTTGCAAGATGTTTCTTTGCAGGGGAGGGGCAGACAGCTCATAGGAGCAGCTATACCAATTTTTTTCTTTCCCCTTTTCTGTTCCTTGACTGTCAGCTCTGAGATACCAGCTGGTCACTGCTCTGTAGCTCCCCAGTTGCTTTTTTAGCCTGGTTCTTTGTGTTCAGATAAGCAAATATGTAACCACCTAATGGTGTTTCTTTTAATTCTATTACTGATAATGCCTTCTGACACTGAAAAATAAGGATAACTGTCAATATTTTATACAACACTTGTTTTCTACAAATAGGTGACACATTCATGTTACTGGTTTTCATCATTTGCAGTAAGGTGGTTGTCGATGCACTGTTGTATCATGCCCCGTATAAAAATAAAGAGACCCTGATCTCCCAAAACCTTGTAACTTAGAAGTCAGTGCACAATAAGCAAAGAGAGGAGAATTTGGATGACAAGAAACTAAGACAACACAAGATAACAACCACAGTTATCGAGCTGCTTAGCTACTAACAGACATCAGCACCAGATTTCAAAATTAAGTCTTCAATTAAAGTACAACTTTAGCTAACTGATAGAAGATATACCTGATGCTTCAGCTTTCCAAACTTGAAACCTAGGTTTATACCATACCTGGTATAGACCATCTCCCCACAAGCAACAGTCACTTCTGAGTCAGAGACCACGGCTATCAAAATTTCTCTCCTGAATTAAAAAACACCAGGCAACCACCTCCAAAACAGATACATTCATTTGTGTTTTCCTTCTATTAAACCTGTATCTTCTTCCAACCTTTTGGAAAACCTACTTAGAAGCTCGAAATAAATGGACCATGAATCCATATAGCATTTTAGAATACAGATACCTTGTTGAATGCTTGGTTTCTGTGGCATTTTAATAATATCTTCAGGATGTGGTTTACAGAGTCCATGGAAAGGCCCTAAGTCAAAACACTCTTGATACAAGGAAACATTTACTTGAGAACATAAGCTCATGAATCCTACTGCAGTATCACTATCCTGAAATACAAAAACAATGTCAGACGTATGTAAAAGTTGAGCATGTGATTGTAGGTCATGACAAAAAAACTGCTGAAACATAAAAGTTACAGTGTTCCATCTCTGCTGCGTGTAGAAAAGTATAAAGAAACTATTTCAGCAGAAGTTACAGTACTTTAAGGAAGGAAGCTCTTCAATTTTTAGTATTACATGTAACTTTCTGGTGAAAGTGCAATCAAAAATATATTTTTTTCTTAATACATATAATGAAAGCTTCCTTTATACACATAATGAAAACTCAGCAGCTGGATTTGTATAGCTGCTTTATCAAGCTATCAGCAGTCCAATAAAAATAAATTAAAAAAAAGTTTAATTTTTTCCCCCTCAAACAACAAGTGATTGTTTGTTTGCCTTGTTTGCGTAACCGAACAAAAGCTGGGTCGCTGCAGTTGTCTGGCTGCTATGTAATTTTAGGCCCAAGGCTCAGCAGAGGCTGATTAACCAATCCATCTACCATATGTGCAAAAAGAGGTTGCCAGCTTCATTCTCTGCAGGGAAAATTGGCATCTATCTTGGTTTGCATGGAGGTGTCTTTCCAATCTGCAGCAGCAGCGGCAAGTATAAACTATGAGGGATTCAAACACCTTTTGCTGGTATCACATTGAGCTACAAATGTACAACTGAAATGTATTATTTATAACGATAGCCATTTGTAATGTGCTATTACACTAACAGTTTATTGTTTCCCATTTGGCTTCCAATAGTAGCAATTACATGTTAAGGTTTTATAAAATCATTTGCTATAGAAAGCAGGCTTCTGAAATTAAGTAGGTTATGTTGCCTATCAGCTTACAATACCACACACAATTACCAACACATGAAAATATTAACAGGAATTTTCAGCAGGATAACTATTACCACCTATTTCTTATTTAAATTAATTCTTGGGTTTCTGTCTTCAGTTCAGCAAAAATCTGCCTGCCCGAGCCAGGAGGCAGAAAAAAGCTAAAGCGTTTTTAACTGTGAAAGTTTCACTGGCTACGAGTTTTCCTACACAAAATTAATTTTCACCAGGAATGAAAATGGATCATGTGTAATACAAACATCTAAAATGGCAACATGGCTTCCTCAATATGGTCTGTTCCAATTACTTGAAAAGGATCCACACAATATATGTGGCAGATGACATTGTGTGTGTACAGAACATGAATTCTACTTTTCAAAAATAAGCTTGTTTTTATTTGCTGAGCTGCCGTGTGGGTAGCCACTCACATGTAGCATCACTAGTGTTATGGTTAGACAAAACCAGAGCTCACAGCAAACTGACCTCACAAACAACAGCTTGATTTTCTTCATCTTGACATTCTATGAGATCAGCGAGGAAATATTCATGATAGGTCTCTTTCAGAGTCTCACTCTGACGTGTCCAGATTGGCATGAGATCCTCATAATCTTCCAACCTACAAACAAGAGATTAGGTAATGTCCTAAAGCTCTGCCATTAACAGGTCCTGGTACTTCTATTCTAGTCCATTAGCATGTGGACAAATATTACAAATACCTGATCCAAAGCCTCCACCCAAAAATAAATCAATTCACCTAGGACACACCCCCAGTGTACACTAAGCTGCGAGTCTCAGTGCCACAGCAGAGACAGCAGCACTTCTAAAAGCCATCACAACCCAAGTAAGGTATGGATTGCCCAATGGAGATGCTTATCTTTCCCTAACAAAATGTGAGGGGAGCCCAGCTGAAAATTCTCTCATCTAAGGCATCTCAGGCCAGGTGGACCTAAGCTTTAGGTCTCATTTAAAAGAATTATATTCAGTGAGCCCAATCATCAGATGGTTAGGGTTGGCAGAGATCTCAAAAAGCAACAGCAGTGCAATTTAGAAAATCAGTTATTAAAAAAAAAAAAAAAAGAAAATAGTGCCTTTCTGTATAGGAGAAACAGCACTGAGTATTGGCTAGATTACTGTTATTACACACAGCAGTGTGGGAGTCACCTGGCAGAAATCGAGCCATTATGCCTTTGTAAGGTCAAGTTAATGCTCCACCATTGAAAAAGATACAAAGGCCAAAGTGCAATTATTCTACCCCTCTGCCTCGTGAAAGGCTTTCTGCATAGGTGGGAACCTGCTGCATCAAGGCTTTATCTGCCTCAGCCACTCCAGCCCCTTTCCCGCTGCTGCCGGCGCGAAAGCTGCCCGAGCCCATTCCCCCTCAGTTCAATTTCCGACCTTAGGCTCATGCAGGCCCTGTACTGAATGGGCTTAAACTGGCAACAGAGACTCTCTCTCATTAAACCACTTTTTAAAAAAATGTTGATTCTTAACCAGGATCAATGTAAGTCTTAAAAAGAAGTTTCGGTGCTTTTACTAATGCAAGGAAG
The DNA here is from genome assembly GCA_013400555.1 of Jacana jacana. NCBI lineage: Eukaryota > Metazoa > Chordata > Aves > Charadriiformes > Jacanidae > Jacana > Jacana jacana. The sequence continues at coordinate 413,069 of VZTM01007234.1, read as the reverse complement.
GAATTCATTAGTTATATGGGCTGCAAACACGGCATGTAGGCCAGTGGCAAAGCAGCTTCGATAAGAAGAGGAAACCATGTTTTTATTTATCTACCTGAAAAATGCAAGAATTAAGCGGTCCAACCTACAATTCTGGCTGCAACCAAAAAGGTGGGGCTGTAAGGAGCCCTGGGAAGGAATGATTTACTCCTGGCCCGCTGAGATAGGACAATCCTTTCTCCTCAGCACCATAAGCAGGCCGGTACCGAACACGCTTTTGCTTATCCCGGTTATCACCCACGCAAACACACAAAGAGAAAAAGAAGCCCCACGGGCTGAAGCAAGTAAATCAAGAACTGCCACTCGGGCACTTCATCAGACCTACTTCGTTTACGCTTACTGAAGGTAACGGAGACCTTCACGCCCGGCTCCTTCGAAACAGGAGGTTGCACCATTCAGTTACAAAGCGCCCAGGAGGCCTCCGCGTCCCGCTGTCCCACAGCCCACTTCCCAGCGGCGGCGGGCCGGCCCCGCACTGCACACCGCCGGTACCCGGTAGCCCATCGCCCGCTCCCCAGCGGCGGNTCCCATAGCTTTAGGAAAATTCATGTTTTGCTTCAGGCTCCTCTTGCTCAAATTTGTACATGCTGGCATCTAAATACTTGCACCTGTAATTCGGAAATCTTAGTTCTGCCTCTGCAGTAATTCAGAAAACCAAAATAAACCGATTCTCATTTCCACTTTTCACAACTTTCCGAGTTTGGAAGAAGCCTTAAAGTTAACGCAACTGGGCCAAAAAAAAATCTGTTTTTAATTTGATCAAGGACTAAGTTTCTAAGTACTGATCAACTGTAGTGTAAGACTGAAGGTGGTAGCTAGGTGTTTTTTGCTGCTCCTGCACACCAGAATGAATGTGACCTTCTCAGTAAGATTACCTTTCTACTATGTCCTGGTGTCCCCTTCTATTTTGAGGTTGGTTTTGCTTTGTTTATTCTCAGGCCAGCTATCTGAAAGCTCTCTTCTGACTCCTGTTGTTCCCATTGCTCAGCAGGGCCAAAAAGAGCTCTCTCTGCTGAGGACAGCACGGAAGCCAGCTGAGGTGCTGGGGCAGGATGGACAACCAGGGGTGAAAACCCCCTACATACACCTTACTCACAGCAGGGTGAATAAACGCTTAACTTGGGAGCTCCAAGATATCCCAACTCACAGTACTACTCCATCTGCCAGGGGTTTTAAACAATTTAATTATTTTTCTGAAGGGCAGTCACCAGATTCTTCCATACCCTTTTTAAGTTAAGAAAGCCTACTTAAGAAACCAGTAGAAATGAGTACCATCACTGTGCACCCAAAGCTGAAAGCAGCTGCCAGGTGTGACAAACTACCAAGCCCAACACTTTTTTTCGTTCTTTTTCACTGTTTAATTGAGTCTTCATTGTAATAAATAACGTACAAGAAGTACAGAAAATATAACACGCCACCAATTACTTGTCTGTAGGATTAATTCAAAAGATGCAATTAAAATGGTGTTCCAAAAACAATGTATTCCTGTAAAAATTTAATATATAAAGAATGTGAATTACAATAAACCAAATAGTGGTCTTCATCTTCTTCACATCTCAAGGGAAAAGCCACAGTAAGGTTTTCTATTACCAGGCCTTCACTACTTCAACACATTTAATTTGTACAGCAAATCTGATAATACACTATGAAGCCTCAAACAAACCAACCCCCCCAAATTTGGGGGTAACCGAGACTATACTCTAGTTGAAACCTGTTGTTTGACTGGGTAGGTAATATACACCCCCCAACTCCGAGCAGAATGTGTTGCTCATTGCTCCACGTCCCTCAGAGCGCTCTGCTCTGTAAAATGCCACATGACACAAGGCCGCACACCATGATGCGGATGGCAATTCTGCCGGTTCCTGGTATCTACAGAGACTGACCTCATGGCAATCAATAGGGCTCCACATACGCTGATTCATTTTCCTAGATACTAGAAACTGCAGGAACAGAACTATTTCTGATTTCTACAATCCACCAAATAAGAAAAAATAAGAAAAACCAACAAACCAACTAAATTGCTAGGCTGTGAGAACAAGCATGTTAAAGGCATTCCAGAGCGGCAAATTTGTGAGTTCTCACATATATAGTATAAACCCAAGAACAACAGAATCTAAAACTGAGACATCAGCAAGAAACTTACATGCTTAGTAGACTGTGTTCTAGCACACTACAGATTTATTTCACGTTATAAAGGCTGGATAGAGAATAACTTCAAAATTAATGGTTAAGCATCACTTTACAGCTTCTTTCCCCCCACCCCACTCCCGCTATCTATAAGCAGGGGAAGAGGGAACAGAGATTACCCTAATCTCCTATCATTGACCCAGAACATGTTGCTAGGCAGGTGGCTGGGGACAACTCTCATAGATGAGTCTCTAAAAGGGCTCCACTGAACGTTACTATGGATGCCAGTGAAGTACAAAGGTGAATACAGAGGAAAAGGAAAGGCAAAGTGTCTACTGCAAACATAATTTAGCTTATTCAGAGAATCTCTTGAGAGACAATATTAAAGTATGAATTTTGTATCACCAGATACTGTGTATTTTAAGAGAAAACACAGTTTCCTGGTTAGTTTCTTAGTAATAATAATTTAAAAAAAAAAAGCAAAGTGAAATTAATAATTTTATTATTCATAAAAAAGCACAGAAGTCCTAGCCATGATGGTATCTTTTATGTGGAACATTGGTATGGCCTATGTGACATTTCAAGTCATGTCAGAAATATTTCTATTAGTAATACGCAGTGGCCATCAAAAGAAAGACTTTATTCAAATTAAATAAAGCCCAAACATAACAGTTGGAATCAAGACCCAAGGAAAAACTTAAAATCCTCAGGAATTAATTAATCTGCTGATAACTTCTCACTATGAAGGTTCATTCACTTACTGACAGATGGTAGACAACTCATAAAAAGCCCAAAATCTGTAGATCAAGTTACCATGCAAAGAATTGAAATATCCAGACCTGCAGCAGGATGGTGTGGTCAAGGTCAGGCCTCAGCCATTTTTCTTAAAATGCTCAAATGTCAAGCGACAGGATATTGCAAATGTTGACTAAATCTATACAGTATGTTTCGGGCCTATCTGGTAAAATTAAATACATGTGAAACATCTCCCTGCAAGACAGGCTTCTGTTAGAAACCAGTCTGAGATGTCAGCGTGTCAGCAACCTATAAACAAACAGGTATGGATTTACCAGGCAGAGAGATATGCCTGATGTGGCTTTACCATCTGTTAGCACTGGTCGATATGGACCCCACACACATCAGTCCTGTATGATACAGTGTCCTAGGGATGGGCTTGCCCCTAAACTTCAGTTTCCACTACAAGGACCAGAAATGCTAATTTAATCATCATCCTGCTACATAACCATAGACCACCACTTACATTTAGAATTAATAAATCGACTCTGGAATGAAGCAGAAACAAACAATATTATTACATCAAAAAGCATCACCCTATACACACTCTTCCCACTGTGAAGAGGAAAACAAGTGAGCCAAAAGGCAATAGATACTAGTTACATTTCAACCACACTATGGGGAAGCATCCGCACACCACCAACAGCATCTGTAGTCCAGCAATCTACACAGGAAAACGTAAGGCCTCATTGGGTCAGAAAGTTTGCACTTGTCATTTACTGTACACAACGCTGGCACAAGCCCAGAAAACCGTGATTCAGCATAGGCAGCAGAATTCAAATAGCAGAAAAAAAAACAGAGTGGGAGAGCCAATATGCTGACAGGGATCTACAGGCAAGGCTGCTAGAGAAACTTGCACCTCTGCCCGGTTCAGCCTGCAGACAGCTCAACAGATTAGGAAAGAAAACAGTAACTCAGTGTCTAACTTTTAAAATTACATTTATACCTGGAATCCCAAAACAAGAGCAAGGCTGCCTTAAAGTCACATTGCTTGAGTGTATCATTAATCTTTGCTCCAAGCTGCATGCAATGAAACAGATGACATAATAGAAGGAAAAGGGTTATCCCATTATTTTCTTAAACTCTCTCGGCAACACTGAGGAGGCTTGATCCCCTGAAACACTGTGAGAGTGAATGTATGAAGTGCTTTTACAGAAAAAAATGTACAAAAAGGACACACTACTGGAAGTAGGGATTCTCTGCTCTTATTTAATTATTGTAGATAATAGGCCACCCTATTTAGACTTTGCTCAGCTAGTCAGAGTATAGAATAACAGGAGAAAATTAAAAATAAGTAGGAATATGCTCCAAGAGACCTGGAAACTACAAGCACTCACTAAAAATGCAGCAATGCAATTAAGCCAGAATAAACATCACCAACAAAAACCATCTTCTAGACAGCAACCTAGTTTTACAAAAATACAATTAATCTTGTGATGAAGTGGAATAAAACCAGCATAATCATAAAACTACTTAATTAGGGTATTAAGGAAATTATATAGCATTTTAAGATACTGTACTTTAAGCCAAAAAAAAAGAAAATTCTTCAAGTTAACCCAGACAGTTCTGCTCATAAAAGTAGAAGGGAAAAACTGCATTACCTTGCTTTGCGAACATACAGCTGTGGGTGATACCAATGTCTGAGGCACACAAACAAGGTGAATTTTTTATCCACTGCTGAACCTGGAGCAGTCATCATCTTTTCAAAGACATTCCCCATGTCTGGCTCTGACAGAATGACAAAAATCTGTTAGGAGCATCAGAGAAACCTCATTATGTAAGCTTTTAGATTACCAGCAAAACTGTTTGAGGAAAAAGGTGTTTTGAACTTAAACCACAAATGGTGTAGTACTCCCAGCTGAAATGACAGTAGTATAAGCACGTGAAAGAATTCTTACTGGATTAATTTGTTAATTAATCCAGCATCCCAAACCTGAATAAGCTTCAAAGAAATCAGAGACTGGGAGGATCGAAACTCTACAAAAATACTAGTCTTATAGCCAATGCTATACACTACTGGAGAATCTCTTTGTCAGGACTCATTATGCTAAAGGAAAGTTGACATCTGTTGCCAGGGTAGGTTTGACAAAAGCCTTTATTCTGCTACTATTTTCTATGGCTGACACACCACTACAAATTTTTTTATCATGACTTGGAACTAAGATGTTTAGAAATTGGCATACCACAAAAGTTTCAGTTTACTTCAAGGAAAGCTGCAAGCTAAGAAGTCAATCATTAAACAGATGCTTGGTTTAAGTCTGAATTCAGGCCTGAAATTCCATGTCAGTTGCTATTCTCTGATTAGGATGTGCATTCTCCATCTTGGTACCTCTGCTCTAAAAGAAATAATCCTAGTTTCCTCCCATGTCTCTAGCATCCTTTCCATCCCTTGCCAGTGTCTTCTCTCCATGCTTGACTAAATACGAAAAAGTGCCTGGTGTGACTGGTTCTGATGCATGGGCATGATGCCTGGCTGACATACACAAATTTATACACGTGTGTGCTTGTGAATACACACATACATGTGCTAAGTGGCCTACTAGTCATTGTCTCTCACAGCATAAGCACTGACTGATTTCAATCTCTGTTCAGCTAAAAATCTTCACAAAACTTGTAGGAATTTATTTCTGAGATCTTTACTCCTTTTTGAAATCCTGTCTATTTTCAGCAAATGTCAAGATTGCTGGAAATGAAGAGATTGCTGAATGGAATGCTGGAGCAAACATAAACCTCCTTTACAAGGTATGTCCATTAGAGGATACTTTAGGATTTTGTTTTCTGCATGTTTAGAAAGTGATAGGCTGTTTTTAATATAAAAACAAACAAACAAACAAAACCCAAACAAAAAACCTAACCAACTAAACAAAAAAAAAACCCACCAACCCAGTGCATACTAATGATGATAATATTTGAGATTCTGGTCATTATTTTAAGAGTAAACTAGTATTAAATTCTTACCTAAATTCTCATCAGCTGGTACGAAGAGAAGTATAAACTGCAGTTCTGGTACTGTGGTAAAAGCTGTCCTGGACAAATAACCATATAACAAATAACCATCACCATATTCTTTCATCGTTATCACCTATTTCACCACCCATTAATCAGCAGCTAGTCTTTTAATATATACATTTTTTTCTCTCATGTCTGTAATCTTCTTTCATGAATCTGAATCCACGTCTCAAAAATTACAACATTTTATTGATGACAAATAAGATCATATAAAATTCATCTGGCCATGTTTTTACTGTTTTTCCACTCCCTACCTTATTTCTGTCTTACCAAGTGCAATTCAGTGTTTATGTACGTAGATTCTGAGTATCCTAAATAACCTGAGCAATGGTTATATTTGAGTACTGAGCTAACACAGTATTATATCGTGCTGTTTGTACTGTATTGTTTGCAGCCTTACCATATAATCTGTAGCTAACAAGCCATCAATAGATTACCTAGGAACAAGTGTATTCCAGAAACATCTACAGCTTTTTAAGCTTCCTGCTCAGTCAGGCGCTTCGATTTTTACAAGTGGAAATTTAGGAAAAAGGAAATCAATCTGCCTTGCAAATGCAGTACTATTTCTGTGGAAAATTACTGCAAAGATACAGCTAAACATCAAGGCTGTTTGGGAAGCGTACTTGGCACTGGAACAGCTTGGTTTCAAAGCCAACAGTGCAGATTTGATTAATACAAGGTTATGTTTTATTACCTTCTGACTGTTTAGAGATATATTTAATTTTCATCCATTAATCACCTTAAGGCATTTTAAAATTCCATAGCTTCTCCAAATGATGGTAGAAGAGAACACATACTTCCATACAGAAAGTTACATAGGAACTCACCTAAAAATTTCTTGGGAAGATCCAGCTGCATAGTTTTCTTTTGCCACAAAAAGATGCATAAACAACGTGTTCAATGGCTACAAAACAAGGAATGAAAATCTAAACACCATGTAGCTAATATTTGTTAAGTCAACCCAATTATTAATATGAACATTTATTTCCAGCATATATGATCTGTACTCAAAATGAGTAGCTTCACATACGTAAGTATCTTCAAAGGACACGTGGATAAAGTTATGTGTTTAAAGGACTTTTTATATTTTAATAGCACCATTTGTGCTTCTCTAATATTTTTATTTATACTCAAGCTTACTATTGTTTGACTACCACATACTTATTTCTTACTTAACAGCATTAATTCCAGACTAACAGCATTTTAATTTAACCACAACAATTAGCAACTAAATCTTAACAGCATTTAATTTAACATTTTGCTGATACAGATATTATTTCTAGGTTTAAAAAAACCAAACAACTCACATACTTTCCATACTCCTAAATGTTTTTTCTTTACGAGAAGAAAAATTACAAAATCTTAAGATTAGACATTAACATTATCTGACACACTGAAATACCCAGGCAGAAACAGGGCAGACTAAAAGACATTCTATCCTGTATGCCTCCACTTAACTTGGAAAACACTAGCGAAAGAAAGCCCTTGTGGCGGAATGGAAATTGGTATTAATTCAGATGTTCTCTTGCAAGTTAAGTGCTGGGTCGGTGAAGATCTACTTGTAGATGAAATATTTCTACAAAAATATTTTAAATGGGTAAGCTTGAGGTCTTCTGAATAGTTTAATATTCGCGTAAAACGTCATGGCTAGAGTCACTGATAAATATCGGTAATTTTAGAGTCAGAATGATTTTAACAGGGAATGCAGCGTACGGGCCAGCAGAGAGACAACTATAATGTTGCTATTACAATGAACAAATAACAAAAGCCACGCATAAAAAAAATAATACAAAAATCTGACTTTTCATTTGTCTTTTAAATGCAAAATAAAAAAGAAGGAGGAAAACAACATTTTGTTCTTGAGGTCCATGAGGAGGCCCAGGAGGCAAAGTTTGGCCTGTAGCCGTTTCTGAATAGTGATGGAAACCAGGCAATCCTGCAAAGCACCTTCACTAATTAAATTCTGCGCAAGTCAATTCCCAGTTTAGACCTTGAAGCTATTTTATCATTTCTGTGATCCAGGGTAAACCCAGGATAAAAGCAGACTTTTAAGAAATCCTATTTTCAGAAGATCTCAGCTTTGTAAAGTACACCTGCACAGATTTAACCTGCCGTTAACACACAGAATCTCCCCTAGCTATACCTCAGAATGGGTTCAGTTGTTTTGTCAGTGCAGAAGCGTGAAACGTGTAGTGAATCTTCTGTACATATTCAGAAAATAATCTCCATTCCAGGAAAAGAAGAGTTGTTCTGCTCCTCATCAATGTTCCAAAGTACCTTTCACTGCTGTTTACGAGTAGTAATTCCTAAGGTGCTCAAGTTCCCTCTCTCTCTTTTCTTTTTTTTTTTAAAACTCTTCTTTTTGTATGCCCCCCCACTCTGAAGTCAGCTGCACCTTTGCTGCAACAAGAGATAGTGAAGCAGAGTGCCTGGGGAAGAGCTTGCAGAACTGACAGCGCAGCATAACCCAACAGGAGCAGCTGCAGCTGCACAGTGAATGAAGTGGTTGTGCCTGCAATATGCCTGTACACAAAGTACTGTTCAAGTGACAAAGAAAACAGATTGCAAGAAAATTACATGGTGCTTTTTCTACTCTCCCTTTGGCTGTAATAATTTTGTTTCTTTTAACAGCACACACAGCATTTTCAAATGCAATTGCTGTATTCCTCAGTTTTTCTGCAAGACCTCGCTTATCGTCACCCAAAACAACATTGGAGAACTCATGAGCACACTGTCTGGAGAGAATTTCAGTGCTGCCAATACCTCTTCTGGCACAAGCTGGCTAGCTTTTGAGTGTTTATGGTTAACATTTTTCATCTTTTCTCAAGAGTCACAGGCTGTAGCTCCTGGCTGGACTGCATTTGAATCCTGAACTTCTAAATGCCTATTTCTAGTCCATAACTCTGAAGAGTTAATTAATAAACTTTACCAAGGAGCCTGTATGAAAACTGGCACCACACAGAACAGAGCACAGCTATCTCCACACCAGCACCAAACAAGTCCATTTCAGAACCAAAACACTTATGTCAGCATAGTCCTCCTCCACCCAGTATTCAGTCACCATTCTCCAAGCAGGGGTAACACACTCCCTGTCCCTTACTCTTTCCCTAAAGACTGTAAATTTGCATTTGGTTCTGTAAAACAGAAATTTTTATTCCGGAAGGTGAGAAATGAGGATTCAAGTTCCCTTATAGTGGAAATTACCTCAGATCAAGGACTCCACTCCCCAGTAAGTGTTCTGTACAATATCTATGGCAGCTATGATTCCTACTGGCAAAGAAAGGACTTGAATTGCCTAAGTGGTATCCTTACAGTTACCCTCAGTTACGGTAGTGACAAAAGCTCAGGCACTCATGAACTTCTGAGCACCTGAGTAAAGAATCTGATAACCTTCTACATCCCAATGCCCCAAGTCTACCTACATTAGATTTTAGATACATGTTTTAATGCATATTTTTCATAACTGAGGTTTAAATGAAAACACAACTAAAAATTACACAATTTACTTACAGTGCATTTATTGTTAATGTAGTTTTCATGTAAGAATGTTTCCCAATCAGACTGAGCAGTGATATTCCAATTTGGATAGTCCAGAAAAGCAGCATGGGCTATAACCTCACTCTTGTCATTGCAGAGTGTCAAAGCAAGATTGGATTTTTCTCTGTGAAAACAATTACATTTTGCAAAAGTTGAAGAAAGTACACAAAGAAAAGCTACCAAGCGTTTCAGACCAGCAAAATTAACCACATTCAAAAGTTCTCCCGGATTCAGGTCTCAATAAAACTTCACTACCCACATCCTAACCTGACACTATTGCTTTAATTCTAAACATTTACTTAGCATGTTCTGACATTATAACATGACTTTTCAAACCCTCATTTACTATGAATTTGATATGCAAGACTTAAATGCTCCCTCTTCTTCATATGTTTCTTCATACATCTGTATTTTCAGCCCAAATAGCTAGTATCCAAGACATTTGCCATCAAGTAAAGCAGAAAAAGACCCTAAGTGGCCCATCAGCATTTGACATAGTCTGTCTCTGCTGTTCATCACTTCACAGAAAGATGAAGTGCAGAAGGCTCATCAATATTTCTGGGGATGAAGAAATTGCAACAAACCAATGTCCACCATGCTGTCAGCAGTGATCCAAGTCATGCATGTGTGAAACAAAGAGATGGAAGCAGGTTTTCTTTCCCTTTTTGTGACCACACCATGTAAAGGCTCACAGCATTTTCTGCCATTTTAAATGTAACAATTCCTTGAAGTTTCCTGCAAGTAAAGGTAATATAGTGTCCCTAAAATACTGTTACTTACAAAAGGTACGTGACGTCAATCCTTCCAAAAATTGCATCTGTAAAATCATTGAAGAGTCCTATAATATCTGCAACATCGCGTGACTCTGTTCTTCTGGCACTGACCACTTCTGTATTTCCTCTTGAAGAAGTCATTGCAGTCATTTTGCAGACTGCAACAAGAAAGAAAACATTGCTGTTCCAGCAGATCCCGCTGCAATCCGTTGTTCAGCACAGTTACTTGAAATGGGTTTTTATATAAACTGTGAAGAAGCGTGATTCAGATGGATTTAAGCGCCTAGTTCCTGTAGACCTCTACAAAAAGACATTCTTCCTGCACATAAATGCAGCGTGCAAACAATGCACGAGTAGAAATACAGAAGGCAATCACCCCTGTTGTACTTATTCTACATGCTACATAGGAAATACATGTTTTTAATAGGCTGTAAATTGCTTTTATACTTATAAGTATTTGTATGCTATCTATCAGAACAGTGCCCATCATTAATAATTTCAAACTTGATAGCCTTAAGCCTACAGGGCTGGGAGCTGCAAACAGTCAGGATAAGAATGCCCTGGTAACATCAAACAGCAGTTTAGGTGAGTTAAGAGTATATTGTCCAAAACAGCTCCTCAAATTTCTTTTTAAATCAGCAGCGATGCTTAAATTTCAGGAGTTGAAAGCTCTATAGCTTCCCTGCCCAGAAAAAAAACAACCACGTTTGTAGTTCCACGTTCACAGAATTTGCCAGGTCCAAGTGATTTATTGACACACCTAGCAATTTCAGAACACATGGGGGCAACAGGCATTCAGACCATCCGTGACTATCAACTAACAGTTCATTTGTCTTTCAGCTGTGCTGCTACTCGATATCGTAGCCTGTTCTGACACATTCAAAAGTAGGCATGTAAAACTGACCCGATGCAACTATTTTCTGCAATTTCTTATATATACTTGTGCAAAATATAGCCTTACTAACTCAAAAAAGCATAAAATAACCAATATACTTAGAATAGCAGAACACAATAGCCATTTCTAACATTGGCTCCAAACCCAGATGTGATGTGCAGTTGCTAAGTCCCACACATCCCAACAACAATGTGATAACTGGAATTTTATACCTTTTAACTATAGAAAGTCACATGTCCAGCTACACCTTTCACACACAGTCGAGATAATGTTGTAGGTAACACCACAGGTCTCAGTCATGCAAAAATACATTTGCAAAGAGGTCCTGGCACCAGCCTGAAGCAAACTGTCCTCTGCAGGTTTTAACGTGTGCGCTTAGTAAACAGAATTGTGGTTTTGTAGAAAGAATTAGCTAGGCTAGAGTGTACTTATTACTGAGTAAAACAGTAACATCTAATACTAAAATACTAGCTTGTGTACAACTTCTCAAATGACTGAAGTTGTAAGATATATATATAAAAATATATATACACTTCATAGTGAAGTGGAAGGCAACCATACTAAGGGCTAAATGACAGATGGGTCTTAAAATAAGCAAAGAGCCACATAATTCACTTACACATGTCATTAAATAACTGCCAACTGTGAGACTACTATTATCATTAGGGCTTTTTTTTATTGTCAACTCCATATATCAAAATAAATAGGAATTTTTAAATGTTGTTAATGAACTTAACTATAGTTTTAAGATTACTTCAACTGAGGAAAGCAGTTTGCCACATTTCCATATTCAATTGTTTAACTTAATGCATTGAAAAAAATATCACCCCTTCTCCACTAGCTCCCTCTTAAAGGCTCTGAACACTCATGTAACACAACTGAGAGAAAGCAGCACCTACACATTAAAAATGTACCTTGTCATAAGGAAATGCACTGTTCTTACAGCAACTCCTACGTTTTTACTACAAGAGCAGCATACCATCGATGAGACTTGGCCAAACAAGCAGATAAAGAACCACTCCTCTTCCAAACTAATGCTTAGAATAATTTCCTCTCCGCCTCCTTAAGCATATACTCACTTTTTAAGTGCAACTGTGGATTTTTTCTGTCATTGACTCCCAACATACACATCCACACCATAGGTGTCCATCTCAGAGGACTTCGGCAGCACACCTGGAGAGATGGCAGATCACAGATGGCACACACCCCACATCGGAGCAGGGTGACCTCAGCAGCAGGGATAGCAACCCGTCCACCATTTCCACCCCGGGGCAAGGCCAGACCCACATTTCAAAGCCCAGCTGGCCCGGAGGCAGGCTCCTCGGACTGAGGACCGGGCAGAGCTCTCTCGCTTGGCAGGAGGGGAACAGAAGTGTAACGCCCACACTATTAACGCCTCTCGGGCCACCCCTCGGCAGCAGGGACCCTACCACACCGTGAAAGCCATACTCACCGCCCTCAGGGCCATCAGTGCCCCGGCCGCGGGCGCCCGCAGCCCCGACGGGCAGGAGGAGCCCAGAGCCCCGTCCGCCGAGCCGCCAGGGGGCACCGTTCGGGGGTGGGGGACGCTCCGGCTGCACCGGGGAGAATCATAGACTCATATAGGTTGGGAGAGACCCTTGGGATCATCAAGTCCAACCATCAGCCCTACTCTACAAGTTCTCCCCTACACCAGATCCCTCAACACCACATCTAATCTACTCNCCTCAAACTAAACAATCCCAACTCCCTCAATCGTTCCTCATAAGCCTTATTCTCCAGGCCTTTCACCAGTTTCGTTGCCCTCCTCTGTACTCGCTCCAGCACCTCGATATCTCTCTTGTGCTGAGGTGCCCAGAACTGGACACAATACTCAAGGTGTGGCCTCACCAGTGCCGAGTACAGGGGGGCAATCCCCTCCTGACAGTCCCCTACGGGGGGTACTCACCTCCCTCCTGCTTTAGCGGCGGGTAGTCCCGTTCCGAGAGCGTCCAGGATCGGTCGGACGAACGGACAGACCGACTAACCAGCCCCGGCTTCGCTGCCGGCGTCGGGACGCGCCGCCGTTACTCTGGCGACGACGCCCGCCTGCGCTGCGTGAGGTCAGAGGTGACGGAGCGGAGGCGGGGCTCGCAGGGAGAGGCGGCAAGATGGCGTCTACGGCAGCCGGGAAGCAACGGATCCCCAAAGTGGCCAAGGTGCTGGGGAGGAAGAGGAGGTGGCGGTGGGCNCGGGAGAGCGGAGCTCCCTGCGGCCTCTGCAAGTTTGGCTTCTCCTTTACACCCCGGGCTGGCGCTGGCCATAAGGGCCCTGTCAGGGGGATCTCCGGATCCTTCTTCAGTGACTGCTGAAGCCACCGGAGTAAATTTGTCGTGAGGGGATTTTTCAGTTCTGTGTTAGAAGGGGAAAGCGTGAATCGAGCTGCCTTCCGTTACAGGTGAAAAATAAAGCACCGGCCGAAGTTCAGATCACAGCAGAGCAGCTTCTGAGAGAGGCAAAAGAGAGAGAGCTTGAACTTCTTCCACCGCCACCTCAACAAAAGATCACAGATGTTGAAGAGCTAAATGACTATAAGCTCCGGAAAAGGAAGGTAAAGGCAACAGCAACAACAAAAATTATCATCTTGATACTTGTAATTTTACCATTTCTTAAATTTAAACAAGATGTAGTCTATCTACGCGTAGATTTTCCAGATCAACAACAATACATAAGAATTCCCTAATAGTTGCCCAGAAAATGCTACAGTCACACAAAAGTTGTACATTAAACATCTGCTGTTTAACATAGAATTTGGTAGTACACAACAGCTCACGTGTGAACATGCTCAAGATGTTCAGAACACTGGAAGAGTAATTACATGCATGCTTGATATGCTGGGTCTTCATCACAGAATATCAGGGATTGGAAGGGACCTTGAAAGACCATCAAGTCCACTCCCCCTGCCAGAGCAGGAACACCTAGATCAGGTCACGCAGGAACGTGTCCAGGTGGGTTTTGAATGTCTCCAGAGAAGGAGACTCCACAACCTCCCTGGGCAGCCCCTTCCAGTGTTCCCTCACTGTAAAGAAAGTTTTCCTCATATTGAAGTGGAACCTCCTCTGTTCCAGCTTGTACCCATTGCCCCTTGTCCTGTCATTGGGTGTCACTGAGAAGAGTGACTGGTTGGGTGACATTGGGTGTCTCCTAGAAGCTCCATCCTCCTGACACTCACCCTTTACATATTTATAAACATTAATAAGGTCACTCCTCAGTCTCCTCTTCTTCAAGCTAAAAAGACCCAGCTCCCTCAGCCTTTCCTCGTATGGGAGATGCTCCACTCCTGGCCAGTCAGTGTCACAGAACATTAGCAAGCTTTACTGGAATGCTTGTGTTTTTCCCACCTCAATTATTTAAAAGAAGACAGTGTGTTTGCAAGTGATACTTCTGTTCTACACAATTTCGATATTTTGGTGCACTTTAGAACACAACTTTCTACACTAATCACGGTTATATTTGATGATCGTCTTAAAACTTGACTGTTTTGCATGTGATATTGCAGGTATAATTTTTTTCTTCTTTGTTTAAAAGATTTGCTTTGCTTATGCAAACGTATATACACTTTTATTCTGCTTTTTCTTTGATAATTGCTGTCCTGGATTAGCAAAGTAAACATATTCCTGACAGGGAACTTCAAGTGCTTTCAGTACAAAACAGTTTTTTAGATGTGGTCACCCTAAATTAGGACTATCGTTCCCTGAAGTATAGACGCATGTGTTCAGAACTGGTGCCTGTTGGAGCACAACAGCAGAGCATCCTGTTACACAGCCCTGAGTGGATGTTCATTTCCCTCCTTGCCATAGTGGCTAGGAATCCTCACGATGGCTTCGGGTCTTACTGTGCTGGATGCTGGTGTACCTCACTCAGGCATATGTGGAGCAACTGGAGTCAGGTGATCAACACCACAGCACTGCAAAAACGTTTTTTCATATTATCTTTTTTCCTCTCTCATATGAGTAGCAGTAAGGAGCCACCACGTTAACTCTGTTAAACTGTGTTTAGCCACGTGTTGAATACCAATAGCCTTGATCCTAACAGTAGCCAAACACAAGGCTGAAGATGCCTCCAGCCCTGCTGTGAAGTTTGGCTAGGACATTTGATGCCAACACGTTAAATCCAGGGAGTAAGAATAAGGCATCTTGCTTTAAAAAAAAAGTATAGCAACAGTACATACAGGTCAAAGTGAATAAACTTGTGCTGGTGCATCCATGTACATGCAGAGTTGTTTGCAATGACTGGAATCCATTTGTCCAGGGAATGTTGCTATAGAAACACTATATCTTTAAAAAGGTAATAAAGGATATTTTTAAAAAGGTAAGATTTTAGTTGTCAGTTATTATTCCCATCAGTTTTGCAGGTACCAGGTTGTGCTTCCAGCTTCTCTGTTATGCAATTTTTAGAGAGCGTTGTATTGAGCATAATTTGTTACTACACCTACATGGGTGTAAGACATTCGGAGTTCATTCCAATAATAGTAATAACAAGCCATTTATAGCAGGATTGGCTTGCACAGAGGGATTTCTTACTTACAGAAATAATTTTCTCCGCAGACTTTTGAAGATAACATAAGAAAAAACAGGACTGTCATCAGTAACTGGATAAAGTACGCACAATGGGAGGAAAGCCTAAAAGAAATACAGAGGTAATTACAATACATCTCCAGACATCTCTTTATAAACCTCTTAAGATGCAAGTTGACAAACACCATCAAAGTCTTGGAGGCGTGTTATACGCACAACTTACTTCTCTTTGCTTTCCAGAGCCCGTTCCATTTACGAGCGTGCTTTAGATGTAGACTACAGAAATGTTACACTCTGGCTGAAATATGCAGAAATGGAAATGAAGAACCGCCAGGTTAATCATGCAAGAAACATTTGGGATCGAGCCATTACCACCCTTCCCAGGGTCAACCAGTTCTGGTATGTTTACAGAGAGTGGGGCATTGCTTCTACCCCCAAAGACCACTGATCATTTTTCTATTTTGGTATAATTCAAAACTGCATTATTTTCTGTTTCTTCGTCTTCAGGCTAGTCTGTAAAAAAGAGGAAGGCTTAAGTTTGAGAAAGGTTTACTTTTCCAAGTGGTAAGAGTATTGAGACAGAAGAATGTTAGTGTGCCTGCGTACTACCAATTGCAACAGTATCTACAGGCATTTCTGGGGTGCAGGTGGGAAATAGATAAAGAAATCTCAGTAACACTTTCAGTACGCACTCAAAAAATCCTTTAATGTGTTTACTATGTGTTTGTAAAAACTTGATCTTGTTTTCTAAGGTATAAGTATACTTACATGGAAGAGATGTTGGGGAATGTTGCTGGATCGCGTCAGGTGTTTGAACGTTGGATGGAGTGGCAACCAGAAGAGCAAGCTTGGCATTCCTACATTAACTTTGAGCTGAGATACAAGGAGGTGGACAGGGCGCGTACCATTTATGAGAGATATATCCTTTTTTATGTGTTGCAACACCTGCCTAAGTTGAGGTCTGCATTCTTCATGTCTTTCTTATCTGTTCTGTCTCTAGCTATGTTCCTCTGCTCTTTTTTTAGTGTGATGTGTTGGGAGTAAGCCACCGTGCTGAGAGCCAGCAGTAGGTATTAGAAGCACGTTTAGTATATGCCTCCAAATTCAGTTAAGTGAATGTACATCCTGCCACAGTAGTGGATATTTAACAGCACTTATGCTTCCAGCTCTTTTTGCAGTCTCTTTTTTTTTTTAAGATTTCTTTTTCTTAGACTTCTCTCTGACCCTTGCCTGATTTTTATTCCTTTTTAAGTTCTTGCGAAGGCACAAAGCGGTTTCATGTCTTCTTCAGGGTTGCATTTTTTGCATATGCCGTCCCTGGGAGTTGTTTCATGACCCTGTAAGTCACTGGGAAGAATGCAGTTTGAATGTCCAGTTCAACCGTGGTGTTTCTTTAACGTAGCTCTACTTGTTATTGTTCATCCTGATGTTAAGAACTGGATCAAATATGCCCGCTTCGAAGAGAAGCACAGTTATTTTGCTCATGCAAGGAAAGTGTACGAAAGGGCAGTGGAGTTCTTCGGAGAAGAGCATATGGATGAGCAGTTGTATGTGGCTTTCGCAAAATTTGAGGAGAACCAGAAAGAAGTAAGATCTGCTTGGTAATACATCAGACTAACACCAAGTGCTCCCAAAAGATTTCCTCTTGAACACCAGACTCTAGGCCACTTAAAATTCAATGAAATACTTGTGTTTTTCAGCATTGTATGAGATAGTGTAGTCTGAGTTAAGGAGAGATTTTTTTGCTTATCTTCTATTGATAGAGAAGAAGACGACAGTCCTATATGCCACCATTTGGTGGCATCAAGGAAGTACATTCTAAGAAGGTTGGGCACCAAATCTGCCAAGCCTGAGAAAAGTGTCATTGGATCAAATACATATCCTCAGATTTGTAAGCTCCTGAGATGTAGGCTTGCATGATAAAACAAAAATACTGAATTAGCCATGTTTTTCCCAGATGGTCTTTTTAAAGTGCACAGTCCATTAAGCAATTGAAGATGTTCTGTGAACCCAAAGCTACAACCTATTAAAAGTATGTTAATATTCCAGACCTGTAAACAAATAAGAAATGGTAGGTTTTGATATTTACAGATTTAATTTTTTTTTTCCAAAGTTTACTCTTCAGGGAGATCCATGTTAGTCTTGCTCTAAAACAATCATTTACATTGAGGTATTGTGTGATTCAGCATTCTATTAAATATTGCCAGAAGCTTATTGAGAAACTGTGGGAGAGGACAGAAGGCACTTTGTAAATATTACTGAAAGGATATTTAATATTTTCAGTTTGAAAGAGTAAGGGTCATCTACAAGTACGCCTTAGACAGGATTCCGAAACAGGATGCCCAGAATCTCTTCAAGAATTACACCATCTTTGAGAAGAAGTTTGGAGACAGGAGGGGAATCGAAGACATCATTGTCAGCAAGAGGAGATTCCAGTATGAAGAGGAGGTGAAGGTACGTATTGCAAATATCCTCTGGGCTCATTGTTCATCCCCCTGCTGCTTAAGGCACACGAGTGTCTCATGATATGAAGGCTGACGAGTTTTACAGTACCCTTGATGCTCAGTCCCAGCAACTACCAAGAGAACGCTGTTCTTTTTGGAGGCAGAATTCCAACTATAGGTGCATTTACTGCTTTTTGCTTCCACGTTCTGCTGTAGACTGTGGAGCTCTGTACCCCTCACAGTCATCTTGGGGGATAAATGCAGTTTAGCTTGTAACTAACTTCTTCACTCCTGTTGTGCAGTAACTGTGATGGGATACCTCACCTGCGTATACGTACCTTTCTGTGAGAAAACTGGTGTGCCACACCTGTCTGCTCTTCAGTGAATACAGCATATTTCATCATTTCCTCTTCCCTTCTCACAGTTCAGTTGTGTTTTATATATTCCCTTAAAGAATGTTTGTAGGTAAAGTTAAAGACACGGAGCTTTTATGCTAACGAGCATTTAGTTTAATTAAGCATACCCGAGACCAGCACTTTTCCTTAATATTCCAATGATATATTTTAAAGGAGAAATTCTGAATAAAAACTATAAAGGAGCGGGGTCTGTTATTTGTAGTCACTGAAGTTTCTTTCCCGTTTCTCTGCTCCCATCTTTCTGGAAGGCAAATCCACATAATTATGATGCATGGTTTGACTACCTGAGGTTAGTTGAAAGTGACACAGATGCAGAGACTGTCCGAGAAGTGTATGAAAGAGCCATCGCCAACGTTCCCCCAATTCAAGAGAAAAGACACTGGAAAAGATACATCTATCTTTGGATTAACTATGCATTATATGAAGAGCTGGAGGCAAAGGCAAGTAGGAAGAACACAGTTTTTTTCTTTCCTTCCCATTTATTTTCCTTATATTAAACAGCTACAGACATTTGAATAAGAAAACAGAACTAAAAATACTATGCCTGTTTGTTTTGTGTAACTACCTACAGGATTTGTTATTTCAGTATGGGGGGGTTCCCCCTTCATTTTTCTCTCTCACGCATAGGGGAAAAAATATTTCAGTTTCACTCCAGTTCCTCCAGAAACACGCTGATATTAAAAGCAAAGTGGGTCTTTCTATTGAATCTGAATTGCCTGTTCTAGGCTGTTATCTGAACTTGCAAAATAGGTCTGTATTTTAACAAAACTATTTGTGATGTCCTGTGAAGCTGACAAATTCTTGCTGTAGTGGCTTTTCGAGGCTGTGTAAGTGTTTCTCCAATTATCAGTCATGTAACATAGCTGCTCTTTATTTCATACAATTGTAGTGCAGTATCTTTTAAAGGAAAAATACCTTTTCCACGTGCACACAATGGGGACACTTTTGGTTTTATTGTCTAGTTCTTAGTGTTGAATCATGTTTTCAAAAGATGACTCTTACTGATTCTCAGAAGTTACTGTCTTTGAATCATGCATACTAAGTAGCTAAGTGCTTTTGTATCATAGGTATACATGATTCTAAACTACTTGACTTAAAAATACTGTTCTGCAGTTTTGCAGTCATTGCACAAATCAAAATGTAGTAATCTTAGCAGTGAAGAAAGTATTTAATTTTGCCTGTTCTTACAGGATGGAGAACGAACCAGACAAGTGTATCAGGCTTGTATCGAGCTCATTCCCCACAAGAAGGTATGGTTCCTCCAGCAGTTTGTATCAAATCTTGACTTAAAATTCCCAAGATAGGATCCTTTATTTTGCTTTCTTTCCCCCCTAAAGAATCAGGTGTGTAAGCAGCTCCAAATGGCTACCAGCACATTCATGAAGGACTTTAAATATCCCTTCCAGTTTCTTACATTGTCTGTCTTCCAAATTTGATAGTTTAGGGATTTTTTTCAAGTTAAGATGGTGGTAATTTGCATTATCAGTGAGAAATAAAAAGCCACACACTGATGTCAGATTTCCTTATGCAGATGTAATGCAAGGGTTTCTCTAGCATTTTCAAATTACCAAGTTACTCTTTAAGAAGCTGAAATAACACATAATCAGAGGATTGTCCAGTACTATTACACAGAAGAATTCTTATTTGTTATTATATTATTATAACAATATTATACTGTTATTATCTGTTATTTATTTATTTGCTTTCTTCTTCAGATTGGTACTTTTATAGTTACTTTCAGCCTAGTTGCTTATAGTCCCTGCAGAACACTTGTTGCTCTATTTTATGTGGGATTACTACCTTTTACAGCAACTGTTTCTAATTGTTTGCACAGTCCTAGCTGAGGGAGATACATTTGATAAACCGTCTTTCAGGTGTGTATTCCCTATTACCATCAGTCTTCAAGACTGCTTTTTTAGTTTTGTGGGTGTTTATTTCCAGTGAGTGTTAACTAAAGTATCTGCATGGCCAAACCCTCAAAACAGTCAGTGTTACCTTGGAACATCAAGAAATCTTAGATCATGTACTGCCTTTTCTAGTGTCATCTGAATATCAGGATTGTAGATTAGGATTAGTCTGTAATTATTAAGGGTTGATTAGCTAATAATTGATTCAGCAATAGCTGATGTCGTGCCAACCAATTGGTTAATCGTGAAATCATAGAATCATTCAGATTGGAAGAGTCCCTTGGGATTGTGAAGACTTCTGTCCTGGCTATTTTTGCTTTCATCCAGTGGCACAGTGTATTGTCCAGTTCTAGAGAACAGGGTTCTGAACTTCCAACTTTGTAGCAGGAAAACACTGAGGTCAAATGCTGTAGTAAGCAGTAACATCTTGTATAGACAGAGTGAATAATTTGTTAATATGTGGTATTATCTACTAAGCTTCCAACCCAAGCTTCACATTGTTCTTTTTCTTTCAGTTTACGTTTGCCAAAATATGGCTGCTGTATGCTCAATTTGAAATACGCCAGAAAAAGCTTCCACTTGCCAGAAGAGCTTTGGTAAGCTTTTGTTAATTCCATAATTGACTTGACTAACTAATAGTAACACGGGAACGGCATTAAAAGATCTTAAATTGTCCTTTATAAATTACTGGTTTAATCCACTTAAATAAAGCATCCGAGAAGTCTGCAGGGACCAGTATTTACTGTCATGTGTGATGTAAAAAGAAGCATAGCTTGATACGATGCATTAGCCATGGGCAGAAATGAATGTAGCTTTCTCGTTTCAGCTGACAGAGCACACATCTGAACGTAGGAGTACCCAAATCAGCTTACTGCACTTGGAAATGTTTAGCCGCTGCTCATTTGTGTAAATGATACTTGTACAAACAGTACATTTATTTTAAATTCATTTTTAATAAAGCTAAGGCTTGCCAGATAGAGCCTTTGAGTCCCAGCCACCAGGTTGCTGGTAGAAGCAATCATAGGGACTTTGAGCAGGCTCAGGAGCTTCTGTGTAGAGTTCACTGTGTGAATGTCAGCCTGTCAGAGAGCAGTGGAGTACACTTTGGTATCAAAGCCTTTTCAAATTAAAAGCTGTCTTTCCCTACAATTCAGATATTGTAAATAAGCTCAGTGATAGCATTAAAATTTTGAGAGACACTGATGTTGGCAACAGTTGAGTAGTTTGACTTTAACGAGGAAACTGATGGGATTTGAATCAACCCCATGGCACCGTAGTGATAAGGGCATAAACATGAATGGTCGTCTGTAGCTGACACTAGACCAAGTCTGCCCACAATGTGCCAGTAAAGCTTTGTCTCTTGAGCTGGACTCCTACCCATGACCAGAAGAAAAGGAGGGGTTAAGCTCCCTGTGAGACTGTTACTGTCTCCCTGCAGGAGAAGACAACCAACCATCTGTCCAACATCTGACGTGTGCTGCTGTCCTAGCTTGGTTTAAGATACCACTTGGCTCAACATTACCATAATCAACAATCGGCACGTTGCTTCTGGCCTTCTTTTATTTAGGGGTCAATGATACAGGAGATTCTGGAAAGGCTGCTTTGGCAGCCATAATGCTTTTTTGGAGTGGACTTAGACTTGGCAAGTAGTTTCTTTCTCTCTTTTGCAACAAGTTGACTTTGAGCCACCTCTTTGGAAAGAAAGCTTGCTCCCATCCTGAGGTGAGTCCTGCACTGCCAGCACGCAGAAGGTCCAGCTGCAGATGCTAAAGCTCTCATTGGCATGGAGACAGTGCCTTGCTCTGCCTGATGTTCTCTGGCTGCAGATGCTGTGTGGATTCCTTGATTCCCAGGACCTGAAAGATGCTGGGACTTGGAGACACAGGATCAGCTGAGATCTATGCTAGCAGTGAGGGGTATGTGAGGAAGAACTGAGCCTATTTTGAAATAGAAAAGGCATTTGTAGAGCTCGAGAGCCATAATGGTGACCATCAGGTGTTCCCACGTGGTGGTTTCCTCCATTTTTATTAAGTACCAGATAATCAGTGTGTAGGAAAGTTGTGCAGGAGAATTGTAGTAAGAGAGCTTGATCTGAAATAATTTAATTCATGTTGGCTTGAAGGAACAGAGGCTGCAGTGCTTAATAAATAATAGTTGTCTACACGAGTGACTCCAAGAGTGATGCTCAGTACATACCTGTCAGATGTTCCCATTCTCAACTCTTGAGATGATAAGTAGCGGTGGTGGGTCCAAGAGACAGTAAGATATTGAGAACTGCTTGCCTGGGAGACTGGCACAGACTGGTACTATGCTTTCTTCAGCTTTTGATGCAAAATGAAGTGTTCATTTGAGCCAGGGTGAGTTTCAAGTCATGCTTTGTAGGAAATCCATGTTATGTGAAAAGTGCAACAAGGAAGAAGGTTTTCTGCTTTCAGGGGTTTTCTTGATGTTTAAGGATGCACACTCATTTTACAAGCACTGGTTAGATTTCATACTGGCTCTGACCAGAGTCTTAAAAAACAAATTGCTCAAAAATTAATTTTGGTTCAAATACTGCAGAAAAAGTGAATATTTAGGAAATAGAGTGGATTTTTTTTTCCTTGCAAGATGTTTAAAGTGGTTTTTGTTTTTGTTTGCTTACCAGGGTACATCCATAGGTAAATGTCCCAAAAATAAACTGTTCAAAGGTTATATTGAATTGGAGTTACAGTTGCGAGAATTTGATCGCTGCCGAAAGCTGTATGAAAAATTCCTGGAGTTTGCACCGGAAAACTGCACCTCATGGATTAAATTTGCTGAACTTGAGACCATTCTTGGGGATATTGATAGAGCCCGTGCCATATATGAATTGGCCATTGGCCAGCCTCGGCTAGACATGCCAGAGGTAAGGGGGTAAGGGAGGTTACAGTTGGCACCGTTTTGAGGTGTTTATTGCACAGTGTGGCTAATTAAAATGTAAATAATCTACCAGCTTGATCAGAACTGCTTTCCATAGCGCCTTAGCCTGTGTCTCATTAATTTAGCATCTGTTTCTTAGCAGGGTATGCAGGACTCTGCAACCCATGGTAACACATGGTGGGGGAGAAGCATGCTTACAGGAGTAAGCTAAGTGGATTATGTGCACAAGAGTTAATATTGCTTGGTCTAAACCCTAGCTTGTGCAGTCAATAAATACTCTGATCTCTGAAATTTTTTTTCAGAGAAACGTCACCTTTATCCATGCCCCTCTTCTTCCTTTTTTTTTCTTTTTCTTTTTTTCCTTTTCATTTATCATAGTGTGCTATGAACATAGCAAGAGACTTTTCTTTTGCAGGTTCTTTGGAAATCCTACATTGACTTTGAAATTGAGCAAGAAGAGTTTGAGAAAACAAGGGATCTGTATCGCAGGTTACTTCAGCGGACACAGCATGTTAAGGTCTGTATGGGGACCCAGAACACAGAACTGGGCTTGAACCTGGTCCGTGGCTGCTCTGGTTGTCTGCCTTTTTCAAATCAGCAGTGAATCTGAGTCCAGTCCCGTGCCTGTGCCACAGAGAGGGGAGAG
Organism: Jacana jacana; assembly: GCA_013400555.1. Classification (NCBI taxonomy): domain Eukaryota; kingdom Metazoa; phylum Chordata; class Aves; order Charadriiformes; family Jacanidae; genus Jacana; species Jacana jacana. The sequence goes on along the minus strand of VZTM01007234.1, from coordinate 389,048 downwards.
ACATTACAGGTGTATCTTAAATGAAAGAAGGCTTTGCAGAAGATTTCCAAGCAGCCCTCTTCCTTCTGAGTACCTTTGGAGTTTGAGTTGGAAAAACAATGCAAGATAAAAGTAGCTGTGATTTGTCCAGTGTAGTTTGGTGCTGTTACTTGATTAAATTCAGGCAGATTTATGTTGATTTGAAACAACCGCAAGAAATGAGTATTCTCTCTTGCCAAGATGAAGCAGATCTCACACTTGTGAATCAAACATGAATTTTCTAGATATCTGCTTATGAAAAAGTACTGTAGACTTCCACTGACATTTGCTTTTTTGGCTGCTCTGTTTTTTGAAGCTATCGCTTAGCTGTCAGACCTCAGAATGGAGGCTTCAGCCTGGTTTTGGTTTGCTTTCACCACAGGTATGGATCAGCTTTGCGCAGTTTGAGCTGTCTGCAGGGAAGGAGGAGAGTTTGTCAAGATGCCGGCAGATCTATGAAGAGGCTAATAAGGGAATGCGAAACTGCGAAGAGAAAGAGGAGAGAGTCATGCTTCTGGAATCCTGGAGAAGTTTTGAAGAGGAGTTTGGAACCGATACCACTAAAGAGAGGATAGATAAACTTATGCCTGAGAAAATTAAGAAGAGGAGAAAACTGCAGGCTGAAGATGGGGTAAGAGTCAAAATTATGCAAGTAGTCACTTTGAATCCTTGGTGGCTAGAGATCTGGTACACAAAACAGAGGTGGCTGCGATGGATGCTATAACTGCATACCACTTACTGCAGTAATTGAAAAAAAGCATTGGCCTGAAACACGTACCGCTGAGCTCCTTGCTCTTCAGCAGGCTGGGTGGGCAGTTGGTTCAGCGTGGGACGCTCCTACCAAGTGCTCGTTGCCATCTTTACTTTAAGCTCCGAACACGGACAGATCAAAACAGCTTTAGGTAGTACTCTGCAGATAGTGTTTGTTTCTTCACTTTGGAAAGCAGTAGCCAGGCTGTCCGTCAAATCTGCCCACTTGTCATGCACAGCAGAAGTACTGCTGCCTTACAGCTATTCAGCTCATTGGTTTCAGCTGGTTTTCAGCTGCCATGGATGGTCTAACAAACATTGATTTTTATTTTATCTCACTGTTCCACTTATTAGAAGCACCTTCTAATAGCTAACATTAACATGCAAATTAAACTTGCTTTGTGGTTGGTTTCTTTTTTTTTTTCCCTAGTCTGATGCTGGCTGGGAGGAATACTATGATTATATTTTCCCAGAAGATACTGCCAATCAGCCTAATCTCAAACTACTTGCTATGGCTAAACTCTGGAAAAAACAGCAACAGGAGAGCGAAGCTGCAGAGATGGATCCAGACAAAGACATTGATGAAAGCCAGTCTTAATACCTTACCTTTCCCCACCCCTCTTCTTGGGTATTGTACAGTATTTTCATTGGTGACAAATAAATGTATTTGAAGAGTTTTACTATTACTGACTTGAGACATTTTTTGCTTGGAAAAAAACCATAAGCACCATGTTGCAGGTGATTCATCCTTAACAGTCTGTTGATTTCCAACAATTAAAAGTAGAGGTCACGGGGCAAGTGCAGGAGGCTGCAGCTATTGCTGCTGATCTGAGAACTAGAAGAACTGGATGGAAGCTTTGTTTTTAGCACAAAGGCTCCTAGAAGCTATTGCAGTACTGCTTACAGTATTAGCATGCCAAGGCAGCTGATGCACTTTTGTTAATGAGAGACATGTTTCTAGCCATTCCTGATTGTTTTTTCCAGTAATTCTGTAAAATATGTATGGATCATGAGGATAGTTGAAAACAATAAATCCTATTGACTGCAACCTCTTCAACTACCTATCCAAGTAAGCTTTTATCCCAGGAAACTCTGTAGGAGGGACAATTGTAGAACCTAAGTATACTGAAACTAGCCCCTAGAAGACAAGTCTGTAGAAACTACTACCACACAGTTAGTTTGTGTTTTAATGTATGAAGGTCTTGGCAGTGTATTCTTGCCCTTGTGCTGGGGAGGGAGACCTGGGGAGAGCAGGGATTGCTGCCCTGGGACTCTCTCCTGTCGTTGGGCACCTTGCCTGCCAGAAAGAATCGTGATTTCTAAAAAAATAAGTGAAAGTGTGCCATTATAACTCCCAGAGCTTTGAGTCAGGCCTTAAAGCTGCTGTTCACTAAAGACTGGGAAGTTACCACTTCTCTGGCCACATCTGGCCTGTCCTGCTCCTGGGACTATCCTTTGTACTGGCCAGGCCTTGCCTGCAACTGGAAACTTTTCCTTCTCTGTTCGTCCTGTGGTCAGAAACCAGATTCTCAGTCCTTCACCATCGTCATCCTCCCCAGGCTGATGCTTTTGAGCTTCTCCCTTTTGCCTGGGGTGGCGAAGGGCAGCCATACAGGGGGTGCACCACAACGCTGCTAAGGGGAGACCCAGAAAGGTCAAGAGGGACTTTGTGCCTCTGGAGAGGAGGGTGGGGGCGGTCAAGGCCATGGAGGCCTGGGTGGATCCTACCAGTGAGGGAAAGGGCTTGAGGAGGAGTGGAGGGGGTTGCAGGTGAGAGCCTGCTTGTGCAGCCAAGGCCAAGGAGAGCAATTGGGCTTTTACCAGCAGAGTCCTCTTGGGTAGAGAGATGGGACCAACCTGACCAGGGAGAGCAGGAGGGAGCTTGGTAAGGGGCCGGCCAATCTGGCCATAAGGCTTTACGCTGGGAAGGAAGGGACAGGAGGTGATGGCTGAATGAGGGAGCAGTGGGCTACTGGGTTGGTAGGACAGGGCATGGGGTGCCTCAAATTCAGGGCAGGAGGATACCAAGGGTGTGCCTGGCAAGCAGGGTAATGCCAAGGGGGCAGTTGGTCGGTGGGGAGCTCTTGCTCTTTTCTTGGGAAATCTGTGGGAGTGGGTGCTGGTCTGGAGCCCCGGGGAGCAGTCCTGTTTGTGCAATGCCCTGCTCTGTCTGGTAAATCCTTCGTCCCTTGACTTGTCCCATGTTTGTTCAGCTTGCTAACTCGGCTGGCTGATGAACAAGAAAAAATTACTTTACTGGTGGGGACTGTCCTCGATTACTTGCTAACTGATGTTCTTTCAAGGTAAAAACCATTTTGCTTTTCAAGTCAGCCACATTAGTTATACCTTCTGTTTTAAAGCTTGATTCTTGGGATTTTTTCATAACAGTAGTGTAACTGGTAGCTGTCATACAGCTACATGCTTGCACAGAGTGTTCCTTCTCCCTGCGTTCCCCTAACACCCTGCGTGGTCAAGCAGCGCTCTTTCATCATGGCAACCGAGAGGGTTTAACCCTGCGCATTGACAGGGTTAATATCTAGCTTTAAGTTTATAGCAGCTCTTATGCCTCCTGAGCTTTGATTTTGCCAGCGCCTTGGTAGTTTGGGGAGGGGGTTTTGCAGTGCTAGCTTGGTTTTTGTTTTGGGGGTGTTTATCCCCCTCTAACGGGAGGCCACAGTTGTCAACCCGCCGTATCCCAGCCCGGATGCGCTGAGCTCCCTCCCCGCCGGGCACCAGGCGGCGGCAGAGCCGCTCTTGCCCGCTCCTCGGTCCTCCACACAGAAACTAGGCAGTGCGGAGGACCTGGTGGGTCCCGCACATCTCAGCATCCTGCCAAGCCATCTAATGGGGTGCGTTAAAAGGGAGACCAGGAGAGAGAGGGTCCGCAGGGCAGCAGCCGCTGAAAATGGAAACCAGCAGCGCTACGGTGGCAGCCTACAGCAGCTGTCTTGCTGAAGCTGGGGGGGGACTTGATATGCTCTGAAAGACAGAAGTAGAAGTTGAATGAAGAACATCTGATAAAAATAGGAGTGAGCTGATCCTCATGCTAATGTAACTGACAAAGCATGGGGTAATAATTTAATCATTTGGCCTTGCATGCAGTTTCCTTTCTCTCCTCAGTGTCTGGAAAAATTCTGGAAGAATGCTGGTAGGTTAAGTAGGAATTTCTGTCTGCAGGAGAAAGCATCAGGGAAAAGTGGTAGAGAAGAAGTGCTGGTGGCTGAATGTCACAAGATTGCTTTTAGTAAAGGAATTTTAACTTGTGTTTCTGGGAATTCCTGTTTCTCTCCTGGATTTCCACATTCGAAGACATTTTCCATGAAGCACAGGACTAGGATCAGCTGGCAAATGCTGCATAGTACAAGTCCCCTTAGTACATAGTACTAAGTACAAGTCTCTCCAGTGTAGGTGTTGCCAAAATTGCAAGACCCAACCAAGCCTGTTCCCTGATATTCATCCCTGTATTTGCCCTGGAACAGCAAACCTTTTGAGGTCTCCATCTTCTTGTTCTGGGTTTTCCAGGGATATTCTGCATTTAGCTGCTCTGAATTTGGGTCTTTTTGATATGGTTTTGTCTGTTTAAACCCTGAAACTCTGGCAGTGAGTGATCTGGGCTGGCATACTGAACACTGCATCTCCAGCAGTAAAACTGTTCCACCCTTCAGAGCACTAATGAGACGTAGAGGTTTAATTGATTTCTCAGGTCACAGCCATGTTTCCCCCTCATTTATCTCCCTCTTCCCCCTCTTATAAGCTTTGCTTGGAAAAAGTGAACAGGAGGGGTTTTATTCTGCATCAAGCTAAGCAAAATTTATCCGCTACCGTAGCTTTTGTACAGCCAAATGCTGCTGTGGTAAAAGCACGCACTTCTGTCTCTCTTTGATATTGTGCACAAACGCAGAGATGACTCTGTATGTATCTAACTTCTTGCAAGTTTTATTAGAAATTGCTTTATGATGTTCTCTTATGCATAAACTCTGTTTGTACAAATGGCTTGGTTACAGCAGGTTTTGACATCTCTTGTGGTTTGATTACATCTAAGGTGGTGGAAAAATGTTGAACGCGTGGGCTGCTATGCCAAGCTCGCAGCATCACAAACGTACAGCCGCAGTGGGCTGCCCATGGCGCCAGCCTTCGCCTTTTTAGGCTCCTTCCTGCTCAGTGTCCTGAAGCTTTGGGGAGGATTCCAGAGGGTTTTTTCCTTGTGGGTCTGACACAGCACTGGTCCCACTGAGGGGGGCTGCAATGGTGGCCCTGTGCTCACAGGTCTGTAACCATGCCTGCCGAGCTCTGAGTAGTGGTCTTGGAGGTGATGGAATGGAAATTCCCTAAGCTGGAATGTGCCCTGGCACCTCACCATAGCACTGCCTGCATCTGGGTCTCCTGTCACCCAGCCAGCATCCCTAGTCTCCCTCCTGGCAGACCCCGGGAAGGGAAAGGGGCTTCCTTACTTCTGGATTGGTAAACAAACAGGTATTTCTGTCCTGTTTTCCTTTGGAAAATGTGAGGCACCTGTAAAGCAGACACTTTCTGCCAGAGACCTTATGCTCTCCAAGAGCATTGTGCCAGACCTATCCTTCTGTGACTCTCAGCACAAAACTTAGGCTTTTTATTCCAACAATCTCAGTGTTAATTTTTTGCATACTTGAGAAGTTGGGGTGCCAAGCTTAATAATGTGCAGTTTTCCAGGTATCTACAGTGACAGTCTTTTCCTCCCCTCAGATTTTTCAGTGCTGAAATGGGATTGAACATGGTCTGCCAGCATCTTTGCAGGCCATGTAGTAGATCTTGGTTTAACCAGTAGGAAATAGTGTCTGGCAGCAGTCCAGATTGGGATCTTGTTCAGGACAGTAACCGGAATGATCTTTGTGGGTCTAGGTCCCGCTGGGGATGGGGAATCTCTTTTGGAGTGACACAGCAAGCATGGAGCTGCCTGATGCTCAGTTGGGGCATCAAAGTGAGGCATTTCTTGTCAAACAGTGATGCTGCTGCTTCTTGCAGATTGTAAATTTCTAGGTTGGTTTGTTTTTTGGGTTTTTTTTTTGGTTTGGTTTGGCTTGTTGTGATTTTTTGGGTCATTTTTTTAGTAGCATAGAAGTCAGCCGCGCCAGAAGGCCATGCTCACAGCAGTGTTTGTGCCGACTTCCCTGGAGGCCACTGTACTCTTAGCTCTGACCTGGAATCCTTGACTTATGTACCTTTTTTGAGATGCAGTGAACCAAAGCAAACATGCTACTCCCAGTTTTACTTACATTTGGCACTGGTTCTTCAGTTCTTCCCCCGCCTCCCTCTTTCCCTACTGGAGGAAAGCCTCTGGCTCCCAGCAGACCACTCAGTACTTTGCTGTGATCTGAAGGACAAGGCTGAAACAAAATGCTAACATGCTTGTCAGAAAGTGGTGCTAAATTAAATTAGAATGTACATCAAGAAACCAAGAACCTTGTTCTGTTAGGGGCTATAATGTCATCTGCTTTCTCTCTGATGGAGAACTACACTGTCAGCAGTGTTATGTCATGTTCTTCTGGAGCATCCCTATCTCTTGCAATGCTCCTGAGCACTGGCCCCAGCACAGAGACACTTCCCCCGCACCTATAAATCTGTCCCCTTTGCACAGTGAAACATGGCTGCAGCTGTCTCCCATGGAGCTCTTGAGGATGTTCAGGTTTGACTGAAAGAGGACACGCTTTGGCAGATGCCTCCAGGTCCAGGTTGACAGCACCTCAGATGCCCTTTATTTCTGTCCGGTGTTTGGCCAGTGAAGTTTTAAACAGTCATTAATGCTTCAGTACAAGAGGGTGGTTTGATTTCTTTTTCTTTGTCTTCCTCAGGGACGGAAGAGGAGGAAACCTGTTAATTGTACTTACCTGCTTTTGGGGAAGGTTTCTGTCAATACCTGCTTACTTAATGGCAGCTCAGAATGTTTTCGTGTCACTGGTGGGCAAACTCTCCCATGCACATCAAAGACCATTTAAAAATGTATTTTTCCTTATTATTTTCTGACTGTAGTTGTAACTTTTGCAAATCTGCTGGGGTGCAATTTGGTATTATTGAAGCCCTGAGAGGACTGTCCACTGAAAAAGTAGCTAAACACTGCATTGAAGAACTACCCCAAGTCCACTTACAATTGTATTACAGAGTACTTTATAATGGTGTTCTGGATATTAAGTAGGATTAAACCACAACTAGCTTGTCAGAACAGATGCATAAGTAGTGTTTACTGGAATATAACGCATCCAATTTCTAGAAAGCAGTCAGATTGGCAGAGAAAAGCTTTTCATTCAAATTCTGGAATTTTGTCATGAAATTGGCTGTTATGCTTTCCCATGCTGTACTAAGCACAGCATCAGATAATGAGCTGTGGAAGGTGACTTTGTAGGAACATATTCATTAAAGTCTGTGTTCTTTTAAAAGCCATTGTATTTTTTTAAGCTAATGCTTTCTTTTTCTTTCCTTTTTCTGTCACCTTTGCAAACAATCAAGGACTCAAACTGGCCAGCTAGTAGCTGAACTGTAGCTGAAGCAAAATTTTGGACAGAATTCCTCCCTGGGTAGGCTTTATTCCTTGGTCCTGTCATTAATTTGGAAAAACAAAACCAAAAAACAAACACCAAAAAAAAAATAATCCCACAAAACCAACTCTCTGAGCTGAGCTGCCACAGTGGGTAGATTTTATCTGGCTTCTGCCTCTGCTTGGATTCTCTCATGTCTACTTAGGAATAAACTCCTCTGGTACCTTTATTTTGGAGGACAGTATTTTTCTTTTCCTTGTTCTCCTGGGAGGCTGGTAACCAAGCATTCCTGGTAGTACTTTCTTCAGTTAGAAGTGGCCAATGGAAAACCAAGGGGGGACAGCCCGCTGCTCAGGCTGCTCCCATCCCAAACACACAGCTCCTGTGGCCAGCTTTTATTCAGGGCTGCTGGGTCTGACAGCTTACTTTCTAACATGTTGGGGTTTATTTTCACGGTTCTGCTGGAGTTGCTACAAAAGCTGACTCGTGCTTGCTGGACAAGACATTGAGCAGTAGTGGTTTAAGCCATTCAAGTGAAGCAATAGGCTGAGTAATGCTGGAGCGGCCTGCAGAGATTTGGGAAGGCAGGGTATAACACTTGCTGCATTTGCGGTGCTTTTGGAGGGTGTGTTGGCCACAAGCACCCATCAGTGGTTGGTTTAGTGCTTTGATCTAATTAAAAATGATACCTATTTAGGTTATTCAGAACTGTTTCTCTCTTTGTGAAGTTTTCAGAAGTGTGGAACCTTTGGATTCATAATATAAAAATTCCTATAACTGTGTATTATATAAGCATATAATTAATGTTAATGTATTGCTTGTGTATTTGTTGATATGATTAATTAAAATAATATAATGCCCAGAGTAGTTGTAACATACATTTTTTTGCAAATTAATTACAGATCTGGAGATATATTGCATTACTTATAGATGTCTTGACGTGCCAACTCTCAGTCATTCCCTTACTCAAAGGCCACTGTAGTGTCTGAACTCCTCCTAGATATTTAAGCAAAGAGTTGATCCTATTCTTTCTTTCTCAGTATATAAGCAGCATAATTTAATTATTCTGATTAGAATTTTCTTTGCTTTGTTGCTCTCATTTCTTTTACAGGTGCACTCTGTTTTTCTGTCTGGAAGGCATGTTCTTGAGGTCACTTTGGGCAAACAGGTGGGTTTTGTGACTAGCACTGAGAACTGGAAGCTCCTCCGAGATAACAGTTCTTGTTGGGAGATGAGTTCAGTAGTGGGGGCCCTATTTCCCCTAGCAGGCTCTCTGGCATCCTGCTACACCCTGCCCTTGATCCATGAGCCTTCCCCACCACCGTGTGAGTCTCCAAGTGGAGAGCTGGTTTCCGACACTTACAGTCAGCCTCGTGGAGGTAGAAGGTTTAGAGTATTTGCACAGCGTCCATGACGTGAATTTCACAACCTGGCATGGCAAGGACAGGCGGCAGAGAAGCAACGTGATGTATTTGCAGGATTTTGGCTGGTTGAATAGGTTGTTATCACTTACACTTTCAGGATTTCTTTTACAGAGGAGTATTTCTAGATTAAGTATAATGAGCTGCAGATCACAGCAAATGGAGTATCTGAGATCTGTCTCATCAATATAGGAATGGAATGATCTTTGTTGATTTTTTTTAATCACCCTTTAATCACCTTTTTTTAATGACCCTTTGATCCCTCTGCTTAAAAACTGCTACCTGAATTGTGTGCCTTTTTTATTATTTTTTTCTTCTTTTTTGTATGAAAGGACTTTCTATGTACGGTCTGTGTACCTGTCACCTTATGTTTGAGGGAGCTGGAGGATGCCCAGCTCAGCTGGCAACTAATAGTTCTTTAAGTATTCCTGATGCCTTGATGTTATTGCTCTGACCACTTTGTGACCAACATCTGCAGGCTGTATAACAACAGGGAACTGCAGCAGACGTGAGTCACCTCCAGCAACGTATCCTGAGCTGAGCTGATGCCAGGTTGAGTGAGATCTCAAGCCATAGCAGGAGTCCTCGGATGGGACAGGATGACCTATATAGGACCACAGTTTCCATGGTAACTTCAGACCATGTGAGATGCCTTGTTTCGGGTGGCACAGGAGCTTCCAGCTGGAATCGGTACTGATCCCAGGCTGCCTGCTCAGTCGGGTCACCTCCTGCAGGAATCCCGAGTCCTGTCCACTTACTGAGGGGGGGTGGCTGCACCACTGATGGGCAACCAGGAACAGCTGTATTTATTAGAAAAATAACATGGCAAATGAAGTATCTTACTCTACCCTACACTTGGTTACACTGTAGTTGTATGTACTAGGGGAAGGCCTGCAGGTGGCTGAGGAGCTTGGAGCACGGTGACTCTGGCAGGATGAGGAGAGGAGGGGATGTCCCCGTGGAGGGGATGGGCTGTGCTCCTTGTGCTTCTGCATGGGCCATGTAGCCCCTGCTCCTTTCTGCCCAGCTGTGCAAGGAAATAGGGCTTCTGCAGTTGTATGTCCCTTCTCTTGAAGATGCATGTGGTGGGTTAGGGACTTTGGGGCATAAATCTAGCAAAGTCAGATTTTTGGGTAGAAGAGCAAATATTTAGTAGTGGGTTCATAGAGTAGAAATATTATTGGCTCGTCTTTTATCTGGCAGAGGGGGATCTACAAGGAGAGTGATGGAAAGTCTTTGGGAATTAGGATGCATTTGTTCTGGAACAGCTATTTAAAAATAGCATTGTTCATGGAATTGCTTGTTTAAAAGAGGACTGACTCCATCATTAAGTCAGGAGTAAATATATTTTACACTCTGGAGCTTGTTGTGTGGCACAACTTAAACTTTCTGTCGCTGACTTGAAAGGTCCACCAATTTAGCAACAGTTGCAGATATATCAGGATCTGAAATTTATTGAAGTTCTCAAACTGCAGTCTGCTTTTTGGTTTTTTTAGTCAGCTTTTTAAAAATTATTTCCTTATCCTTAATTTTGCATGTTAGCTTTTTTGAAGTTGCCTTTTACATCTCTCTTCATGGGGGATTTATGATATTTGTGTTTTCATTACACTTGTGTAGATAGAATCAGTCAATAAAACATTGCTCTTGAAAGAAGATAAACATTTGTGTGTGCTTGTAAGTTGCGTTTCATTAACAGCTAGTTTATCTGCTGCCAAAAGAGCTCAAAGCCTAGATAAAACCAAGGCCCTCATGCTGAAAATACTCGTCTTTGGTCCTAGCTGAGCATTGTACAAGTGGGAAGATGAAGGGCTGCTGACCATAAGGATTTCATTGCTGTAAAGCAAGATTGTGGTGAAAAGGAAGCATCTTTGTCCTCAGATGCAGCAGATGGGCTCTTCTAAGACTTGCTGTTGTCCTCATGAGGGCCCCTGAAAGCTTGGGAGCACTGTGTGGGCTCATCTGGTGCAACCCTAACACCAGCTTTGTGTGTCCCGGAGAGGGTAGGCTTGACTTGGTGTCTGGGCAGGGCTGTGCTTGGACATCGAGGCTGCTGGTCTCTACCTCCTCCTTTGGCTACACATTTGGGAAAGCTGCCTGGGAAGAGTTATGTTGGAATTGCTCTATTCAGGGGGGACGTGACTTCAATAGGGCAGGGTAAAGTGGTTTCTCTGAAACTTCTGAGCTGGTGGATGATCTGCCTGTGGTGCTAGGCTTGCCACAGCTGGGTAAGGCTTGCTGCTCCCTCAGTAGAGCAGTGCACAGCAAATGGCCATGCCTACAAACACTGTTTTCTTCCATGCTTCTGTATGTCCACATCCCATCAGATGATGGGGTTTTATAACTGTAACTTTGAGTAACATTATTGTGAACTCCCTTCTCCAGTGGAAATATTAATAAGAGAAAAGTCTGAAAAAACAGAACTTGTTAGAATTGTCTCCAACCCCTGCAAAGGGCTGTGGGTAAAGTTAAAAACAAAAACAAAAAACAAACAAATTGATGCTTATCAGCCGGCAGACCAACCTTACTAACAGGGAGCAGATGACTAAAGCATCTGAGGCTAGAACACATTGGAATTAAAACTATATAAACTAGCAAGCTGTAAACAGTGCGTGGCTGGTATTTCTGTTGCCTTAAATAGAAAAGGTATTTTGTTTTGGAGTTGGTTTCCTTTTACCTCTGAATTCTATTCTTCAGTATACTTCAGTGCTGTCTTACCCCCCTGACAGCGCAGCATCCATCAGGCATGCTCCCATTTTTCCTCTACGTACCCTCATAGCTTTAGCACAGGGAGTCCTCAGCCCAAATCATGCGTAATCATCAGCAGCAGTGGCCGTGTCCTCGAGACAAGGATTATCTGCAGATTTGAGCACTCTCATCCCCTTTTAGGGTAATTGAGCCAGTTTGCCCACTGACATAAGGGTAGGTAAATCACTGGAGGGTGACAAGGATTCACTTTGAAATGGAGAGCAGAGAGAACCTTCATCCCTGCTCTCCTTGTGTGGATATGAATATCCCACAGATCAGCACGACCATCAGTTTTTCTTTGATGACTTTGCAGTGTGGGCAAAAGACTGGGAAGGTATTCAGCCTTTCCATTGCTCAAATTTCCTGGTTATGGCAAGTGTTTCAGTCTGTTTTTTAGTCCCTAGACCTTATCCTACATCAGCAACGATGGGGTTTCAGGTGCAGGGTGTGGTTAGAACACTGTCCTCTCTCCTAAGGTGAGGCTACACCAACTATCTTCTGATAGGATCCATATCTGAGACCTTATGGACCAGATGGAGGAGATGTCCAAGCGTATTTCAGACCAACCACATGTGGGAACAGCAAAAGTAAACTCTTACTTGCTGGCCTTCTGAAATGCATTGTCCACATAATTCTTTTATGTCATTGAATGTGACACTGGAATATCATGGTTTATTGCAGTTATTATGTCTGGTTGTAATTGGTAATCTGATCTTTATAATTTCTCGTTAATGGTGTCATTAGTGCGATGCCTAGACAACCCAAATATAATTTTACATATTCATTGTGTTACAGAGCTGTAAATAAATTGCTTTCAAAATTAATCCAGAAAATAAATGTCCTCATACAATAAAATTGTAGTGCAACTTGTAAAACCTTAGCGAGCAGCAGTAGCTACTGCAGTTTTGTTTGTTGTTATAAACTGTATTGGTCTTATTTAACAGTAAGTGAACGACTTGGAAGTATGAAGTAAAGTAATACTTTTATATCAGCGGTACCTGCTAGTTGCTGGACCTTTTCTGAAGAAAAGGCTTGCAAATCTATTAGAGTTTTCTGGACATAGGAAAAGGAAATTGGACAAATTTTGGACATTGGGAAAAGGAGCAGCCAATATTTTACTGAGCTGTCAGAGCACCTTTTTGGCAAGTCTGTGCACAAAGTTTTGCTTGAAAGGCAGAATAAAACCAGGGATTAGAAACTGCATAAGAAATAGGAAAACATAAAGGCACAAAAAAACAAAGGGTCAGTGTAAAGTAAAGATGCCATGACTGTTCATAGTTGATATTGGTGATTACATTTCTCTAGGAAATAATATGGGTTAAGCAGCAAGACTGCAGAATTCATGCTGAAAATAATTTTCCTTTTNAATAACACAATTCCCTGACCTTGGTTGTTCTAGCAGTAAGTATAAGCAAGGACCTCTCTGCACACCATTCTTTGGGATAATCAGGTTTCATCACTGTGAGACAGAACAGTCTTCTGAACACTATGTTGTTAATCTCAGTTTAGTTAGAAGATGACCAGCTAAAAAAAGTAAAATTACTGAACAGAAAAATGGTTTGTTTTACCTCAAACCAAGACAAATAGAGAACAGAAAAAATATCTGAGTAATTTCATGGGAATTGGAGCAAATTGGCTGAATGTGTAGCATCTGTACAGACAAATTCAGTATAATGTGTGTCAGAGCAGTCTTTCAGAGAATGGGTAGAACAAGTATTTCTTTTTGCTCTTTGTTATGGTACAGAAAAGAGCAGGATTTTTGTTAATGGTCTATAGCAGCACTGTAGTTTCCAGCCTTCATCTGTGGAGAAGGTTTAGATCACTCCTGTTTGGAGTTAGGAATATCCATTTGGTTAATATTGGAAACACTGATTTTGATGGAGAAAGAAAGGACCAGTAGAAGTCATGCCAACAGCTACATCCCTGCTGATGTAATATCTAACCAATCTGGACTGAGAAGAAATACTGTTCATCCACTGATCACCCTGCACACACCTACCTTGTAATTTGGGCAAGCAGGGAAAGTTTATCCATTTTTCTTGAGCAATGAAGCTTATATAGTTATATGTGCCTGTGTATACATGTGTCTGTGTGTACCCCATTCTCTTTTACTTGATAAAGGCTGGACTGGCATGCTTTTCTCAGCCAAATTCTGCAAAAGGACAAGCTTACCAAGGTTTTAAAGTTCCTAAAAGCTCCAGCAAATTGATTGCTCCCTTGCATCTCTCAAGGGATGAGGGCATCGGCACCGGGGAATGGTGTTCTGCTAGACAGAGAATGACATGAGGATAACTCCTTGTCTGCTGGTAGAGATGCCCTTCTTGGTCATGGATATAATTATAAGGATCATCCCTAGGTAAGAGAAAAATGTCCTCTTATTTCTTCCTTGTTTTGTTTTTTTCTTTCGCACACAAACTTAAAACTATACATCAGGCAGTCTGCTTCCGGTATTTCTTGTTTATGGTTCTAATACAGGGAGTGCTGGTGGACTATAAGGGCCCCTCCGGTGCTGGGGGAGAAGAGCAGAGTCCCCTGAGCAGCCAAGTATTGCATTGTCGCTCGAGTAGCCTACTGATCCCACAGGTGACAGCCTATTTTTGGAAAGCAGCTCTCTGCCATGGAAACAGGCATGAACCTTGCTGAGAGCACCACCCGAGACCCTGGGTTTTGCTATTTGTCATGAAATTATCACTTGGTGTAAACCTTGGTCTGTGGGTATGTACTACCAACACCTGCAAACCAGGGCTGTGGCCATAGGCTGGAACCAGGAGTTAAAGGCCAACGCAAGACTAGCAAACTTCTCTGCTATCTTCACAAAGCTTGATGTAGTGCTGAGGGGAGGTTAACCGCACTCCAAGTGCTTTTTGGTTTTCTTGTTTGAGGGAAGCCTGGGGTAGTTGAATTTGTCTGTTTTGTGAGGAATATGTACCTAGTGAGAAGCTGCCAGACAAATGGAGGAGGGAAAGGTTTAAGAAGTTGCTTGGGGAAATGACGTGATGACATCTGAAAAAATAAAATCTTTTGAGTGCATTACAGATAATGATGGAATTCAAATTGGAAATGTTCTGTTCATTTTTAATACCTCTACTAGGAGAAGGAGTATAACTGTTTTAATGTTTAATGCATGTACAGTAGTTGAAGGCTGAGCTGTTCTCCGTGGGCCCGTTTGTTCCATTACTGTCCAGAAGGAAATAAATTAAATTCTATTTTAGAGCATATTTTGGATCTGGATTCTGCAGAGGGAGAGATCAGAAGAATGAAGCAAGTTCTGTCCATGAACTTGTCCTTATCTGTCCTGAGAAGCTGGCAGAGATGTGTTAGTGCTTGGTATGATTCAAGGAGTAAGTGATGCTGCAATGGCCCTGGGAAGGATGACTGTTTTGAATGACATGGGATTTTCTCAAGTCAGAGATTGAACAGATTTATATTTTAAGTGGTAGGAAGATTTTGATTATAGAAAAATGAATCCCAGATATCTAACACTCATGCTTTAAAAAATTCTCATAACACTGCAACCAAGACTGTCTTTTCTCCCGAATATAAAGAAACCCCAAATCTATTATTTTAACTTTTCTAATGCTTTTCAGTTCAAACCTTTTAATGTAACATAGTGGAAGGCATTTCAGCTCTCCAGAGATGCTTAAGCTTGAACTTTCCTGTTTAGGTTGGTATGGGGATTGTCTCAGTTCTGTTGCCGTTGGTGTAATTACATTTTTAGGTTAGTTCAATATTTTAAATGATTTTATCTTGGTTATTTGCCTTCTGGTTTCTGGTATTTCATGTGCATGGTATCTCAGAAGCAAGAAGCACACTTGTCATACTTGAAGCTTTATTAAAAAAGGATGAGAGCGAGGGAGAGGACTTTCTGCCTCCAGATGGGCAAAGACATGGATCACTGCACGGTGCTGGTTACATACTGGAAACTGCTGAGGCTGGGTCCACAGGGTCTCATACTCTGACTTGGTTTACTACCTCATTTTAAGGAAATGATTTTCTAAATGCAGTCTCTTCCTTACTCTTTTCCTCTTGTCCAGCTCTACCTCTCAGCATTGTGCCACAGTGGCCATTGCTAGAGCTTTTTAAATGCACCCTGCATAAGGATGAAATGGGGGTTACTAGAAGGGCTTAAAGCACTTTGTCCAGTAGAAGGCTGAGGCAATACCTGTGCAGCTTCCCCTACTCCTGGGCTTGGAGCTAAAAGTCCCTGGCTTATGGGATCCACCTGCTTCTGTGGGATCCACAGAAGCAGGTGGGACTAACCAAGGCAGCTGGACCTTGGTCCCATCACAGGTAGACACCCTCAAAGATGCAGATGCACTGTTTCTGTCTCCTCTTTAGCTTCACAGCTCTTTAATATGCTTTTATTCATGCTTCCTTTACACTTATTTTAGGCAGATTATATGCAAATAGCATACTTACATATACTTACTATACATAAAACAATATACTTATTTTACACTTATTAATAAATTTTACTGGTGCCATCCAGCATGCTGTTTCTGTGCTTCCAAGTGGTCTGTAGTTTTCTTTGGACCTCCTGCAGCTTTTCCTCACACACTTGTTTTGTGTTTAAGAAAATTGGTTGTGGCTGACAGTGCTGTGTGCCCAGGTTGTTAATGCAAGTATCAAGTACAGCATTTCCAATCCCGTTAGCAGCCCCCCTGCAGTGCTGTACTGGCTGCTGGTCCTCCCTCTGTGAACTTGGCAATTGCTCTTTTCTTTTCCTCAAAGCTGGAACTTCTGTTATCTTTCCCGGTGTGGTTTAGTCTTTTGACCTCCTGCAGCGTTTCATGTTAGGCTAGGCAAAATTTGTCCTGTTTAACTTGATTCTGCTCAAGGAAATAAACCTGCAAGCCACACCAGATGCCAGGAGATTATCCGTTATTGACATCCTCCTCCATCCTGGAGAGGAAAGACAGACAGTTAGATTTTTGTTTCGCCTAGCTGAGGTGTCAACTGGTGTGTTTAAATGCTTGTCTTAGTGGGACAGGGTTAGGCAGTAACATTAATATGGTGCACTCAAGATGTAGCTTGGTTAAAACCCACCAAGCAAACCCACAAAACCCAGTTTACAGAGAGGAGCACTGCTCTCCGTCAAGAGTGCAGATGAGATTTTGTTTGAACTGATACTCAAATGGTGAAGGTTTTTGAGAGAAGACATTTTATTAATGAGATTATTTCACCTTTGATTGACATGAAGTGATGGGTCCCTTGCATGTTTCGTGTTCTAGACTCTGTATGTCCTTGGAGAGTAGGTCTCTGTCTCTGTTCTTTAATAGTGTCTTGATAGTTCTTAAACAGGTCCTGCTCCTCTGGTACAGTGAGCACCAATCACATATGCAAACTAAGTCTGATTAATGGCTGTTTTTTCAAAAAACATTCTGTGTAAAAATCCTAGCCAGCATGCTAACCCTCATTTAACAAACAAACAAAACCCCCCACTCCAAAAAAATCCCAAACAAACTCCCCAACTCTTTTAGTATCCTCTTTAATGCTTTGTTATTGCTACTTATTAGTCATAAACCTTTTGGGTCTTGGCTATCCTGATTCCTTCTAAAACTTTGAATATTTAATTATACATTGTAGGGGTTAGAAAATAATCATGCTTACATTCTATAAAGTCATACAGATACTTTTCTTGCAAAAGGGGATTGCTGGGAGGCTGGGCAGGACCCTGTGTGTGCTGAATACCCTCTGCAGGACCTCTGAGGAGGTCAATTCGAGGAAACACACAGCAGAAAACAAAGGTGTCTAGCTGTGCGGCAATCTGACTAACTGCTCTGCATTAGAGGATGGAAAAGTTGGTCTGGAATTATCAGGGTGACTGACAATGCTTTGCTCACCTTCTGCATTGTGGTTTTCATCTTCCCTCTTATTTCATTATACAATTTATTGGGATGAAATTGTAACCATCTTGCACAATTGCTCAGATTTCTTCTAAGGAAAAAAGTAAGCCAGTAGGTAACTAGCATGGAAGTTTAAAGTGGATTTAATAGTTTTCTTTTGGGTTATAGGAGCATTTTGGAGATGTATGATTATGCTACTCAGTCTTCAGAGCTTGTGAGGTGGGAAGTTGGGACTGGAAAACTTCTCTGACATGCTGTGGGCTTCAGTATATGACTTCATACAGAAGTGCATCATGGAGTTGTCAGCTCTTGCTGTCGCTTGCTTTGGCACAAGGGACAGACCTGTGAGCATTCAGCAGACGACCTGCGTGCAACTGCAGCTTTCTGCTTCCCAAGGCAGCCCCAGATGCCTATAGCCCCTGCTCTTGTTTCTGGTTTTACAGCCCTGTTCCTTTAACAAGTGACACTTGCTTTCTTTTTAAAGTTTTACTGGTTCAGTTGTGACTAGAACGAAGATTTCAAAGAATTTCAGTAGGAAAACTCCCATTTAATTTTTTTAACTTGTGTCTTATTTACAGTAGTGTTCTAGATGGGAAATGTGAATTTCTGTGATATTATCCCATCCCTCAAAATGAAATCTGCATCATCAAAGTAAACTATCTTGGCAGAAACAGATGAATTGCTAGTCTCCTCCAAGAGCAATGTGTGAACTGACCCTCTTGAGCATATTCAGTTGATGCACATTTTCCAAATAGACTTGTGAGAACAGCAGCACCCCATGGAAAAATATTTTTCAGTCAATATTGTAACCATCTGTACAATACCCAACAGTACTTTGATTTTGAGTGCTTAAACAAGTGATTATTTCTACCTATGTGGTATGCCTTTCATTTGGTATTACTTCTGTCCACAGAGTTATTCCAGTGCATGGGTGGGAAGTATACTAACTATTACATTTTTAGCCATCAAATAAGTTTTTAGGCAATACCTTGCTAGCACTAGGAGGCTGTGCACTCCTGAGGCTGTAAGGACCCAGCAATCTCAGGCCATTCGGAGCCTGTGGCTGCTTAAATGAAGGCTGAAGGATTCAGGAGCAGAGGATTTAGGAGAAAATATCAGATGTCCTTGTGTATGCCAGGGCTGGTTGCAGCTCCATCATGGCTTGGGGACTGGACAGCTTGATTGTATTTGCTCAGGAAATACAAGCTTTGTGGTTTTTTCTTCCCAATCTCCTGTCTTCACAGAGATCCCTCAGCTGAGTTAACCTTGAGAGGTTCACAAAAGGCACTGTTTCTGAATTGGTTTGTTCATCTGTAGTCATGCAGTCTATAAAAGGCTTTGTTTTGAAACACCTAACACAGAGTGAAGTCCAATGGGGTTTTAGATTAATCTCTTGTTGGGGAAGTGAAGCAGTCCTGCAGACCTGATCTATGTGGGGACTCTCTTGCCACCATGGAAGGGGCAGGGAGGAAGCGCCCCCATCTGCCTCATGGGCTTTGCTGACCAACTGCAAGACAGAGCTTCAAAATGAGAGAAGTCAGTGAGTTGGGGATTCCTGGCAAAGGCTGAACAAAATGGGGTTTATTTCAGTTGCTTCTTGCTCATTTTTCCACTCTTTAAGATTATTTTGTTGTTTGTTGGTAGAGCACTGATGGATGGTTTGCCTTTTTCCTGAATGTCTAGTTGTCTCTCCAAGGGCTCATCTGCATTTCTGAGCATTTTTCACCCTTTCTTGGAGGGACAGGTTTGCACACTTAGATGAACAACACATGCTGTTACCCAAGCAATGTATGTTTGTTGTTGCTCTCATGCCCTGGGGATCTATTACATGAAGCGCTCAATGAAGATGGGGAAAAAGACTCTTTTCAAAATGAATCCTGTGACTTCACAGCTCTAACTTGCCTTGGCCTTCTCTCCCCCATTTCCTTCACTTAGTCCCAGGTTATTAGGTCTATGAATCCTCCCTTGACCTTCTTGGTGAGGGCAAAAGCTGTGGGGAGCTGGGCTTGTACTGGAGATGCTGGTTGCCTGCAGGCTGGACCATCCTTGCTACTCACCATGGCATCTTTGAAAAGTGCTTGAAAGAAAACGTGGGCATTTGGTGCTCAGGTAGCTTGTAGCCATTCTCTTTTTTTGGGTGTCATCGGGGATTCCTGGAAGGCAGTCTCCTTCACCTCGTCCTCCTCCTCCAGTTTGGCTGGGGCTGCAGTTCAGCTCAGCCTGACAGGGAGCACCTTGGTCCTTGTCCTGCTGCATGGCCAGAAGGCTGTTGTCCCAAGGAGGCTTGGTCACCACTTGTGACTAGCTGAGCAACAGAAAATGATTTTTTACAAGGAGAAAGCAGTCTGACAGCTGCATTGGGTTGGGTGGCTCTTTCTTAGTCAAAGAAATAACACTGGGGCAGAAAAGCTGCCTCTATCTAGCTATACATCAAAACAAACTTCTTTGCAAATTAATTAGGCAAGGAACTTAATAGTCATATTCAGTGACATTAGATGATTTTGTTTTCAATGTTGCTAACCTTGTCAGCAGAGCTTTCTAGTTTGTACCTGTTTACAAATTTACCAGCTTGTAGGTTGCAGATATATAGGATGGAGGTGAATCAATATAACTTTATCCCAAATAATCCCCTCAGTCCACTGATCTGTCTCTTAAGGTGCCTTCATACTCTGCACTTATCCTAATTTTTAAAATAGGACGGTAAAGAAGCTTTAAATTACTGGAAGCCCGGATTTCATGCCTTTCCAGTTGCTTTTGGGAGCATAGTTACTTTAAGATTTGTGGAACAAAGTCAGGTTTTCTTGTTCTGTGTTGCAAGTTTTAAATTGAGACTGTTGAGAAGAGCATACAGAAAATGCCTGTGGAAGCCTGATCTAAGCATGAACACAAGAAACTAGAAGATATGTCAGATAGCTTGGAGTATTTTAAAGGATCGGCTTCTGTGCCTGTCTTCCTGGCTAGACAGTATTTTCTTTAAGATAAGTGAATCACCCTTTTAAACACATTTGCCTGTTCAATTTTTAATCTTTCTTTTCCAGTTATGTAAATAGTGCAAGAATAATATTAACCATGTACCAGTAGTAAGCTGATTCGCTTGCTCCAAGTTATCAGACACAAAAGCACTGCAGGGCTGGTTTGTAAATTGAGTTGGATTTTTTTTTTTTTTACATCTGTGTTATTCTGAGCTCTTATGTAAACACTTGGAATGCAATTTCTATATATACTCAGCTTGTTATGCAACTACCCTGTGCTGTGATGCCAAAGGGATTTAATTTTCTTATCGGTGGCTTTTAGAAGAAGTGATCAAGCATTCTTTCTGTGTAAAGCACAGAGAACGATAAAGTAAAAAACAATAATAAAAATGACAGAAAACAAGGATGACTACAAATTTTAAAAGGGGGTAAAAAATAAAATGTTCCCAAGTTACAAAACTATTTATGGTGGCTTTCACTGAATGCATGATTACTGCTTCAATACTACTTGACTACATTTGTTCTTTATGGAAATTATTGAACGGTTCAATATATACATCTGTTTTACAACCCGCACTGAATACATTCTTTATGTATTATTGACGAAACATGCTTATTTATAGCAGATGTTATTTCGTAGGATAGCAGTGGAAAGCATTGCTGGAAATGTGTTTCATCGGATCTCTGGGGTGGTGCTTTTTAAAGTGATGACCAGCACATGATGAAAGCAGATGAATGCGCCAAAATTGTTCCAGCAATGGGTAAATGGCAGATTTCTCCAGGTGCTCTCTGCAGGAGCAGCTTGCCAGCAGTGGGACTTGGGGGTAACCACGTCTCTCCTAAAATACCTATTGGAAATCGTGAAGCTTCTTTGCATAAAAATTGATTTTTAATTGAAATGGATTTATTTTTTCCATTAATTAACGTATTATGAACTAAAAAGAAAACATTGTAGGAAAAAGTAAGGTTGCAAAGTCAAACGCTGTGACTGCTGAAGCTGCTATAGCAAAGTTCACATAACCCTGAATGTGCTTTTCTGTTGGTGTTACAGCCATCTCAGTAAAGCCCCAGGTGAAATCCAGTTCTCCTACTCCCAGACAGGCCCCTCTGGCACAAGGCAGTGTGCTCTTGCCCTCTTCTGTCCCCAAGTCATTTACTGCTCAGGTACAGCTCCCATTTGACAAATTGAGCCCAAGTATAGCCATGCAAATGCTGCCTGCCACCAAATTAGAAGCTTCCACTCAATTTAATCCAGCACCCCAGCTGATTGATGTGGTAACGCCAAGTCCTTCAGCTGCAAGGAGCACAGCTGCAACCAGAGGGCTCGCAGCTCAACGCACACCGAGTTAAGGCCAAAGTGGAAAACCAACTGCTGAAAATAGTGGGAAGTTTAAAACACCACCACCACAACCCTGGTGAGTTTCCTCCTACATTAACATTTTACCCTCAGAAATATTCCCTAAAGGTTTTTTTTTTTTAAAAAACAAATATTTGAGTGATGTACAGAAGCAAGGCTGGGGTGGTGTTGGATTGCTGTGACTGATCCCCTCTGTAATCTGGTGCTTTGGGGAGTTATTTCAGAGGAAGCAGATAACAGAACTGCCAGGAGCTATAGATCATCTCTATCCCCCCTTCAGAGGCTCATGAGGTGTTTCCAGGGGGTGGAGAGAGCAGAGGCATCATCTCTCAGCCACTCAAAGCCTTTGCAGCTGAGAGATGGTGACAGCTCCAGCTTAAGAGGTGGCAGATATTAGCATCATAGAATCATAGAATGGTTTAAGATGGAAGGGACCTTAAAGATCATCAAGTTCCAATCCCGCTGCCGTGGTGGTCCCACTAGACCAGGGATGGAGCATCCACAGCTCCTCTGGGCAACCTTTTCCAGTGCCTCACCACCCTAAGAGTGAAAAATTTGTGCCTGATGTCTATCAGCCTTTGAAACAAAAGGTTTCTATAGTGTCAGAAACTCATTTGCACTTTGGTGTGTTTTGTCTGCAATTAACTTCAAAAAGCTGATGAAAAAGATTTCTGGCACAACTCTTGTCACAGTTGCATTTATTTTTGCCCATGTTCCTCCTGAGCTGATCTGCTGGGGGTCCATCAGCACATCAGGTTCCTTGCTGGTTGAGCTTCCACTTGTGCTAGGATGGTCCTGGGCTCCCCTGTGGGGCTTGTGCTCGGGCTCTGTCTGAGGTGGCCAGTCTCCGTGAGGTAGATATTGAGGAGTTGCTTCTACCAGAAGCTGAACTTCAGCCACTGAACTGACCTAATTTAATACCTGCAGTTGGATTTGCATAGCTTTTGGAGCTGAAAGTCCAGCGCATTGTCTGCTTAATCCTTCTTGAGTCAAAGCAAACACAAACTAAGTGAATTTTAGAAATAAACATCTGTAGCTTTACTAATTTCTCTTTTCAAAGTAAGTGGTGAAGGCAAAAGTTCAACTGCAGTGAAACTCCCCCTATTTTCCCATGAAAGGACGGCAGGAAGACAAAACTCCTTGTCCTCTGAAAGTGTTCTAGCTTTTTCATTTGTGACTTTTAGTTTGTTGTTTAGTATCTTGTAAGAGCAATAGAGCTGAATGCAAAGGCTTTTTGGTATTAATCATGAAGATTATCTGACAGCTGTTTTATCTTTGCGCAGCTTTGCATCACTGTTCAGAATAATACCATAATACCACATCATCCAATTACACTTTTTTTTTCTCCTTTCGTTGGGAATGTGCTGTATATAAGTGCCTTCTTGTAAAGCTGGAGGTTTTTAGTTTATAGCTGCGCAGAAAGAAACTAGCTTATTTTCTGGCTTGCATAATGTTTTTGGAATCCCAAGATAATCTTTGCGAGCTTGGACATTTAAGTTGCCATAGGCTGTGGGCAGGGAATAGATATATTTGTTTGTTTGTTTGTTTGTTCCTTCTCCTAGCTGTTCTGGATGCAGAAAATTGTGAATTCCATTTAAAGGGGAATGAAAACCCTTTCTTTTTATCTTCATTACTAATATGAACCTCTGCAGGTGAAGAAGAAACACATTACTCTTTTACCACTTAAAGCATGCTGTTGTTTCTGCATTTTGTCCAATTTCAGTAATACAAATAGTTGTATTAATTTAATTTTGTAATAAATTTCTCATGCATGTAATAAAATCCTGTTCTTTTGTTAATACAGCAATCTGAGCAAACACAAAATAGGTGCACTACAGAAGAACATTTAATCCTTCTCTTTTTTCCTCTCCAAGATGGTTTTGGCTTGTTTAAGTATGAAATGAAAGTGTTTCTGTACAAACAAAGTCTTTTTACTACTTTTTTTTTGCATTTATTACCTGATTTAAGCTAATACTGTGTTACTAAAACACATTCAGTTTTCAGTACATCTCTGTCTATACATTTTCTGTTTTAAGGCTTTGGGAAGGTGTTGCTGCAGGGAAAGCCTTCTGTCCCACAGAGTTTTGCAGCTGGTGAGGAGGACACCGAGGCTTTTCCTGGGAGCTGTGTTGCCAGCTGGGATACTTTCCTTGGGCACAGCTCACCACCCAAGGGTGAGATGAGACCACTTCAGAGAAAGGAGGAACAAAGCCAAAACCCGCACGTTCCTCTTCTCACCCTTGAAGCTGTGGTGGTGAGTTTGGCAACATGAAAAGGCAAGCCAGAGGTGTTTCAATTGGATTTGAACAAATGGACCCTCCTTTACTGTGTGGGTGGTGGAACACTGGAACAGGTTACCCAGGGAGGTGGTTGAGGCCCCTTTCCTGGAGTTATTCAAGCTGAGGCTCGATGATGCCCTGGGCAACCTGGTCTAGTTGGAGGTGTCCGTGCTGACTGCAGGGAGGTCAGACTAGATGACCTTTGGAGGTCACTTCCAGCCTGGACCATTCTATGATTCTATTATTTAGTCTTCATGACCTCTCTTTGAATAGGGAAACCTTTAAAAATGGGGGCTCAGGTCATGTGTCGGTGCACTCATCTTTACAACAAACACACAGACCATTTCTACAGCAGAAATCCCCATCCATGCCCAGACCCATCCCAGAGGAAATGTTGAGCACACATCTGTGCTCAGGGAACCAGGCACCTGTTACAGGAGTTTGGCACAAGAGAGTTCCAGACCAGGGGAAAACTACGAGCATCAAAGTCCTAGAGAATTATTAGCAATTTTTAATTTTTTTTTAGGTAGGGACTGTTTGCAATCTGAATATTTTTACAAAAGACAAGTTGATTATGGAAGTGATGTGACATCTCTGCCTCTGCAAAACTCTCTCTAAGTGCTGTCAGGCTTCCTACTGGCAGCACTCAATATCCAAGGCTTCATGGCTGTTGTGTACTATTAAATGGTGCTAGACTAAAATTTGGCAAAGGAGTTGTTAAACCAGTGTAAACCCTGACCTTTTTCAAAATGTCTCTGTGTCTCTGCCAGTCCCCTGGGGAGGAACCAGTGCATGCCCCCATCAGTTCAGATGGTTTTCATAGAATGGTTTAAGTTGGAAGAAACATTAGAGACTATCCAGTTCCAAACCCCCTGCCATGGAGTAGAGACACCTCCCACTAGACCAGGTTGCTCAAAGCCCCATCCAACCTGGTCTTGAACACCTCCAGGAATGGTGCATCCGCAGCATCTCTGGGCAACCTGGGCCAGTGTCTCACCACCCTCAGAGTAGAGAATTTATTCCTAATATCTAATTTTGCTCATCAGCAGTCTCCCAGCAAGGTGAAATATCTGTATTACAGTGGCAGAAGTGGAAAGTTGCCTTCTGGGGACTTAGACCAGCCTTTTTGTGCAGTGTGATGAGAACAGACTTTTGACACTGGAGATGTCTCAGGACATCTCTGTCTCTTGTCATGGTCCTGCAATTCAGTGCTTGCACCTAACCAGTTGCTGACCCCAAAAGCAGCTGAGCACAGATTTTGGCCTCTGGTGAAGGAGCGAGTATATTCTCTGAACAGCTGACTTGTTTGAGGCTTGCAGTGCATGACGTGGTGTTATTCCAGGATACTGTGGCTGAGGTGACAAAAAAATTTTGTTTGAAATTATTTTTTCTAGCGAGTTTTCAGGCTTAATGACTCCTGCTAGTTGAGACAGTGTTACAGGTTTGAGGGGTGCTGAGGCTAAACACGGGCATACACAACTTTGCCTGCAGGCAGCAAGTCGCAGCTCAACGTGTGGGATGTCTGGCCTTGTGTTATGCACACAAGTGTTTAATCCCCCATGGAGATGGAGCTCAGCTGCGTGCTGCTGGCCAGTCCTGCGTCCCATCCATGCAGGTGGGGTACCTGTGCCATGGGACAGTGCTGCTCCAAGGACCGCACTCTCAGCGTTGCTCCAAAATGCCTCAGAAAGAACAACTTCCAGGTCACAGGGAAGAAGCTGTGATGCTGCCTGCACAGATCTGCCAGCGGCTGTCATGGGAGCGTGGCCACAAAAGGCTCACAATGTTTCTGCAGATGAGATGATGAGCGTGCAGCACTGTCATCGTATAGGCAGCTTTCGAGATGTGTTTCATTGAACCAGAATTGTGCCTGAAGCTTTATTGATTATAATACTAAGCCTTCACCAACCTTAACTTTTATTCTTGGCTTACGTGCAGCTCTGTCTTTTGTAACAAGTATTTTTTAAATATCCTTTTAGATTGCTTAAGTGCTTTGAAAGCAAAGAAAGAAAAAATAAAATTGAGAAATGTAATTCCTTTCTTACCTATGTGATACAGATGAGTATCCCTTTGAGTACAAAGAAATGTAAATTTAATCACATCCTTTACACCTGAGCTCTCGTTCACAGACTGGTATATGCACAGACCGGAGATGTTGCGTGTATGCATGGACATGAAAATCCTCATTTATTTCAATATGTGAGTTTTAGATGGGTGAAACTGCTTCTTTATTAAGCTTACCTTTAATTGGGTGTAATCTTTAAAATAAAACCTAAATCACGTTGCTGATTAAACATGAGTTAGTACTGCTTTTTCAGGTAACCTCATCAAAAGTACTTGAGCCGTTTTTCTTTGTGGTGTGAGAGTATAGCTATTGGAAAATGCTCAGTGTAGGCATATTTGAAATGGTAATGTAGTATGCCACCATGTAACGAGCCATTTCCACCTGTTGTCATAGCACACATGAACATATGTGTTATGAAGGTGGATTCTGTACCCCATAGTGAAAATTTCAGTCTGTATACACAACTGCTTGCCACATTTGGGAAATCCAGGACTTGTTAGGTTAGCTCTCAACCGTCTCAAGTTAAAATGCAGCTCAGTTTGAATTAATCCTGCCTTATGTTATAGGCTTTTCTTTTTATCTAGTAATAAGAAAGAGGAAAATATTTAGAGAAGCATGGATTTCATGTCAGTCTGTAATCACATTGTTTACAGAAACAATTACATTAAGAGTTGCAGGGCTAAGAGGTACACAGAGCAGAAACCTCTTTCTGCACACCTAACGGTGGGAAAGGGTCCCTGCTGGGATTCTGGCCCCTGCAGGAAAATGAAAAAGCACAGATGGCAAAGGGAAAGAAATTTACATTTAAATATACACAGCTGTTTACAGGTGTGTTGCAGCAGGTTTGGCTGGGTGGCACCCTTGTGTTGGGAGGTACTTTGTAATTGCTGACTGCTGTGTTGAGAGTCAATAATGAATTTTCATCTTGAATATGCAGTGTTGGCTAGTGTAGTTATTTAGATGCATACAAATTGACTTTTGAAACCCAGGAGCTGTGCTTCCCGTTCTCAAGCATACAGCTAGGGTAATGTGCCTTTTCTTCTCTGAAATATTTTTGTACTGTGAAGATCACTGAAATCCTGATTCTGATTTCAGCACCTGCATGATCCCAACAGCATTTATATAAATGAGAACCAAATGCTAGAAACCCCAGAAGTTCTCTTAACTAGGGTAGAATTAATTCCCTATAACTCATTTCCCTTCCTGCAAGTGCACTGGCTTCCTCAATCACCTCTGTCACCCGTGAGCTGTGTCCATAGGCTTCCTGGCAGGAAGGCACTGTGTGTGTTGGGTGCATGGGTTACAACACTGCAGGTACCAGGCTGGGCTCTGCTCATTGTCTGCATACCTTCTTCCACATGGTTGATGTGAACTGGGTTTAGCCTGTGCAACAGCCAGGTCAGAGTAAGCTACATGTGAAGTCATCTGGCCAGGCCCTTGTCCCTGCAGCAGCTGGTGGCAGGTGCCCAGGCAGGCTCACAGGAGCAGGATGAGGCACAGTGCTGCTGGGCATCCTCCCAAAGTTCCATGTCTGTGCCCAGGTCACTTCTGCAGCTCTGTGTGCATCTTCCATGCTTTTCTTACCTCTGCAGCAGCTTATATGGTTCTGTGAAGACTTCACCCGTGAAGACATCTGCTGGCCCTGAAATGATTTATGACTGGTATGCTTTATTTGGGGCAGTTGTCCTGGAAGCAGCTGAGAAACACAGTAGATCACAGAAACCAGCAGAGCCGATAAACTGCCCAAGTGAAACGTCCATGGTCACTTAAGGAATTATTGATCCATGGAGTCCCCAAGACTTGCTGCAGCCTGGTCCTCTGAGAAATGGTGAAGACAAGAGTGATGATTAGGTGAAGCATGTCTTGTCTCGCATTGATGTGGAAAGCAGCTGCTGCAGGTTGGCCAGGCAGTGCTAGCAGAAGGGTTTTCTCTGCTCTGACTTGAAATGGTTGTTCTAAACTCTAGGTGATGCTGTGGAACACGCATCTCTCACTGGAGAAATTAAATGTATTCTTGTTGAAGGTCTTACATACTGAATCGCTGATCTTGGGATATGGAGGCTGACTGAAAACTTTGAAATGACAAAGCTGTCTCTAAAAAAGCAAACTAGAATGAGAGTATGGCAGAATTTGGCCTCCCTCCTTTTGGTCCTTGTATTTCTGCGTTGCCATGTTGGCAGATGATGTTGGATGGAGAAGCAGTGCTGAAAAGTGAAGGGTAGTCCTCTGAATAGCACGTTTCATACTCAAGGAATGATCATGCTTAGGATAATTTACCATCTTCTCCAAATATCTAAAAATGTAATGTATTTTCTCTATTTTATTGACATGTGCATTGTGAGCCAGCACTGTGTCCTCATGGCCAAGAAGGCCAATGGCATTCTGGGGTGGATTAGAAGTGGGGTGGTTAGTAGTTTGAGAGAAGTTCTCCTCCCCCTCTATGCTGACCTGGTGAGACTCCATCTGGAATATTGTGTCCAGTTCTGGGCCCCTCAGTTCAAGAAGAACAGGGAACTGCTTGAGAGAGTCCAGGGCAGGGCTACAAAGATAATTAAGGGAGTAGAGCATCTCCCATATGAGGAAAGGCTGAGGGAGCTGGGTCTCTTTAGCTTGGAGAAGAGGAGACCTTATTAATGTTTATAAATATGTAAAGGGTGAGTGTCAGGAGGATGGAGCCAGGCTCTTCTCACTGACGTCCAGTGATAGAACAAGGGGCAAGCTGGAACATAGGAGGTTCCACTTCAATATGAGAAAAAACTTCTTCATGGTGAGGGTGAGGGAACACTGGCAGGGGCTGCCCAGGGAGGGTGTGGAGTCTCCTTCTCTGGAGACATTCAAAACCCACCTGGACGTGTTCCTGTGTGACCTGCTCTAGGTGTTCCTGCTCTGGCAGGGGGATTGGACCAGATGATATTTCAAGGTCCCTTCCAATCCCTGATATTCTGTGATTCTGTGAGTCCAAGTTGCCAATTTTATACAAGTGTTAAAATTTATAATTTTAAATATATATATATTCTGCAATTTTTTTTTCATTAAATGTTTTTCCCTCTCTTTGTTTTGTGAATAGCTGATGAAACCTGAGAATCTCATCTTCTGAGAAATGAAGAGGAGAGATGATGACAACAAAGGTGTCCTCTGGATCTAAAGGAGGAAGCAATGCCTGTCCCTGTGGCAAGGATGACCTCAGCCGAGCAGAAGCAGATGTGACTTGGGGAAGGACATACACAAATTGGCTCTCAGGTGTGGCTCTCCCTCTCTTTGCTGAAGCACCACCTGAAGCCTGCGAAGAATTGCTTGGGAATAGCCCAAAGGTGAAATTGTGACAGTCCTGTTAATTCTGGGCAGCCAGTATGACTGCAAACAGGTCACCTCCTCTATCTGCAGTTTGTTCTGAAGTGACCTGCTGCAGAAGATACCAGCTTGTGATTTTAGAGTTTCAGACAGTACAGTCTTTCTTTAAGTTGCTTAGTGGGGTTTGGGGTTTTTTTCCTTTCCACATTTGCAAGCAGTAGGAAGTTTTGAAGAACATGACACAGAGGGAAGGGAAAGAGCTTTGCTGACACTGGCTCAAAATTTCACTTCCAGGAGTCTGGGGAGAGAGCCTCAGGACTGTATGCTCCTGTTTGAGCAGAAGCGTATCTGTACATACATCATATTTCAAAGTATCTTCTCAGGCTCCTAGATAATGAATTATACAAATCTGAGCCTTTCTCTCAAAACAGAACATCTAAATCTGGACACTCAAAATGTAATTTAAACTTGAAATTTGAAGGGCACTTGTAATCCTACCTAATTTTAGATATTTAACTTGCTCCTACCTGTTTTCCATAATCAGTAGAGAAGAAACTCTCTCTGGGTGCACTCCTTACCTCCCCATTGAGTAGAGCACAAGCCTTGGGACACTCTGCCCATAACACACCCCCTGAAAGCAGGTGGCAAGAACCTAGGCAGAAAAGGAGAGATGGGTATTTCAGGCTTATTTTTTAATTTGTCAGCTCCCCGAGGTTGATGAAAGTAGACTGATTTCTTTTTTCTTTAATTTTGTTAACAATGTTTATGTATTTTTATTCAGTGATTTGCTTATTTTGCTTCAATTTTTGCCAGATAATTTTTATGTAAAAAACTCATAAAAACTGGCAGTAAACAACTTACTGTACATCAGAGTGATTCAGTAACTTCTCCTGGGAATAAATTTCAGACTGTTTATATTCCAGCCCCAGGGATGTTCCAGTGCTGTTGCTTTCAAAAATATGGAAAATCCTTGGGTGCTCTGCATTTTTGTTCTTCAGGCATCTAAATATGCTGTTTAGAAATCATCAGTGACACCCTCTTCCCTTTTTTAAAGAAATTTTTGTCTCAGGTATCTGGTACTGTTCTGAATCAGGCTGTCCATGCTTATTAACGTAGGTGTTCCTACTGGTGTGTGCATAAAAACAAACAGGCAAGTTCAGCGACTTGTGACTTTGTTGGGGTTTTTTACTTAAGATCACTGCACCCAACCTCACCAGATCAGTCACCAACGATGCTCAGGTGCTGCCATCACCACCAACGAGAACTGGGAGGCCCCAGGCTGAAACTCAACTGTCATTAGACAAAGAATGGTCAGTCAGTGGAATCAGCTGCCCAGGGAGGTGGTGGAGTCACCATCCCTGACTGTGTTTAAGAGTAGATTAGATGTGGTGTTGAGGGATATGGTGTAGGGGAGAACTTGTAGAGTAGGGCTGATGGTTGGACTTGATGTTCCCAAGGGTCTCTTCCAACCTAAATGATTCTATGATTACTACCCAAGACTAATTTGATGGAGGTCTGTGCGTTTGTAGGCTCTGTTAGTTAGCATGAGGAGGTCTATTGCTGCTCTGTCTGTTTGAAACAGCAAGCGACTTTGAAGAAACAGTTTTCTTCTTGTCCCCCTGTCATCTGTGGGTGAAGAAAATGATGTTTGTGTACTGTGCAAAAGAGCTTGTGCTTTTCTTGCTAGCCAGAATTACCTAGCTCTTGATTTAGTTAATTCAAGCACTTTGTAACACTTATGTTTTGGTAGATAACATGTCCAGTTTTTCATCTTCCTCTCCTGTAAGACCTCCCAGATTTTTCTTGATTGCAAAATGGCTTTATACTGATTCTGGCTCATGGCACCTCCTGTTCCATCAGTCATACATAACGAGTGATGGCAGGGAAAGTCTTTCCTCTGAAAGTTAGAGAAGATGACAATGATAGCTCTTCTTCATTGTCTCAGAGAAAGGCTCCCAAACATGTCTGCAAGTACAGATCACTATCATCTTTCCTTGTGGCCTTCAGTGTGCCTCTCCTAGAAGTTCAGCCAGGCTCTGTGGGATGTGGCTGTATGGACTGGCCTCAGGTGTTTCTTTGTGACCCGCGGTCTGTAGCTTGCCTGGCACGGGCCTATATAAACTAGTCCCCATCAGAGATGGTTTCTCATGCCCTCTACGGACTTACATGCCCTGCTGTAATTGGAGGTCTGCGCTGTTATCCGGCACTTTATTGTCAGGCAGCAACAACTCTTCTGCAAGAAGAAAGTGAAAATGAGCAGGAATCTCTCATGCAGCTGTGTTGCCTTATACCGTGCTGCCAACAACCAGAACCTGGGAGTGAATGAAAGCCTCTTCCTCCTGCCTGGTGGTGTGTGTCTGTGAGCCTGGGTCTGTTACCACTTGGCCCAGGAGATGTAAAAGTTTGGTCTCGTGATGCAGCAGGGACTTAATTCAGAGACATGCCTTGTGCTTTTCGGAACTGAGGGAGACGGCTGTGTCTCTTCCTGCTGTTCCACAACAGGTCATACTGGAGCAGCCTTGGACATTGCAATACCCAAATAACACATAATCCCCAGGAACTGAAGTGGAAAACATTGTGAAAGTTGGAGAGAGACCAGAACCACAGCTTCCTCTGGCGGTCCCCGCACCTCCCGGCTGTGCTGCAGACCTCAGCCTGAGCCACGCTGCACCACGTGTGGATGCTCCTCATCCCTTCAGCCCCCTTGCTCTCTTCAAAAACTGTCCTGAAACATGGAAATAGTACCCTGATACTAAGAAAGTAGTATTTCTCTCACCTGGATAATTAATCCCTCAGCTGGCCATGCAGTTTGCTTAACAGCTTGGTGAAGATAAGCTCTAACTTTTTTCTTGTATTCCTATACATGCAGTTCAGTCTGGTTTGTGATTTATATCAAATACTGCTTGGAAAGCCGTTTGGTTTTTTGCCTTTTTTTTCTTTTTTTTTTTTTTTCTTTTTTTTTCTTAATTTCTTTTTAAATTCACAAACCCCCCTGGTGGCCAGAGACGGGGGTGTGATTTCCATTTTACAGTGGTTGATATTGCCTATATGATATTAATTTGAATGAATTTGCATGAGGTGTTGAGTAGATTTCTGGGAAGAAGACAGTTTGTTTGGGATGGACCTTCAAAAGGAATCACAGAAACTTTCAAGTCCACATTTCTGTTCTCCCTGGGCTTGTGGAGAGCAGCCTCAGATGGGTGAGAAACGGTGCTGTTCATTAACTGGAGTCAAAATTTAGTTGTTGTGTAATACAGCAGCTGGGATCAGATGGGTTCCTGCTCCCCCAGGCTTCATGCTCCACAGCAAGTAAGCTCGTCAATATACCTTTCTGGTTTAGTGTCAGACGCACATAGGTACATTGAGAAGGAGAAGACAACCTCAGAAAATAAAGCAAAAATGCACTGCCACTCAGCAACTGCTGGCCTTGCTGCTTAAATGCAATGGGGGGTGGGGTGGTGGTGGTGTCTCCACTATTTCTGGGATGTGTGCTGAAAAAAAGAAAATTTTAATCAGTCTCATCTTTTCAGCAGCATTAAAAAGTATGAAAGCTGAACGTTTTAGGAATGTTAAATAATATTTCAGCACTAATTTTCATGCAGTAAAGATAAGATACTTTTCTTCCCATCAGCTGAAAGAATCTTGTTTTTTCCTCTATCTAGATCAACATTTCTGTTTATTTGCCCTCAGTGGTTTCTTGTGCAAAAACCCCAATGTACCCTTGAAGGGTTCGCAGGAGACCTAGAAAACATTGCCCTCAATGCCACTCCCCGAGTACTTTGGAAAAGGATGGAAAATGGGGAAAGAGAAGCAAGAAATAAGAAACCCATGCAGATGGATGTTGAAATGACCCAAGCAAGGCTGCTGGACTGGGTTGCTGCTGGGTGAAGGATTCCTTGGGGCAGACTGAGGCACAACATTGACTGTTGGTGCGTATGCTCTGCTTCAAAAATAAAATAAGCCAGGGTTTTTCCTTGAACTTATGCTTCAGTTCTGAAAATTACCTCAGCATCTTTCATGTTCAGAGCCTCCTCAATGGTGTTGTATGCTGCCTGTTTCTGTGGTCCTCTGTGTATACTGTCATTTACTGTTTGACATCTACGTCAGACCACGTGAATTAAGTTATTAATGGGAAAGGTCAACTGCCAGTCATTTGTCATGTGAAAAACATCCATTTTGTAAACTTTTTTTTTTTTTTAAAAGAGGAGAGTTTAATAAACAGCTGCTGCTAGGCGAGTGCATGTTGTATACTGCACATAGTTGCTCAGTTCTTGGGATGCGGCAGCGTGGCCAATAAGGAGCATTGAGGTCCTGTTACCTGGTCTAGTGGGAGGTGTCCCTGCCCATGGCAGGGGGCTTGGAACTCGATGATCTGTAAGGTCTCTTCCAACCCAAACCATTCTATCATTCTATGACAACCCTCGAAAGCTGCCGGCTGGAAGTGAGAGCCCAGAAGTGGCACACTGTGACTCTGAGAGCCTTCAAGACAAGGAAACTCCAGCCAAGCTGAGGTAGGCTGAAAGGGAAGATCACAATAGGTAGTTGGGTCTTTGTCTTCTTTCAGCGGTGGTGGTACCCATTACAAAATGTATTTGCCAAAGTGTATCCTTGCAGAGGTGCCTCCTGCACAAGCAGAACTGCTGCAAAATACCTAAGTATCTCTGTTTAACTTGGCATCTGGTGGGCAGGTCAGTGGTGTGTTGGTTTCTGAGACCTAAGAGCTGAAGTGGCACAGGAGGACTCATGCAGTCCTACCAGAGGCATTGAAAGCGCTGAAGCCATGGAGCTGCTTGGACCTTTCTCCAGATCTTTATGATGCACAAAGGGAGATCCCAGCCCCTACTCAGACAAATCCTAAATTGCAGGTTTTGCCATCTTAGGGAAGCCAGAAAAAAACTGCTTTTAAAAAAACCCCAACCAACTAAACATATTTGTGGCTTAAAACCATTGGTGGCTGTTTGCACCAGATTCAAAGACAATTTGCAGCTCAGGCAGTCACTAAGCGCTCACTGCTGAGAAAGGCTGTGGTGGGACAGGCCCTCTGCCAGGCATGCCTTGGTCTTGTTCCTTTCCTTTGCCATCTGTTGCTAGCCACCCTTGAGAAGGTGCTGATGGGACAGCTGTCATTACCTAGTAATAAGGCTGACTCCTTGACGTTTGCTGTCCTTAATCCAAATGCCCATCACAATTACATTGCTGCAGAGTATGGGACAGCTGTGGACAGGTGGGCTTTTTTTAGGTTTCCACTTGTAGCTTGTCGCTGGTAACTACTTCCTTAGTAAAAGATCATTCATACCAAGACAGGAGGCATTCCAATTGCCCTTACTTCACCCTTTAAATTATGGAAATGCAAGTAAAGATTCAGCAGACCACAGGTGGCACATAAAAGTGAGTCGTCAGGAGCCAGCTCAGGGTGAAGGGTTTCTTGCCTTTTAGAACATAAATAATTTTGAATCCAGCCTTTGCATGCAATTTAACTCTCATGAGGTCATTTCTTTGATGCAGCAGGTGATTTTTCACCTCCAGATACAAGCAGCGTCTTTTGGGAAAGAAGGGAACGGAATTGCCCCTCCTCTGGGGCCCCATCCCTGTCCCAGAGCTTCCCTGCCTGGGAACACAGTCCTCACAGCCTGCTGTTAAGTTTGTGCCTAACGGCTTGCAGAAAGCCAGGTGCTAGTCTGGTGCTGAGGAAACGAATCTTAGGCTTATCTTTTTTAATTGCACCCTCCTGCTTCTTGCTCCAGCCCACTTGGAACCTCACCATTTGCTCAGTGGCTGGTTCCTGAGACTGCAGTGGCCTGAAGAAGGTCCAGCAACTTCTTTGCATCCTGAGAGGTAGGTTGGCAGAAACCAAACAAACCCCAAAATTTAAAAGTAAAAAAAAAAAAAGGCAAATACTGATGTTTTTCGGGGAAGGCTGAGAAAGGTGATTTCTGTCCTGTGTCTCTTCTTGCTGGGAACCCTGTAATACCACTCCCCCCACCCTGACCCCTGCTTCCCTGCCATGTGTGTTTTAGGCTTGTCATCTCTCCATGGAACAGACTAAGATTTAAGTCAGAGGAGTGTTTCTTACTCTTTCCTAATGCTGCAAGTGATCTTATTTGGTGAAAAGGCATGGCTGTGGATTTTCTTATGTGCTCATAGATGTTGAGGGATGAGAGTAATGAGCTATAAGTTGCTGCTCTCTTAGCCCCTTTCCTACAGTTTCAGACTTTCTTGCTGCTTCTGCTCAATTTTCCTACCCTGATTCAGGGAGGAGGGAGTTTTGCTCAGTGATTCATGGCTCTGGCCAGAAGATGACTGGCAAAGGGGGTTGTAGACAGTTTTTATTGGCTGTATATAAAATGCCCCCCTTTTCAGATGTCCTGCAGTGTCTCATCCCCAGGCAAATGCTGACCATCCCTGGGCTGAAGAGCTGCAGGGCAGAACCCACGGGGTGGTTGGTTTGGGATCTGCCTTGGCATCGGCTGACCTGCAGTAACAGTGCGGGGAGGTGGCCTGAGCATTCCAACGCCTCCTGGAGTTGGTGCCCCGGTCCAGAGGCAGTCCCTGCATCCTCCTTGCACTGCTGCGGTCTTCTTGCCTCCCATCCCGCAAAAGTCATCGCCTTTGGTAAAATGCAGAGGAAGCCTTTCCATTCCTTTGGATGGAAATAATAAATACGCCAAGTAAGAATGAGCATTACAGCCCTCAAGCAAAGAAACCTCATTAGTCTGTGGGTTTGGTTATGGCTTTGGTTATTTACAGTACAACATATTTTTTGGCAGTCTCTCCACACCTCCAGTGTAGCTGTGCTCTGACAAGCGGTTTTGCGTTTACAGCAAATGTGCTCATAAAATTACAGCAAATGCTTCTTGGTAGGGTGTCTGCAAGCACCCTGTTGTGTTCACGTGTAACAGACAGGCCTGCTGGAAAGGCACATTGAGTTTTCCTGCTTGAAATGCCCAGCAGGTATCAATGCAATATAAATCTGAATACAGGCATTTTCCATAACTTCTGTATAAAGTACTGGCAAACAATGGACCGGCTGCAAATTATTATGTATTGAAATTCACACTTGTACTTGAGCAATTTACTGCAGGTCTTATTTTCCTTTAAAAAATATTTTTATTTTCTCAATAGAAAATTCCTCAAGGAAATCTCCTTGGCAACCAAAAATTATGCTACTGGTCCTATGAAAATGTACTGCTGATTTTCATTGACTTCCAGAAAAAGTAATAATCTTAATGATAAAAAGTCCTAATCAGTAGGTATCTTGCAAGTATCTCAGTTGAGATGCTGAATTGAAGGGCTACATTGCTCTAGAAAGAAGAATTTTAAGGGTGGACTAGCATAAAGAAATGATGCTACTAAGTCCATGTCAAAGGTATTCAGAAAAATGATTGGAGGGTTTTAATTTGTCATGTAAGCACTAATGGATTAAAAGTGCAATAACTTATGACCACCAATGTAAGTGCTCTACAAGAAAAACCTCTGAGCGTTGAAATTAAGGTTGAATGGATGAGCTTGCAGTTTCCAATCTTAGAGGACAGTGCGAGTAATCATTAAAAATGGTCTGATTTATAGAGATTGGAGTCCTTGGCAGCCCCCTCCTTCCAATTTTGGCTGTAGCTCTCCATTCCATGTTAGCAGTGGCACAACAGCAGGTTTCAATCTCAAAATCATTTACTGCACTTTACTAAAATCCACCTACATGTAGTTCTCCCATAAACCAGTGTGGCTCTTAGTCCATTTTAAAGCATGCTTTAATGTCATGCAAAAATGAAGCTTTTCAAGACTGAATAGGGGTGCAGAGAAAAACTTTAGTGTGCTTTAAAGCATGCAATTGAAATGGAAAAGGGAGGCCCGAGCCCCTGATTTGCACTCTCATCCCTCACCAGCATCACCTCTTTTCCTCTCTTTGGTCTGCTCTGCTCAATAAGAATATTTCTTCTAATCCTTCCTTTAAAACGGCCTCCTGTTCTGTTGTTTATCCAGAGAGGTGGTTGTGGGGTTTTTTTTTTCACATCTTGTCTGCAGGGATTATAGATCTGGTGACAACTTTCTGTCAAAGCTTCTTCCATCAGCAATGGCTCTCCAGCCACACGGGAATTGTACTTGGGAACATTTGTCTTGCAGAAATCCCACCTCAGCTGAGAGTTAAAGAAAAATGCTGTTTTGCAGTTGCAAAATGCGTTTCTCATTCCAATGACAGATGACTTTCCACTTCCAGTCCACTCTATTTAACTGAAAAAAGAACATCAAACACTCATGTTCTGTGACAACTGCTTGTTTCAAAATATCTCATTGGGGAAACTGTCCAATTCCTTGCAACAGGCAGGCACTCTGGTTTCCTGCTGTTTGCCTTCTGAAGACAAACCCTGTGTAAGCAGCAGCACAGGCTACTTCCATCAGTGCCTGCTCTGTGCTTCCTTGCCTGACAGTGCTGGTCCCTGAACACGGTGCCCATGTTGCATCCTCCAGAAGGACTGCGAAATACAGAGGCTTTGGACTTGCAGGTGATAGTGTCTGGAGTGCTTGTGGCTGGGAGCACCGGAGGACTCTCCTCCTGACTGATGCTACTGGGAAGCCCAGAAAGGTCTTTCCTTGTGCTAATAAGAAACGTTTGCAGAGTGGAAGCAACTTTGCTTTGACAGAGTCTTTTAAAGTGATTTACAGAAAGTCCTAGCAGATTTCTGCATGAGGAGAGTTATGTAGGGAGGAGAGACTCTGGACCTGAGCTTGCTCAAGGCAAGCTGATGAAGCACTTTGCCTAATTTTCACTGAAGAGCTGACAGCGTAGATGGCTGCTTCCCCCTGCCACGACTCTGACAGAGGAAGAGAGGTGCCAAGCCTTCACCCAGGCTCACTCTTGAGAGATGGACAGTCCCTGTGGAGGCAGCATTGTGGCACCAGCTGGGCTGTGCAGCTGGAGTGGGGGATGCAGGGTTCTGACGAGGAGCTGTTGGTGTCACTTGCCACTGCAAGAAAGATGTTATCCCATCCCATCATTCCTGGCCAGGTTTATTGAGTTGGATGCTATTTGAATGTGTCTTTGGGAAATGAATAGGGACAACTTCAGCGGAATGATTTAGGATGGAGAAAGGTGGATCCTCCAGTGTTGCCCCCACAAATCTCTGTTAGGCCTTCTTGCCTGCAATGGCAGTCCTAAGGGAGGCTTCCAGAATAAAAAACATAAATACAGCAGTGAGGGAGAACCTCATGGAAGGATGGAGCTATTTCAGGTGATGGACAACACCAGAGCAAATTAATACAGTCCAACCACAAAGTATTTAGGAAATCAGAATCACAGGCATCAGAAAGCATAGACCACCTGGACAGGGTATATTACTCCAGCCAAAAAGGGGCCTGTGGGATTTCACAGCTGGGATGGGAGGCCAAGGTGTCTGGGGAAGCATACTGGGACCATGACACTTGGGTCAAGCAGAAATGCTTATGCATTATTTGCCATGGCTTCTTGACTGATTCATTGGTCAATCGAGATGATGACATATTTAATATTGTAGAAGGTATTAAACAATGCAAAGGCTGAAATGGGAAACTCGAAGTATAAATCAGGGAATCTTTGAGTATGGGAGAGATCAGTTCTGGAGCCAGGCTGCAACAGCTGGCCCAAGGAGCTGCCTGGCTCCAGCACAGGTTCATCTGCCTTTGCTCTCAGCTTTCTGCTTCACCTAGGGCTGCAGCCAGAGATGCGGGTGCCAGCAAAAGCATGGTCAGGCATGTTTGTCAGGGCAGACTGCACAGGGTTGTCTCTTCCCCTTTCACTGAGCTTGCAAAGGGGCACAGCAGATCAAAGGGGGTAGCGCTGTGAAGCACGCAGCAGGCTCAGGGTACTGCCTGGAGGCTGTGGCACTCTGCTGGGACTTGGCAGAGTTGACCACAAACACTTTTTCAGCCAGGTACCGGCAGGCTGATGTCTCCCTGGTTTGCTTTCTCCAGCCTGTGGGAACCAGGCTCCCCAAAAACAGGCCCCAGAGGAAACGGAGGCTCTGCTACTGTCCCTGTGAAGCGGGTTCTCATTGCAAAGCATGGCACCGGGTAAACCTTTACAACCAAAAGCAGCATTTAAACTCATAGTAGCAAAGGTAGTCTGCCCCAGAGCTGCCAGGAGGCTGGCCTGACCTGGCAGCTACAGGCACACAGCAGTGCAGCAGCACAGAACCCACTCCTCTCCAGTGCCCGTTGGAGTCACTTGTTAGAAAAATCTTTTTTCCCCACTGCTGGCTCTTGCCATGTCCCAGCTTAGGACTGGCAGAAGCTTTTAGTGGTCATTCCCATAACCTCTGCTCCTTTGGTCTTGAGATGGTTGTGAGACAGAGCCTGTGCAGTGCATTGGACCCACAGCCAGGGGGGTTTATGGGTGTAATATTTACTTCAGGTGTTTGGACGTGACTTAGAAACCCTGGACAAGTGGCGCCATGAATGTTTTGGAGTTCTCTGCCCAAGAATAAAATGCTCTTTCCTTCAAAGGGCAGTGGTGGGTGGGTGGATGTGGTCTGCTCCAAAGGATAGAGGACACTACAGCTGAATCAATCTGTCTGCTTCCTTTGCATCCCTTCATGTCCCCTTCTCCCTACTCATTTCCAGTGCTTCTGGCTGCCATAAAGTCAGCTCATGTCAAAACACAAGGTGTTTGCAGAGGCAGAAATACAAATTTCTGTAACAGTTGATAACAGAGCCATAGAATAACAGCTGTAGAGGGACTTTTGGAGGATGCTGGCCCAACATCTGCTCAAAAAGGGGGTAGCTGAGATCAATTTAATAAGAAATCACAAATTTTTTACCTCTGTGAAAGCTACACAGAATATTTAGTGTGCCATCCCTGGTCACCTCCTGGGGACTGTCCAACATTGCCCTCATGGTCTGTGGGAAGCGCTGGGGACATCCTGTAAATGCTGTATTTTCCTTTTGCCTGCAAATGAAACAAGACAGTTGTCATCATTTACTTAACTGAGAACGAGCTGGGTATGTTCTCAGTCCTTTGCTCATTTCCCATACTGTGACTGGGAACATTCCCCCCATGTTGGGGTGTTCACCTAAGCTGCTGAGGGGACCAGGCCTCTTGTGTCAGCAGCAAAGGGAATCAAGAAGAAAAAATATTTAGTCTTTGAAACGTATGAACAAAATGTCTCAGTGTACCTTTTTTATTGTTGTTGTGGGGTTTTTGGTTTTTGATTTTGGGGATATTTTTTTTTTACCTTTCCACCCTTGTAGAGAGCTAATCTGTTTCTGTGCTTGTAATTTTGTGCTCTTGTTCTCAGCTGGTGAAACAGGTTTTTATCTCCACTGTCTGTGTGGGTGTTGTGAGTTTTTGTATACTTTAACTGAAAAGCTTCACTGCTAAAGATAAGTGTGTCCTTAACTAGAAATGAATTAATATAAATTTCCTGTTGGACTTCTTGTTCAGGAGGCCTGACAGTGTTTTCCAGGCTCAGTACTACATTTTGTGGGGTAGAAGCACGGGCTGCCTGGCTGCTTGTGACTCAGCTTGCCCCTGAGCTTGGTGCCAAAAAGAAGATGGGAGGAACCATGGCCATACTGGACAGTGGTAGCTGGGAAGATGGATGGGCAGTAAACCCCTTCTTGAAATGCTTTTGCGCCTTCTGGACCCCCAAACATCCCCACATAACTTGTTGCCTGAATAACAATGTGTTGGGGAGCATGGCGATGCCCACCAGAGGACATACAGAGGCTGTAATGTACACTTGGGCAGCATGGCTTTCTTGAATATTATGTTTGTAAAGGAGAATTTTGGGTGAAACTTTGGGTGAGGAAGGATTTTTTGGTGTAAATGTTTGGTGTTTGATCATTATTATTTTATTAATAATTTGGTATAGAAAAACGAGAACAAGGTCCAGCTTTTTCTTTTGGTGACCAGCAGCACAGACTACTTTTGCACCATTTAGCTTCCCAGCCAGCAGTTGTCTGTTTACAGCTTGAGCTTTTTGCCTCTGCTTTTATTAAGTGTTGCTCCAAGTTGGTGCACTCATGACCATGGGAACTGTGAGATGCTCTGGTGGATGTTGGCTGTGATACGTTGTGATGATGGTGAGGGTGGTTACAGGCCAGGGCTGAGGGGCTGTAGCGCTGCTTCGTAAGAGGTGGGAGTCTGTCATCCCTGGGGTGCATGTGATGGCTGGTGAGATTCAGCCAGGGGCATAGAAAACCCCCAAACTGGTACAGGCTGCACTGGCATAAACACTGGGGGGGGGGGGGTTGAAGAAAAGAGCTGATTTATTTTTCACCAAATGAAAAGTGTCACCCACTACAAAACAGAGCAGTTTGAACCTCTGTGTTTAAAAACATATTAGATGAAATACCTGACTCACATAAACAAATAATTAAAATTGTTTTAAGATGTTGTGACAATATGATTTAAAATATTACTCTGGGGTTTTTTTGCTTGTGGTTGAGTTTTTGACTCCACATGTCCCCCACCCCCCTCCTGCTTTGTTATCTTATTGAACAATTGTCTGAAATCAATAGTGTCATTGAAACTTTTTCAGTTGGTCAAATCAGCTTTAAAAGCAGCTTTGGCTAACAGCATCTTTCTAAGCAGTCTTGCACAGATGTGGCAGGGAAGTAGGAGACTTCTGTTAATGTGATAAATACTTTCTGTGCCCAAAGAAGTAGTGCTGGGTGGAGACTTACCAGGGAAAATACTTAAAGTTTCCCAGAGAAAAAGGACATCCGATATTATGGATTTGCTGCAGGGCCCTTGGCTTTGTGGCAGGGGCAGTAACAAGGGAGAGGGCAGAGGTCTCCTGCCCTGCACTTAGTTTCTTAGCTCCTCTCACCCCATGACTCATAATACCCCATGGCTGGTGCCAACCCATGGACTTTAACTCTCATCTTTCAAGTGAAGTGAAGCAAAACCACATATGGCTTTGGGGATGGAGAGTGTCTTGGGGCTTGTTTCCTCTGTTCTCTCCTCCTCACAAGCCTCAGCACTTCTCCCTTTCTCCAGACAGGGTGGCTTACATGAGCAAATAGACATAAATCTTAGCTGGAGCTTTAATCCCTCCCTTCAGGGCCAGACTTGTTTGGGTCGCTCTTGTGCATTGCGTGATTGACCCCAATTAAGGATTGAAGGCAGGGAATGATGAATGAACTCCAGGGAATAAGATTTTGAGCTGGAAACAACTTAATAATCCTGTGCAGTATGCTCTTGATTGCCATTCTCCTGACTGTGCATGTAAATAAGTGGTGTGGCTGGGTCTTCAGGTGGGTGCAAGGGTCTGGAGCAGATCCCAGTGCGGAGATCATCCACAGCCTATGCTCTGGCCATCCTGGTCCTGACATTGCCTTCAGTGGCCCTGGGATGCAAATGCATATGCAGAGATGGAAGAAACTGCTGGGTTTGTCCAACTTTTCTGAGTCTAGGACCTGGCAGCTTCCTATCTCAGAAGGAAGGAACCTAATCCTGCCCACCCTTTCAGGCAGACCCTCAGGTAAGAAAAGCAGTAAAGTCTTCTCATTATCTTCACCTTTTAGGCTGGTTCTTGCATGAAGCAGAGCTGTTTAGTATATCTATGTTATGAAATGGACCTGTGCCTTTGACAAGGTTCTGGCATTTCAGTGCTGGATGGGCTATACTTTGCACAGTGTATACAAATTTAAAATAAATAAATAAATAAACCTTGCTGAGTTTGGTGGTTTGCCCTAGCAGAACCTTAGGGCAAAGGAGTGAAGAGAAGAGTTTGCCCAGTGACCAAATCTTGCAATAATTACAACAGGGATCTCCAAAGAGCAGCTATTGCAGTTTTCAGAGGCAGTGCTCCCATTGACATTCCTTTGTTTGGTTTCCAGACCTGAACAAGTCTCTCTGTAGGCACTTTTGAAGTGAACAAACAAAAATCTCTGGTTGGATCACTTGCTGTATTAGAAAGTATACTTATACTGTGCTAGGATATAGAAGGGCAGTCTTTTGTCTCGTCTGTTCACCCCACAAGTTCCTCCAGCCCTTTGAAGTGTGAGATTTACTGTAGGTAAATAGC
The DNA here is from genome assembly GCA_013400555.1 of Jacana jacana. Lineage (NCBI taxonomy): Eukaryota > Metazoa > Chordata > Aves > Charadriiformes > Jacanidae > Jacana > Jacana jacana. The sequence continues at coordinate 345,795 of VZTM01007234.1, read as the reverse complement.
AAAAGTTCTCCAAGGTGTAGCCTGCCTTTTTCTCTTGTTTGCCAAAGAAACCGACGCTCCTGACACCTGAGGAATTTAACCTTGCCAGATTTGGGAGAGACGCGGCTTGTCCCCTCACTAAACTGGGCCAGAGCAAGGCTCTGAGAACCCAGCTGTGGAGCAGTGCTGATGCTTAGGGACCTGGATAAGTGCCAGCCAGGGGGAAGGGGGAGGCAGGTCCCCCAGGGCACCCTAGAGCAAGTGTATACCACAGAGGTGGCATGAGGCTGCAAACCTGTTGTGTTCTACACCCTCCCACTTCTCAATACCTTATTCTTAATGCTTCTTGGAATTGCTTTTGCATTGTATTTTCCTACACTTGGAATAATCACTGGTACATGCAGTCAAATCAAGTATGGATTACAGTAATTTGGAGGTGAAAGGCTTTTGGATGCTTTCTTTGATTCTTTTGTGTGTGAGGAGGGAACAAAACCCATTATTTAAACAGGGCGCAATAGAAATAAGCGTGGCTGTGAGAGCTCGTGCTGCTGGGGAAGCAGAGCTCCATGGAAGCAGCCCTGGAAAACAATCCATTAAATCGGATCCCATTGCTTTTTGCATTCAGTTGAATGGGCAGCACTGGAGCCATGACTCACTGGACCACCACCACTGTTGTCTAAAAATACCTCAAGAAAACATTTCAGATTGATATTTCAATGAGTCACTCTTCCCAACAAAAGGGCTTAAGGAGAACTTTGTGCATTGATGGAAATGACTCTCATCTGGTCAAGAGCAGCAGTGATTTGAAAAAGAAAGAGGGAGCTTTGTTCCCATGTGCAGGACAGTCAATTTTAAAAAGCAGCAGAGAGCAAGTGGAACTTGGTCATCCCCTCACATCTGTCCCCACTGCCTGAGATAGGCTGTTAACCTGGGGACCACTGTCTCCACTGTGGTCTGTGCCAGAAATAGCCAGGCCTCTTCATCAGGTGTTCTACTGATACTCCAGGTTCACTGGGCAATAGGAGCTCTAGTAACTTCCAAAACCATTCCCAAATTTCTAGAGGGGGAAAGTAGCATGTAGACAGGATGAGGGAAAACAGAAAGTGGCACATCATTGGGAGGCATATTACTAAAACCTTAATCTGGAGCCATGGTAGGTTAAACACTGACTGTCTCCTCCAACGTCAAGATGTGAGTCATTGCTTGGGTTCAGATGAGGTCCTGATGCTGCTTTGGGGGATTGCGCTTGTAAAGATGAGTATATACGGCTATTAATATTTGTTCTAGGAGCAGGGAAACAAACAAGCCAAATCCAGCAGAAACAATGCTCACCACAGTCACAGCCTCTCCTACTGCTTTTTTTTGGTAGCGGTTTTAGTCCAGATGATGCCTCCCTGAACACAAGCAGCTGTCCTCCAGGCGGGGAAGATCCTGGGACAGCCCGTCCTGGATCCGGAGCAAGACTCTTCTTGCCAACCAGTGGATGGGCCTCCTCTATGGGCAAAGATTTAAGNAAATAATGCTTGTTTGTGCCAAATAAGGAATGTCCAGTGATCCTAAGGGAGGGTCCTGACCAGTGCCAAAGAGATTGGGAATAAGTTGCTCATTTTCATAAAGCTCTACCATGTAAGGAACAGCTTTGGGCACAGGCACAGTAATGTCTGCTGAAGTGAGGTTACCCCATTTCCTCCTGTTTAATTGGTGTGCCTCCCACCCAGGAGCCCACAGCCTGAAAAATCTGCTGTTTGAGTGTTAATAATAGCTTTGAGAACAGTAATTTTTTTGGTATCACTTCCAGTTTCTCTCAAGGTCTGTTTTTAAGCCTGGTATCTTGATACCATGCTCAACCTCTGCCCAGCAGAAGCAGTGCTGGTGTAGGAAGTAGAGTGTTCCTGCAGTTCAGTTTTGGTTTAGCATCAACAGGCAGTGAGAGAAATCCAATCCAAGGGATGCAGATGCTGAAAAGGGTATCTGGGTTGTTATCTGCATCTGCAGAGCTGTGCTTTCTCCCAGCCACAAAGGAAAATGGAAGACATCTTCCTGGGGGCTTTGGCAGGACTCATCTCCTGTCACTTTTCCTTTGCTTGAACTGCATGGGTTGTTCTTGGCAGCAGGTTCCCCAGCCAGAGATGTTGAGCTGTATAACACAAGTAAACAGGGCTGTAATTCTTCAAATTTATGTGCATATTTTTTCTGTGTGCCTGTGGTGCAGAGCACCGAAGATAGCTTTGAAATTAAGAGTATAATTTGTTGTGCTATTCAGGTCACTTTCTGACATTACTTCAGTTCCTTGGAGTTTAATAGGGGTTACATTCCTTTACAAAATAGTTCCAAAAAGAAACACTGCTGTTTTCTATGAATTTTTTTGTGTGGGTAGGAAAAGAATGGGATGGGTTGGGATCTTGCTTGTGGCAGCTTGTTAGGCTCAAGGAGAAGGTTTACAAATGAAAGGAAAGTGAGGTGCTGGAATAAAGCTTATGGTATTTTTTAAGAGCAAATCAAGTAACTCTTTGCAAACATTAGGATATAGTTACCCTTGTCTTCAGGCAAGAGGATGGATGGGTCCCACCTTATCTTCTCTTCTGTGACTCCAGCTGGGTGAGAAAAATCCCTGGTTGCGTTTGTAACCAGGCTAGCAGGAACCCATAGCAGCAAATCTTTTAATTTACATGCAGAGTCCTGGAAAATTGTGCATCAACAGATAAGATGGTAGGGGGCATGCAGATCTACCTGCTCTTAAATGAAAACACAAGAGCTGACAAATCTTTCCTGGTTTATCTGCCAAAAGTGGAGGGAAATGGCAGGCCTTGAAGTATTTGGGCTTCTCTGAGTGATTGGGAAGAAAACCTGTGAGTGTGAGCACTGGGAGGAGCTGGGGCTGTGGTGTTCTGCTGCTGCTTCAGGGCTCTGGAGTGTGTGGTGACCCCCTTGCGCTCCTGCTTCTGTGTCCTCACAGGCAGACCAGCTCAGTGATTGGAGACACGTCATGACTGCAGGGAGGGGGAAAAAAAGCACATCTCCCTGCCTGCTCTTGTTCCTGGAAGATGTCAATAAAAAAGAAAGTGATGCAGGAAGATGAGCCGTTTGTGGGTTTGAAATGACTTTTGGATGAAATTCTGTTGTAGGAACATTGGAGTAAATGTGGGGAAAAAAAGTTTTTGTACTGACTGAGAAAGGAGGTTGGGAGTAGCTGTAAGAGGTGTCAGCTCTTCAGCAGTGATGAGGGTGATGAGGCCAGGCTCTTTCTGTTAGGACTGCTGGTTTATTTCTGTCCCTGCAAGAATAGCTTAGTTGTTTCAGTGGGTCCTTGTTCAGGAAAATCCCGAAGCGGGTGAAGTGCAGAGTCTCCATGAGGACAATTTGTGCATGCAGAATTGTTTTCCTGAAGAGGGAAAATTTCTTCCTGTGGATGCTAAAGCTCCCTTTTCAGAGAGCCATGGCTCTCCCAAGAGCTGGGCTGTGGGCAGACAACCTGTCAGGATTGCTTTCTTCCTGCAGCTGGTAGGTAGGAACAGGCTGGCAGAGCTCATCTGCTTTTGGCAAACAAATGTCCTGAGCCTGAGCAATGCTCCAACCCTGTTAAATCTCCATTTTTACCAGTGAAAAACCATTCTACTGGGAAAACTCTTGACCACCATATGTCTTTGTTCTGTGTAGAAATCCCTGGTCCCTGCATCAGGAGGAGGAAGAGTGGCTAGTGGCTGGGGTGTACCACCTCTCTCCCATCAGTATGATGGACAAAACCCAAGCCTTTGGTGGCTGCCTGTGGTAACAGCTTTAAGGGCAAGGCTGCTGCCAGCTCTGCTCTTCCTCCTCCTCCACTGAGTCTGTGTCATGGATGTGAGCAGTTGGAGCTCCTGCTCAGTGGGTCTGCTGTGGCTCTGGAAATGGGCATGCAGGACTTGTATTGCATGTGCTCTGCAAATAACCATACTGTGAGCGTGGTGGGCACCATCTGCACCTGGAAGCCCACCTGTTGGCTCCACCAGAGGCTCCCATCCCACCTGGTGGCTGGGACACTGTCCAGCCCTGGATGAGAGCTGCTGGAAGAGGGAAGAGCAGAGCTCCAGCTTGTTCAAGGGTATGTCATCAGCATCCTGCAGCAAAGCCTGCCGAGAAGCGGTGGGGGAAGAAGACTGGGAGGTTCCAGTTCCCAAATGACCTGTCATGCTGGGTCATGCTTGACATCCATAGACAGCATTGTTTGCTGCAAATGCTGCTGGTGCTGCCTGCCTGATCTACCAAGCCAAAAAGTGCTCCTCTCCTCCTGGTGACTGATGACCAGCCATGAGAGTCTGCAAATGAGTCAGGTTTCTGTTCAAAGGCCAGCATTCAGGTTTCCTCCCATTAGGAACGGGAAGACCACTATAAGGTCTTCCTGGGGCCTTCTCTACTCCAGGCTGAACAACCTGTTCAGAGGGTTTCCTCCCTTTAGAGCAGGGGGATTGTGTTCCCAGCTCAGGCACCACACCCCTGGGCAATTAGGAAAGGACTTTATTGACTTATGGTGCCCTGGTTCAAGAGCTGACCCTTGTCTTCTGCATCAGAGAACTTGTGATCACTGTGTATGACCTAAAGACAAACTACTCTGAAGCGTGGGGGTTCCCAGTGTGGATGCTAAACGTACAAGTTAGCTCCGGTAAGCCAGTGAAGCTGCATAAAATATGACTGGCTAAAAGAGTGGAGGTTATTCAGCCTGGAGAAGAGAAGGCTCTGGGAAGACCTTGTAGCGGCTTTCCAGTACCTGAAGGAGGCCTAAAGAAAGCTGGAGATGCCCTTTCTATGAAGGCATGTAGTGATAGAACAAGGCGTAATGATTTTAAACTGAAAGTGGGGAGGTTTAGATTAGATGCAAGGAAGAAGCTCTTCACAGTGAGTGTGGTGAGACACTGGAACAGGATGGCCAGAGAAGTTGTGGAAGCCCCATCCCTGGAAGTGTTCAATGCCAGGCCAGATGGAGCTTAGGTCTAGTGGGAGGTGTCCCTGCCCATGGCAGGGGGCTTGGAACTTGATGACCTTTAAGGTCCCTTCCAACCTAAACCATTCTATGACTCTATTTATTTATTTATTCATGTGTTCTATGTAAGCACCACAATTTTGGGCCGTGTTTTTCCCAAGCCTGCTGTTGCGGATCCAAAGCAATCTGACAGAATGACTTTTCGACTGGTCTCTGTTAAATAGCCAAACCATTGGAGTTACCATACCCACAGAAGGATGTAGTCTGAGAACCCTGCTGGCAAGGACACTGGGGGGAATGTGGCACAGACAGGGAAGAGAGATGTCTGCCCAGCTGAGGCACTCTCAGAGCAGATTTGGTCCCTACTCTGTGCCCTTCCTTCTGCTCCCCTCTGCCTGGGAGCGAAGGGATGAACTCAGAGAGGATTCATATGTCAGAGCCTTTGGGCAGTGCTGCAGCCCCAGCATGGCCTGGAGAGATCATTAGGTGTGAACAAAAGCGAGCTAGCATATACAAATATGGCAACTGCGCAAATGCCTTGAAAATAACCTTATGAGGTAGGCTTGCTTTGGAGGACAATTAGAATACAGATCTGGTTACTTATTTGGCCTGCTCCCTGTGCTCCTGAGCAGTAGGAATGTAGTCTGTTCCTTTTAGCAGGGTATAAACATTTATTCTCTCCTTTCTGACCCTATCACTTTGATCTCCTCCATATACTTTTCCAGCAATGCCTGCTGGCAATGGAAAAATGCATTAGCCTGAGCTAATTTGTTTTTCCTTTATATACAAGTGCAATAAGTCTTGGGAAACGGGACAGTGAAGTGGGATTGTGGAGCTGCAGGGCAAATTGGTGCATCCATAACACCGTAACAAGGTTTGCTGGGCACGTTTGTGATGGGAGGTAGTGGAGGTTTTGAGTCATGAAACTTTTACTTCTTAAATGGATTTGTTTTCTCTTCTTCCATGCTTAACAGTTTTTGCCATTAGCAAAACAAACAAAAAAGGTGTCTAATTGCTCTGCCCTTTCTGAAGGCTGTTTTATATGAATATAGAAGATAAAAAGAAAAAAAGAAGCTTATGAAAATTTATAAGCATAATTCCCGGGGCCAAATTGAGTGAGCATTAATAAGTTGCTTATTTTCTGGGTTCTGTCTATCACTTTTGAGAGGTAAAATTTTTGTCACACAGTATCTTTTCTTTTTTTTTTTTTTTTTTTCATTTTTCTTATGTGTGTAGTGCTGGAACCTGCATTAAAAAGTGAGCAAGCAGGTGTGCTGACATTTCCTTAGCCTGCTGTAAATGCTCAACACCAGCCCAAAAGGTGCTCCAGGGAACCACAACAGGGACATCTCCCAGGGGCCCCACTAAGAGGATGGTATGGCAGACTTGGTGGTAGCTAAGGCAGTGCTGGTGGTAAGGGTAGTGGCAGGGCTGTCCCAAAGGTTGGACTCTGACCTGAGCTGGGAAGTGTTTATGCATGGCTTGCTCCAGTTTTACTCCTGGCCATCGCAATGCCCTGAGTCACAGACTCCTTCGAGACTGATTTATTTTGAATGGAGTAAAAGGCACAGGGAGGATGTCTATATTTTTTAAAAAGCATAAAAGTTCTACGCTAGCAATGCTAATTATGTTGCTAACTGGCTGTGGCAAGCAGCGGCTTTCCTTAGTCCAGAGAGCATGGTCTGAATTCCTGGGAGCAGGGTGCAGGTTGACCTCCTGATAGATGAGCGTGAGTTTGCCAGCCAGGCAGGTACTATGGATTGGGTTCATGTGCTCAGGCGTGACTGATTCCTGTGCTCATTAAAAGTCATTCATTTCCTCCATCTAATTTCAGAGGTAATTAACCTACTCTTCCATCTTTGGCCGCCTCAAATCCGAAGGGGAAAAAAAAAAAAGCAATGTGCAGTATCTGATGGCTGAGCTGTACTCAGGTCAGGTGTGTCCAGAGCTAATGCAATGAGCAGGAGAGCCCTGGGCTGCCCTGAGTTGGGACATGCTGCATTGCACACTGTATTTTACTTCTGAAATGCTGACACGGGCATATGGATTAAAGACCTAATTCTTCACTCAACTACCTCTTACGCACAGCAGTGGCCACTGGCGGAACGAGAAGGCCCAATTCATCATCACTGCGAAACGTTTCACAGGGGTCCTCTTTCTCATGTGTCGTGTCACATGGCATCCAGACAACCTGTCTTTTTCCATTCATTTTTGCTGCCCTTAAATGGGATATTTATGCATTTATATCACAATTTTCCTTTTGTTTCTTAATGGGCTAATCTTTCTTTTTTTTTTTTTCTTTGTTTCTGGTTTGGGTGGGGTTTTTTGTTGTTCTTTTGTTTGTTTGTTTGGGGTTTCTTTGTTTTTTTCATTAGGAAAAAAGGTAGCATTAAGTAAGACTCCTTTATTGTTCGTGATTTGAAACTGGTGTCCCTGCTCCTCTGGATAATGCCAGAATATAAGGTATGACAAACCCACGGTGCCCTGTTTCATATGGGATCCGGCCTCCTGGCACCAAGGGGAGCTTGGAGATCCTCTAGACAGGTCTGAAAACACCGGTTGGCCACATCTGTCCAGGATGAGGCTACAGGGAGAGCTCTGGAAAAGGTATGCTCAAATGCTGTGAAAATGCAAGAAGATCCTAATGCTAAAAATGTGACAGCACCTGTACATTTCAGGACAGCTTCTGATCACTCCTCTACCCTCTCTCATTAGATATCTGAAAGGCAATCCACTATTTCTTTTCTATTCTGTTACGAAAGTAATAAAAATGGTTTTGTTCTTTGTATTGTTTTTATTTCAAGTAACTTGAGGTTGCAGGTACACAACTGCTCCCTGGGGCCATCTCTCATTGCAGTCAAAACACCAACAGGGGATTCAAATAATATAATCCAGGTTCTGGTTTTGGCACCCTAAGATCACAGTGACGTTAGGGAGAGTTCCCCAGATTCATTTCAACATACCATATCGAGAAGGGGAGTGATCTCTTTCCGTCTTGTAACTCAGATGATGAAATCTAAGGCAAAGAATATAGAGCATCTAGTACATTAAATTTCTGAGCTCAACTAGCCTTTTGATGCTGCTAAAAACCCCTGTGGTGGAATTGCCCAAGAAGTAACTTGCAGGAGGATCTTGGATTACCCTTGCACTTGGGAACTTTGTAACCTTTTCAGGGCTGAATTGCAATGAGTAAAAAAGTATAAATATTTTTTTTCTAATTTGATAGTAGTAAATTTGTTTTGCTCCAGTGTAGTGATGTGCTTCACCCAGCTGCACTCAGCTTGGGCTGAAACTTCACTTTTAACTGAGCGTTTGGTATAACCCAAAAACCTGTCTGCTGTCCTGAGATCTTTACAACTCTCTGAAAAGGGATGGAGCTGCAAGCTTCAGTATTAATTACAGACATTGTGACTTCTTCAGGTTTGCTTACTCTTTGCACCACATAAGCTGAAAAAAAAAATATTATGATTGTGTTAATGATTGGTTAAAAACTAATGTATCACTAAGGTAAATACATATTTTAAAAGTACTTGTAATTGGGTTTTTTAAGAGGACTTCAAAGCTATTTCCAATTATCACTGCTATAAACAATGTTTGATCAAGCAAGAAGTAGATGCTCAGTGTTAATTTAAGATACAGGCAAAAGCCTCCAATTTAAAAGCACTGGGTGATGATGTCTGGGTCCTCATGGTACTCTGAAGCTGGAGATGCTGAAGCACTTCATGGCAGCAATGGGCAGTGGTAGCAGGATGGGAACAGGGCTGGAAGAGGAAGTTGCCATGCTCAGGAAAACCCTGCAGAAGAAAAGGAAGGTGCTGTGCTCATGGAAGCCCACAGAGCAGAGGCAGAGGCTGAAATCCCAGCTGCAAGCCACAGGCTTACCAAAGCTGTCCTGATTTTGTGGTGATGTGCTCCACCTTGACAGTGCAGACCCAAATCAAAGTCGTCATGCTTGTTTGTATGAAGATGCATGTGGACCCTGTGCCACCTTCCATCAGCAGAGAGCAGCCACCTCAGCAGAGCCCCTTGCTGCAGATGAGGGCCAGACAGGCTCTGCATGCCTGGGGCCCACGTGGAGGAGACAGCAGCGCTGCCAGCATCCCGGCACACGCCTTTGGGAACCGGCAGCGTGCTGTTGGAGATCCAGAGGCCTGGAGCATGGTTTTGATTAAGACCCGCTGTTTTCCCAGCGCTCTTCCGAGACAGCCGCTGTTGTGGCTTGCAGCATTTCTCACGGTGTGGGTGAACCAGGAGCTCCATGACTGCAGGCTCTGAGCTGGGTGGCTCCAGCAGCCTCTGCCAGCTCTGGCCACACACTGGTGCAGGCTTAACCCATTAGTGCAGTCTCTGCTCATTAACAGCCTTGTCAGTGGTTGCAGGCAGTGTGTGCTTTCTCAGAAGGCAATCACAACACAACCTGGACTGGCATATGTGTGTATATGCCCTGCTGGCAACAGTAGATGTAGTGCGGGTTATCCTAGGCTCCAGAGTGGGAAACCAAAGTGTCCTTTGGCCAGCAGGCAGCTCTACATCTGTCTTGGGATGCATTTTCCCCCTCCTGTTTGTCCACCTTCATCCATAATGGCTATAAAACACAGCAGTATTTAGAGGTATTAAGTGCATGTTCTTATTTATAGGGCAATTGTAGATGTTAACTTTCTTCTCTGCATGTTGTTGTTACTGCTATCACACCTTTGTCACTGCCAGGCTCTCAGCTGAAGCAGCTGTACCAAGGGTGAAGGGATAAATCATAAATGGACACTTTTTATCTAAAGTGAAAGGCTTAATCACAATGGGATGTTTTATCTCCCTGAGGTCAAGCAATTCTGAATTCATCCCTGTTACAGCGGACTGAGTTTGAGGATTGTGTCTACTCATAGCATCCAGCCATTTGACTTGTAACCGGGACCCATTTGTCCTATTAAGATAGAAAATCCTTTGAGCCAGCTGCCCACATGAAAACCAGGCCAGCAAAGCTTAGACCAGGCGGGTCGCAGGTTACAGCATGCTAATGTCCTGACCGTACCTGCTGCTCCGTGGCTTGGTGCTGTTCTTCCTCCTTCCCAGACCTGATTCTCTCTCAGCAGAAGACGTGTGTCACAGGTGGAGTGATTAACTTCACTTGTAAGAGATAAGTAGTGAAGTATTTATTAAGGTGAAACAGTGATTTAACAAAATTAGTAGTAAATGCGAGAGTGTTTTACAAGATTCAATGGCAAGTTATACTTGACTATTTACTGCATAGAGGACAGGGTCAGACAAGCTGTCAGGGAGCCCCTCCCATTGAGTCATAAGGTTCAGAAAGGACCCCCCTTGCTTTCTAACCTCCTTCTCAGAGAGGAGTCTAGGTGCAGCTGGATCCAATCCTCATCCCAGTCTTGGTCAACAGTTTATGTCTAGAGGATTATATATGCACAATCAATCCCTTATATTGCTTAGCTAAGATTTCAAAGTTTAGCATGCTATTAGTCACTTACCGAGAATCCATTGCAGCGAGGAATCTCTCAGCCTCAAGGAGTAGAACCGTAAGCGAGCGTCCTCACAGAAAAGGAGATCCTGGCGTGCAGCCTGCTGCTATACAGGAGAGCTCAAAGGACTCTTGGGCTGTCCACTATTTATATAGTAGATAATTGACCTATAGTCATATTCTCATGGAAACAAAATATCTAGATCCCCACTCCAGACAGTGTTTTGGCTGTGTTGCCAGCCATCCCCTACAGTCACAACTGATGTTGTGATGGCCATGATGGCCATGGCCTGAGCAGAAGCCAGGGGCGGAAGAGGGGGAAAAACAGGGAGAGCACACTGCCACAATACGCTCTCAAGTCCCAGCTTTGTGCAACAAGAGAATGTGAAGCCTTATTAAAAGTCCCTGCCTTCTTTTCTAATGCAGCTAGCATTGTCTTGGAAAACCAAACCAAGGAATTAGCAAAACCAAAACTATTATTAAAACCACTACAGGCAACTCAGCTGTCTCTCTGTAAATAACAGCTTGCAGATGTGCAGAATGAAGTAACTCTGGCATTTGGCAATTCAGCTAAACTACAAATACTGAGTGTTGCTGAGAGGAGAATGGACTTGAAGATGCAGCCCTGCTCTCTTCCTCCCCCCTGTCTGGGTAGAAGAGATACTGCTATGGATGTAGCTCGTTGATTTCCTTGCCAACTGCCACTCTCCAGAACTTCACAGTGTCTGAGTCTCTCCGCCAGCTGCGGTGCCCCAGGTGAGATCTGTGGCATGTGGGGGCAGAGACTGGTCTCAGTGCCTAAAAGTAGTGCTGGGTCTTCCATAAACCTGGCCCCCAGGTACACGCAGCTGTTATGGAAATGTGATGCCTGTTGCTGAAGCTCTGCTCTTTGCTGGTGTTTGCCTCACTATCCCTGCACTGCCGGCTCTCTGCAACAGCATCTCACTGAATTTTATTCACTCAAACAGTTCTGATTTGCCTGGGGAAAAAAAAAAAAAAGCCACTTGCATGCAATCCGCTGTGAAGAGTGAAAAGAGAAGGCTGGGATGGTGTTTGCATCAGAGCTCCCAAGCCCTGCTGGACCCTGCTCTGCTGCTGCACAAACTCTCTCCCAGGTGGTATAAGCTGCAGTGACACTCTGCTGCATGCAGCTCCATGAGTGCCTGGTGACAACTCTGGGTGAGGGGTAGGAGAAGGCAGCATTGACAGGCTTGAAGCACGGCTATGAACAACGTAATTCATTTCTCTGCTGCCTTGTGCCCACCATTTCTCCTTGCAGAGAATTGCAAGATTATCGTTATCTGCCTGCAACCCATGATGGTAGTTCATTGACTTTGCTTTGCTGTCGGGGAGCACAGACCAGCTTGAAGCACAACAGGAGACTTTCTGTGCTTCATGTTGTAGATAGAAGAAGAGAGGTCTGCCTGGAGACCTGTCCGGCACTGAGTCTTCCCAGCCATGCAAGATACCAAGGGAGGGAACAGTGCACGGCCGTACCTTATCATTTCCATCCCCTGACCAGCCAGTGCTGCTATGACACCCCCATAAGATTGAGCGTGGTGGTCACCTGCCTTTTATTACAGGGTATTTTCCTGCTTGGGAGCACAGTGAGTCTTTTGAAATGGTAGTACCTATCTCTATCTTCTCTCAAAGTTTGTGACACAGGAGGAAAGAGCCCTGTTTTTTGAAGTCTCACAGTTCTTAAGTCAACCTCAGGATTTTGGGGGCTTGACTCGTGATTTCTGACTAGCTGGGGCTGGCAGCTCTGCGTTCATTGGCTTTCTGCCCAGATGACTAACTATAAAAAGACATGTTTGGATTTCTGCAGCATTCATGATTTATTTCAGAAAATACAGCAGCATGTTTTTAGGCAGACCCAAATATGGTAATTGCAATGCCTCTTCTCTGTCATCCCTGTTAGAGACAAAGGAAAGGCCCAGATTCCAATACTTTCTTACTTGAACATGGCACACCTGACATCAGGATACATCCTTTAAGTCTGTTGAAACCTTTCTAACTCTTACTGTGCTGCTTGTGATGTTTCAATGCCTTTCTGAAAGTCCCATCTCCTCAGGGATTAGAAGGAAGTCTCTGCTTCTGTACCTTAAATGAACAAATTCTACCACTTTTCCTGTGAAGAAAAATTTGGAGAAAATGAAAACCTAGCCAATGTTCTTTTGAGAAGAATGAGGCAAATAAGTAGTTAAAAATCAGGACGTTTATTCGGTTTTGAGCGTGCTAACACAAGGTGTGACTCAAGTGGCTCAGGAGGAGCACAGGCAGCAAGAGGCTGTCCCTCCTGAGAGCACACCAGCTGATGAGAGGCCACTTTTCAGCTCAAGGCAGCTGCACCCTGGATGAGTAGTGACATTCTGCCTCAGGGCTATTGGAGATGGAGGAGTTATCCATCTTCTGCCAGGCTATGCCAATGGGCTCACCATGAAAGATATTGTATGCAGCTTTATTCCATTCTTGTACAAGTATATGCAACATTGAGGCCCTGGAACATGTCCAGAGAAGGGCAACAAAACTGGTGAGGGGTATGGAGCACAAGACTTATGAAGAATGGCTGAGGGAGCTGGGATTGTTTAGTGTGGAGAAGAGGAGGCTCAGGGGAGACCACATTGCACTCTACAACTTCCTGAAGGGAGGTTGTGAAGAAGAGGGGATCGGCCTCTTCTCCCAGAAAACTAATGATAGGACTCAAGTGAATGGCCACAAGTTGCACCAGATGAGATACAGATGAGATGTCAGGAAAAACTTTTTCTCCCCAAGAGTGGTCAGGCACTGGAATTTCCTGCCCAGGGAGGTGGTGGAGTCACTGTCCCTGGCGGTGTTCAAGAAGCATCTGGATGAGGTGCTACAAGACATGATTTAGTAGCTTAGTGAGTAGTATTGGTGACAGGAGGACAGTTGGACTAGATGATCTTGTAGGTCCTTTCCAACCTTCTGTTTCTATGATTCTATGATTCTATGAATTGTAAAGAGAAGGAAGAGATATCTAAGAAGAGATCAAACAGCCTTTCTTCTAGTGCAATCCTGACCCTTTTGTAACTGATAGTCTCCTGCTAGAAATTTTGCTTGGAATAAGCCGTTTCTCCCATTAAGGTGAGGACTTGAAGAGCCCTCAGATCAGCTGGCGTGATTATCCATTGTTCATCTCTTGTGTATTGTAACAGCCCTACCCTCCCAGCTCTGGTGGGCAGCCCTGGGAGAAGGTAGATGTAAGCTCTGTGCCCTCAGGCATAGGGTGGTGGCAATGGAACAGCTCCTGACCTTGGGTTTTGCCAGCCCTAGTGTGGCAGGGTCTCTGTACTACCTGGGATCTGCTGTTGCTTTCTGCCAGGTTTTCTGCTTCAGGTCCCAGCCAGGGAGCTTTTCACAGCAGTACTTGCTTTCATCCCTTCATGTTTATTCTGTTCTTCTCCCTGGTCTTGCTTCCACACCCCATCAGCCCTGCTGGGACCTTCAGTTGTCCAAGAGCTGGCAAGATCCTTCAGTTCCTCCCACAGCCACGGACAACTGCCATAGCACCACGGGTGATGTGACATTTCTTTCTGGCGTCATCTGTCCCCATCATCCCACCAGCCCTTCCATCCCCTGGCAGAGAGATAGTTTGGGACCCTGCCAACTCCCTGCATTCCCCTTTTTCTGCCAAAAGCAGGCCAAGGACACAGCAGGGCTTTTCTTCACCTTTGCCTGGAAGTCCCCATCCCATTAGCCAGTGACAAGATTCTCCATTTTTCCATGCAGTCTGTCCATGGATCCCACAACAGTGGTACAAGCCAGCGTCTCCTCACCTTCATCTGCCCCACCTTTTGAGCTAGGGCTATGAGAGATGAGGGCTCTCTTAACCCCTTTTGAAAGGTTGTCTGAAACTTCACTCTTTTTCCTTTTCTTTTACCTCTCTCTTCTAAATGCCACTGAAGTCAATGACCACTCCTCATGGTTCCCAGCCCAAGGTCCATCTCTTAGGTACAACAGTCTCAGCAGCTGAGACTGAGGGAGGATTGGTCCTGTGGGAGATGTCAGCAGCCACCTATGCTCAGATGAGGTGAGATGGTGCTTGGCTGCCAGTTCAGCTGTTTGGCATAAGGGACATGTATGCTCCTTTCCCCTAAAAAGGTGTTGTTGGAGATGCCTCTGACTGCAGCCAGAGAAAGCTCTACCAGAAAGATCCTCATTAAACAGTGTATCCTGGAGGAATGGTTCTGGACTCAACCAGAAAGGTCTCTCCAGTCTCCAGCTCTACTTGCTTCCATCCCAAGAGCTTCCTGCAAGCTCTGGGCTCCATGTCCTCACAAGGCCATGTCATTTTCATGCTCTTTTAGCTTTCCTGTTGCAAAGCTTTTGCTAATGTCTGGGATGCACCTCCTTTGCTATGACTAACATCTGTTACCACTTGCCCTGTCCACCATGGCTGTGGAAAACAAATTATTCACTTCTCTTTGAGGCAGCCTTTTATGTATTTAAAGCTTGCTATTGTAACCTCCCTTCTCTGCCCCCTCTACTTCTCCTGCACCTCAGCTGCCTTTTTGCTAGACAAAGTGGTCCCAGCTCCTTCGGCCACCCCTGGCATGTCACATCTGGGCCTCTGCTGATGACACCCTCAATGGTGTGGGTGTGATGCTGGGCACAGTGCTGTGCACAGCCATCAAAAGCAACTGCCAGCCCGAGGAGCTCTTCTCTGCTGGCATCAGAGCATGTGCTTTTAGCATGAGAGATGAAATGATGGCAGACTCACTTTGCATGACAAGCTTTTTTGAAAATCTCCATTAGTCAAAGCTAAACAATGTGGTTGCATCTGCAGAGAGGACTCCACCAGGGTCTCCACCCTTAGGGAGAAGTGGAAAAGAGCTTAACATGGACAGTTGGCATGAGGCAAGGGAAGTGGATGTATGTTTTTAGTTTGTGTGTATATATAGATGCATGTGTGTGTATGTATATAAATTAGAACTTGTGCACTTTTTTCCTATTAAAATATTCATAGACTTGCTAAATCTTGCATTTCTATCTCATGAGATATAGGGAGCTTTAAAGTCCAAGTTCGTGTAGTCAAGAGGATTAAAATTCTCTTTTGTCAGATTTTCTTGTTATTTTCCAGTCATTTCTACTCCTTCTGACTGAAGAGAATAACACTTGAAACTGTGACTGACTATGCGTCAAGTGGCAGGAGGCAAAGAAAAGAATCCGCTTATTCTCTTAAAAGAAAAAATCAAAACCACTTATTTTTTTCTAAGTCAAAGTTATGATTTTACTGTAGCTTTACTCGTTACTGCAGCATACTCCAGCTACTGCTGCTACCCAGCCTGGTGGCTGCCAGGCCTTGCAATCACCTTAACTTCTGACATATTAACTGGTTTACAGGTTTCTTCAAAAGCACATCAATCTGTCAAAGTCTAGCTCTCCAAAGCAATTCATGCACCCTCGTTCTTGAGAGTCTGGAGAGAGTTGTGGTACAGGTCAGAGCAAGAACACAGCAGAGCTAAGAATGGAAACCCATTCTCCAAGCTCCTCAGCCCAGATCTGCCTATCCTGTCCTATCCTACTCCTAACCCTGCAGAGATGGGATAGGGAGATGTCCCCAGAGCTGGGTGATGAACTTCTGGGGTTTAAATGGAGAGAGGTAATAGCCCTTCCCACTGTGAGTGGAGTGGGTTTGGGGCTGGTCAAATAAGCAGTTCTCCTGGCAGACCAGATTAGACAGCAACTTCTGGTAGGATGGAGGTAACAAAATGTTGGAGGGTGCTGTCACTGCTGCTGGCACCATGGCTTAGAAATGCAGCTTGGGGTGCCCAGTGCAGAAGCAGGGCTCAGGCCAGCCTCATCATATTCCTTGGGAGTCCTTGCATGGCAGCAGCATTTTGCAGAACACGCATTTTGTAGAACAAGCATTTTGTTTTTGGTCTTTATTAGTGCTTACTTAATTTTATTAATATTTTCATCATTTGTTTCACAGTTGGTTGTTGTTGTTTTTTCCTTTAATTGGCTTGCAGTAGATAGTAGGAGATTAAATTAGTGGATGTACTTTGAGGAAGAAGTTCTGCGTAATTAGCACAGGCAACATTCACTGGGAATGAGTAAGTGCTTTAATCACTTAATGATTACCACTTGCCTCTCCTGCCCCCATAACAAACTGGCCTGAAACCACTTCCACATTGCCTTCCTCTATTAACCTTTGGCTTCTGAGAGCTTGGAGCAATAATATTAGTGTGGCCAAAAATAAAGTGGCCCATTCATTAAAAAGCAAAACCTGGTGAGCCATTAGGTGGACTGCGGCTCTATGATGCCAAGTGGTCCTTGCCCATTCAATCAGTCACTTTGGACACGAAGTGGGCAAAGTACCTCACAACAGACAATTTGCTTTTTCCATTCAGCCACTTAATTGAGCCACACACAAATTTCCACAAGATTTCTTTGACATTACTTGAGGTCAGCAGAGCCTCTCCTGCTGAGAACTTCTGGAAGTGATTTGAAATGTCGGTCTGGAAGAGGATTCCTGCCCAGTGGAGACACAACATTTCCACCTCAGATGTTGCGCTTAGCTGCCTTTGAACAACCACAGCAAAACCTCCGTTTGCTGAAGGGGTCAGGTCATTAATTCATCATTAGGTGTGGTAATTCCTGGCTGTCAAAGGGGTTCTCAAAGGAACCTAGATGTGTCTTGCTCAAGGTGACCTTCTGTGGCTGCCGTTGCCCATGTCTGCTCTGAGACTGTGATGTGATTACTACACAGTATTGACCTGGCAATTTCACTTTAAAATTCAGACATCTTTGGACTTGTGTCATTATAAGAGTTGGTTTCCAAATATAGATCCAGCAATTTGATTCAAGATGTAGATGAGATATGTGGATCCATGTGATGCTGCTCTAAATATTAAGTGCACTCTGCTGGGGATGTGCTGTTAAACATCATGTGGAAAAGCTGTGTGCATTTGGGTTTTTTTTGGTTGGTTGAGGTTTGTCTGTAAACATCCTGCAATCAAGGCTATGATGAACCAGTGAAGGGTAGATGCAGGTTTGTTTCAAAGGTGTGCAACCATGTGATTTCTCTTCCATCACAGAGGTGGTACCCTTGGCTAACATTAAAACATGTCATAATTTGTGGGCCACAAAAGACAAGAAAAAGCTCTTCACTGAACCGAAAAGGGAACATTTTGCAGCTCTGCTCCAGGGCTCAAGAAACACAGTGCACAGCTCTGTTCTAGCTCTCTGTAGGGCAAGTGAATGTAAGTAGACCAGAAGCAGTTCTCCCGCACTGCCTTTGGCTGCATTTGCCATAAGGCTTTAGAAGCTCACTGTGGATTTAAACACGAATATCAAACACTATGTCTGGAATTACTGAAGCAGGAGAATTTTTGCTTTTTTATAAAGAATTTATAAAATAGCACAGTGTTTCTGTGACAGCCAGGATATTATCAAAACATTATTTTACTGCCAAATTCTAGGTGATTCATGGTAAGCCAGCCTCTAGGAGCAGGTCCTGTACAAGAAACAATGCAATGTAGGCTGCTCAGGGTGGAGCTGGTTGGTGTGATGTCCTTGTGTAGACTTTGCCACAAGGCTTTGTACAGGAGCTGCTGATACAGGAGGAGGACAGGGGCCAAGCCATGAGGAATGTGAAGGGGTGAGCTTCTACTCAGGAAAGCTCATCAGAGAGGTCTAAACTGTCCTTGGGGACAGGAGAGAGTGCTGTGTTCAGCATGGATGAGTGTGGAGAAACACCTGTGGCTGTACATGTGTTAAACTCTCATCCCTGCAGTTCCAGATAACTGTGTTGGCCCAGGGAAAGGATGAAGCTGCCATTGCAGTGGTTCAATAAATATTCTCTTGGCCTTCTTGTATGGCAGGGTTGTGCTGAACAGAGATGCTCCTCCAACAAAGGGAGTGGGAATCCCATGAATAGCAAGGACAAAGTGACTGTGATTAATGACAAACCCACTTTTGGCTAGACACTAGAACTTGTGAAGCAGCATTTAAAATAGTCTCTAACTTTGAAAGATTAGCATAAAATTTACCCAGGGAGACTATCTGACATTTGCCTTTAAGATGCTCTTACTCCTTTTGCCATATGCCATCGTGGTCCGTTCCAGGGCTCTGTTTAATTTTTAGAAAAGACAACAACAACAAAACCAAAAAATCAAACAAATCAAAGCACCTACAATTTTTTGCTCATGCCCCTGTGCTGTACCTTTCCATTTGGGAAAGAACAAAGCAGGAAGTTTCTGTTCTTAGCATCCATAAAATAGAGGTTGACCTCCTGGAGGATGCAGTAGGTGTCTTCTGCTCTCACCTTACCACCTTGCATTTTTTGTTGACTTAGAGCTCCATCTGAATGGCTGAGACCTGAGTGACTGGTTATAGTACTTGTTTTCCTCTAAGTACCAGAAGCAGCATTTAAGCAGTGATGTACACTGCTTGAAAATGATTCTTGATCCTAGGTCAACAATAGATAGAAGTTAATTATAAGGGAATCCCAGTTCAAAAGCCTGAAGCTTAAACACATGCATGTGCGTATGCACATTCACTCTGCTTTCTGTGCACACAGATGTACACCCCTTCAAGGTCATGCCTGTGCAAGACAGTGGCTATCCCAAGAATCTCCCAAGTGCTGCTTCTAAGGAGGGCTGAGTGCACTACCCAAAAAAAATGGACTCTGTTATTATCACTTGTCCGTGTATTCGTGCGCTGCCTGGGGCAGATCCCATTCAATGGAATTTGTCTCTTTTACTGTGCAAAAGAATAGCTCCCGGGTGGGTTTTGATTTTACCCAGATGTGTGTTGTTTAACAGTGTCCACTAAATCCTCTCTCCAGAGAGAAACAAAACATCATCCACAGTGACAGGCAGAGGAAGGGATATAAACCTCCCTACTCTGTGGAACATCTTGGGGATGGGGAAATTATCCCTTACCTGCTTCTTTGTGGGGGTTTGTCATCTTTTCCTGAAATACTTGGTCCTGTCCCCATCAAATGCAGCATGCTGTTCTAGATGGGCCTGATAATGTCTAGCAATTCCTGGGTTTGCATCACACTCAAGGAGGCCACTTTTGTCCAAAAGGATGGAGGTGCTGCTGCTCTCCCCAGGCATGGTGGGGCAGTCAGCAGCCACCCTGCTCTCTCCTGGGCTGTTGGCTCCGCTCCCTGCTGGTGCTGGAACAGTGGCTGGATGTCCTCTGCAGGGCACTGGGCAAAGCAGGAATGGACACAGCTGCCTGTTCCTCTTGCCCCTGGCTCACATCACAGTGACCAAGGTTTAGCTCTGACTGCAGGGACAGCAGTTAAATAGGATGGGCTGCATGACTGGAGACCTCATCCCTGTGGGGAGTAAGGAGAGGCATACTGACCACAGAGAGGACATTGGAGGACCAATGTCCTACACCAGCCCAAAGCCCTAAGGTGACAGCAGGAGAGTGATCTGTGCTGACAGCAAGGTACCTGCCTAAATTGTGCTCTGGTGGTCCCTCTGATGACCAAGATGAAGCGCTGAGTGCTGGATACAATAAGAGCCAGGTTCATGGAAAGAATTAAGCAATCTTGCACAGAAAAAGAGGGAGATGAGGAATAAGAGGGTGTAGTAAGGGGCAGGAGATGCCCCATGAGCAGAGGGATTGGACTGGAGGAATGGGATGTGCAGCTTCTCTGGGGTAAGATGTAAAGACAAGTGAGAAGTCATGGAAGCTGCAATGCAGAGAGTGCTTTTGATATTGCAAAAACAGGCATTGTTAGCCAAAAAAACAAACAAAAACAACATTTTTTTTCTCTCTCTCTCTTCCATGGAAGCAGCACACATACCCCTTCTGCTCTTTTGTTTCACTCTGTCATATGTGGTAATTTTATCTGGACTTGTGCTCTTGGGAAAAGTGCTGCTAATATAGACAAGAGTTGAGAGGAAGGGGCAGTTTATTTTGGGGCTGTTATCAGTCCCGGCTGCTACAGCTCCTCTGCTGCTGTGTTTGTGATAGCCACAGTCCTGTCCCACGCTTTCCATAGGAAACTGTAATGCATATATCTCCCCTGCCTTGCGCACTGTGGAATAGCTTAGCACTGCTGTGAAAGGGGTTGTGAACTGTCACCGTTCTATGATGGCAGTGCTGTTAGTCTAATGTGAACTCGTGTTCAGAGCTGGTCCATGAGCGAGACGGAATATGGATGGGACTGCCCCGTACCATCCTGGTTCTGTCTGACTCCCACAGCTCCATCCTGCTAACATGCAGCCAGCACAGAGTGAATTAACCTAATTTAAAAAAATGAGAACAAAGGGAAATGTGACGGAGGAAAATAATTTCACATTTAATTGAAAAACTCCACCCCTGTAATTGTCTAAGCTGCTATTTCCTTTGCCTGTTTCTTAAGAACAGCTACATACACTTCTACTCTTACCCATACCATGCAGTTTGGGAAAGCATAATGTCCAGCTATGGGTGTGCTTGTGCATTCCAGGCACAGCTAAGCTTTCAAGCACTCGCTAACCACAGTTGCAGACAGATTTTCCCATGTGGATGCAAATCTAGAAACTCGTTTCTTTTTAGAAGTGCTGGGTGCTGTGAGAGCTGAGCAGTTAGCTGGAAGCTTTCAGAGAGTGAGAAGTTTTGCTCAGGGGGACAAAAAAAGAACAGTTTGTTTATTGAGCCAGAGAAAATAATTTGATGCACACCAATTTCAAAAAACCTAAGCCAAACAAACAGAAAGTTTCCTAGATGACCATGTGTATATATTCCACAGGATCTGGACTCTGGGAGCAGCATAGTCCTCCACTTCAGGACTGCATGTCCTGGCAGAGAAATGCATAGGAACATCAGTGTCACTGCACAGGTCCAAGAAACTTCTGGTTCTCTGAAAATTTGATATTTCAACCTAAAACTGCAGGGACAGAATCTCAACCATTCTGATCTTGGATGGGTCTTTTGACACAGGTTCTGTTTATTGATTCCAGTGCAGAATCTGCTGCAGCTCTTTTCTTTTTTTTTTTCTCTTTATTTCTCTTCTCTCCCTACCCCATGTTGGTTAATCATTTTGGACTATGGGTTTGTTTTTTTTATGGTCTTACCTGGGTGAGATGCAAAAAAAGTTTTTCACACTTATACTGCACAGCCAGATTTCAGTGGTTTTTTTGAGAGGCACTTATAGGCACATCAGCCAGGATCACCACTTGGTGCTGCTGCTATTCAGGGGTTGCAAAATTACTGGCTTTTGAGAATGTCATGGCATTGACACTGGATGGAGTTCTTTCATCTGCTCTGCTCATTCCAAAGGATTGTTTTGGGGAACTATTTCCCAAAAGTAAGAAATACTGGAAAAACAGTTGTAGGATGGAAATATATGTAGAAGGTGAAATTCAGGCTGAAAGCATATAATTATTGAATTTTCATTTAGCTAGGCCACTTCCTTTTTCCAAAAAGTGCTTTTTTCACCTAGAAACACCTATCTTTCCACAAGCTCTCCCATCTAAACAATAATTTTATCTTGCTCTGGTTGATTACAAAAACTGCCCCCAGGTCAAAGGGCAGGGGTGTTAGTGCTGTTTATAAACAAATTTTACTCTATTCCTCTCCTGAAAAGTGCTACTTAGAGATGGGTGTTTGTATGCCCATGTCTATGTACGGAGCTGGTGTGACAATATCACATAGAGAAGTGGGAAGGGACAGCGTGAAGGGGTGACAGAATCATTTGTGAGAGGTTATCCCACCAGGTTCCTGATAGCAATTTATTGCACATTCAGACCCAGGAATACACATAACTTCATGCAAAACCATGCTGGGAAACATCACCTCAAGCTTATTCAGCCTGCTCCTTGTCCCTTCTAATGCAGTGCCCCTGATGGATGTTACCTGACAGTGTATCAGTGTGTTCTTACCCTGCCCTGCTGTTGGTCGGCATTGCTGCAGAGAAGGTGAGGCACCTTTGCCTGCCCCCCACCCTGCAGCTGAGCATGGGGCTATGTGTGAGCCAGGGGAGCACAGAATCATAGAACTTCTAGGTTGAACATGAACTTTAAGATCATTGAGTCCAATCATTAGCCTAACACTGACAAAACCACCACTAAACCACCTACCTGAGCACCACGTCTACCCGTCTTTTAAACACCTCCAGTGATGGCAGCTCAACCACTTCACTGGGCAGCTTATTCTAATGTTTGATAACCTTTTTGGTGAAGAAAATTTTCCTAACACCCATCCTAAACCTCCCCTGGTCCAACCTGAGGCCGTTTCCTCTAGTCTTATCACCTGTTACTTGGGAGAAGAGATGACCCCCACCTCGCTACAACCTCCTCTCAGGTAGTTGTAGAGAGCAACAACATCTCCCCTCAGCCTCCTTTTCTCCAGGCTAAACAATCCCAGCTCCCTTAGCCACTCTTCATAAGACTTATTCTCCAGACCCCTCAACCAGCTTTGTTGTCCTTTTCTGGACCCGCTTCAGCACCTCAATGCCTTTCTTCTAGTGAGGGGCCCAAAACTGGACACAGCACTTGAGGTGGGACCTCACCAGTGCCAAGTACAGGGGCATGATCACTGCTTTAGTCCTGCTGGCCACACCCTGCTGGCCACACTATATGTGATCCAGGCCAGGATGTTGTTGGCTGCCTTGGCCACCTGGGCACACTGCTAACTCATATTCAGCCAACTGTTGACCAACACCCCCAGGTTGTTTTCTGCCAGCCACTCTTCCCCAAACCTGTAGTGTTGCATCTCCTGACACGATGCCAGACTGAGACCTAGATACATCCATGATTGGAGACTTGCTTACTTACTTGCCTTTTTTTTTGTTTTTGAATTTGTGTTGAATTTTTAGAGAGAGGTTTATCCACGAGAGCTGCTGCCTGTGATGGGCAGTGCCCTTCTCATTGACAGGGAACTGGGGAGGTGGCCGAAGCTCTGGGGAAGAGGCAGTCCCACTGCGATCCTGAATGCTGACCCTTGAAGATGAGGAGAGAGATTTGCAGATAGTGCACAGCAAGGCTTTGAGCCATTGGCCTCAGGAACATGTAAAAGTGAAAGCATTTCCAGACCCCCAGCTGCTCTGAGGCTTTTGCTGGGCTCTCTGAAGCATTGTCTTGCTGCACTTGGTCCTTGGTGGGAGGGAGTCCTGTGTCAGGGGAGCAGGACAGTGGTGTGGAGCTGTTGAAAAAGCTGCTTTTTCAAACGTGCTTGAAAAACTGCATGTGGCTTGCTTTGTATGGCCAGGGCTGAAACTGGATGACCTACCACCCTGTAGTCGGCACACAGTCGGAATAAAGGCAGCTCATCCCTGTATTAACTACCTGCTAATATGACTGAAATGTGGTTGAGTGCTTGAATGTAATCCAGATCAGATGGGTTTGGCAATTATGGAGACACTGCTGCCTCTTCCAATGGCTGCTGTGTCAGGGTATTCATGTGCCAGGCTCTCATGGCAGTTCTGACTGGTGTTTGCCTGTACCATGAGGCATCTGCTTCCACAGAAGCCTGTTATTTTGTGCACTTTCTAAAATACTGTGTGTAGGCATTTCTGAATTCTGAAAAGCATTTGCTGGGTGGAAGTGAGCAACTCCAAAGTCAATTACTCAAATTTTCTCCCTTTTTCCTTCTCTTGTTAAGATGGAAATCTCAGCCTGGCATACGCAGATTAAGTGCTGAAGGATGTTTTTATCTGAGGTGCATTGATTTGCCTATTTTTCTGATTCAGTTGATATTACTGTAGCCAAGATCCTTTAGATATCCTGGCAAGGTGCTGAGTAATACAGTGGAGTTTATGCCATTGTTTAGCTGGAAAAAAAGTAAAAGATTTTTACATATGAGCTTTCTAAACATCTGATAAAAAGTTCACCACACACACAAAAAAAGAGCATAAGACTAAATTACAGGGTAGTTATTTCTTGAGAGTGGTGGAGTAATGTTGATTTTGCATTATTAAGACTGTGTCAAAGAAAATAAATAGAAATGCTAGCAGAATATACATGGGGGTTTTATTCAAAGCAAACAATGGGAATTGCTATTTGTATAACATGACTGTAGCACTTGGAACAGCGTATTAGCTGATCAGCAGAATGAACTTCTTTGTGTAGCTTCATCTTTACTTTTAAAATCAGTATCAGGAGAGGCAGATGATGTGGAATGAGAGAGACATTTTTTTCTCTCTTTGGTGTTCTTAGAGTAACAAAAGAACATTTCCTCAGTGTCCAGGTTGTTAGAAAGGCCTGAGATTAAGGTGGCTTTGCTGTGTGCCTCTGTGTCTTTCCTCAGGTAATCAGTGTCTCGTGCTCTGCTGCTGCTCCCCAGCCTACACCTCTGCTGTGCTATCCAGCCTGTGCTTTATGCAGGTTTTGGAGGATGGATGCTTTACTCTTGAGCTGTTACAAATGTATGTACTCTGCCATGGAAGGCTGTGGGGAAGTGACCAGGGAAGACTGGCCCTATTACTCCATCCTGCTCTCAGGTGTCCAAGAGTGCTTTTTTTTTCGTCCCTCAAGGAGAACCTCTGGGATGTCAAGATCAGAAGAGCAGCAGTGCCAGCTCCAGCAGCCGGGCTGTCAGACAGCTTGGCTCTGGGGCAGTCCTTGTCAGCAGCAACGATTCTCACAGAGATGGTTGAGTATTAAGGAGGGAGAGAGGACCCTTGCCTAAGGATTTAATGAAACTGCTGAATTACCAGATAATGAAAGGGTGGCACACTGGATAATTAGCTCCCTAAAATGATGTCTTGAGCAGCAGAGACTTCTTTCAAAGTTGGCTATTTGCTTAAAATATTGTTTCCATTGTAACGCTACAGCTTTGCTAGATGCAGAAACCAAGGGCTCATTTACTTCCCTAATTAACAACATAGCCTGTAATTATCCCAAATGTTACAGAATATTGCTACAAAATGCAATATAATACCTGACTGCTCAGCTGATGGCTTTGAAGAGGCGAGGTGGATTGGTCATGCAGAAGTGTTTTCTATGGGAACACAGCCTGAGTGGCCCAGTTCTGTAGTGTGACATTGCCACGCCACAGA
This sequence comes from Jacana jacana, assembly GCA_013400555.1. Taxonomy (NCBI): domain Eukaryota; kingdom Metazoa; phylum Chordata; class Aves; order Charadriiformes; family Jacanidae; genus Jacana; species Jacana jacana. Next base: position 320,421 of record VZTM01007234.1, on the reverse strand, counting down.
GTCCTATGGAAGTGCCAAAGTATAGTGGCATCACTATAATAACACCAAGCAGGCGGGGAGTGACACCTGTGGTGGACAGGGAAGAAGGTTCCTGAGTTTTTAGGGAAGAGTTATGGCACCTGCCTGAGGAAAGTTCCCATGCCTCTTTCATAAGAGTCTCAGCATGTGAGCAATTCAGCTATTGCCGGTGGCCTTTATGAAATGGGGGTGACCTGCCTCCCTACTTCAGCTTGCAGTGATGCCATGAGCTTTTGCAAGGCAGAGGCTCTGTGCTTGTTGCACCCGCCTTGGTACCGGCATGAGCCAGCCCTCCTCCAAAGGCTGCCGAGGTTTGTTAGGGTCTCAGAGACGCCTGTAGTAATAGCCACAACTGAGCATGAGTTTGCTGATACCCACCCACTTGGACCCCCAGCAGAAGTGCAGCCCTGCCTGCAAAACCTTGCCCAGAAGGCCATGGTGCAGCTTCATGGAGTAAACCTTGAAGCTATCTGTAGGGTATGGTTTTTCTCAACCAAGAATATTCCCTTTTTATTGATGGTTCGGCTCCTTTATGGCTGGTGCTTTCTCCATCTGTGTCTTCTTTTGACACAGATGCTTAACTGGGGTTACCTGGCATGTTCACATCAGCTAATGGAGAATTGCTCTGCTAATTAAGTACCTGAGCATGAGGAAGAGAGATGAGCCTACTGTTTATTTGTATCTGAATTAGAAAAAAATCTGATGCCAACCTGAAGTTTAATTTTCTCTCCTGATTTTCTTTGCCTAGGTTCAAGTTCTGTTTAAAGGCAAATAGGAGTGCAAAAATGTTTGCAGTTAACAGCTGGCATTAACTAATGAACTAGTGGAAGAAATGTCTTATCAATTAGCAGTTTGATGCCAGTAGCTTTTGAATATTTTCTTTGATTTTTTTTTGGTCTACATAAGTGGATTTAACTGCATTTAACTTCCAGGGGGTCAGTCCTACTCTGATTTAAAGTGGCCTTAATATTATTTAAGTTTGGAAATGACTAGGGGTAAATCAAATTTAGGTCATTTTGCTTCTGAACAAGAACTTGTACTGAGGGATTGAATGCAGTTTAACTAATCCACTTAAAGTCAAGCAGTGACTTAATTTAGATTATTTTTCCTGAGCATGTCGGACTAGGTAAGACCGTGCACTGCTTTCCAACCTGCCCTGCTTTACAAGGGATACAGCAGTGTGGCAGCCAGCAGAATTAAACCCATTTACACAAGCTGAGTCCTAGGTCCTGAAGTGTGAAATTAAAGCAAAATAATATTTGGAGGGATGAAGTCATGGTCTGGATGAAGTTTTATTTCTTTCCTTTCTAAGAAGCCAGTAGAAATACGGCACCTATCTATTGGAGGGAAAAAATACATTATATTGAACAAGCATTTGAAACACACCCAGTGGAAACTTGCTTTGTTATCCCTGAAACTATACTTAATACACATAATTTGAGGACTTCATTTTATTGCTGGGGCTGTTGGGATGACTTGGCTTTCTGGCCTGGGAGGAGATGTCTTGCTTGGGGTATAAGTAGTCACAGGAATAAACCTCAGAGAGCCCCATCTTGCTGGGCTTTGCACAAGGGCAGCTGGATAAGGTTCTCAGGATGATTTCATGGTCCCACCTGACTTCAAAATCTATTACTTCATTTGTCTTTACAAAATACAGTGTCCTGTTGCGCGTTAACTTAATGCATGTGGCATTTGCATGGCAGGCTGTTAAGTATTACCGAAAATAATTAGGGCTAATTTGCCCCTGAAATAAATGAGAGCACAGGTACATTTTTTGGTGGTGTGGCTGGCTTCTGTTTCAATAGTGATTGCTCACATAGCAAACGGTAAAGCATTGTCTTTCATGGAAGGAGTTTCATTTATTAGTGCAAATGAATGGAATTCTGGCTGATTAATTAGGAGCTCAATTCATCACAAATTACCCATTTCTGCTTAATTGAAGTAGGGACTGATTCTGTTGCTTTTCCAGCCCAGCTCCTTTATGCATGCAGGACTCTCTTAGCAATGCCTACTCCTGGGTAGATCAGCACAATGTGTCTTCTGAGGGCAAGGGCCTGCTTGTGGAGGCCTTACATGAAGCAGGACTTGAGGAATAACTGTAAGGCAGCTGAATTTGGGTGTCCACACTGCAGCCCCTCTGTTTGCATTCATGCCCCAAGGCCCAAACCAAGAAGAGGAGAGAAACAGAGTGAGCACCTGGTGGGAGAGGTTTGGTCTCTGTGCACGGTGGGACTGTGCCATCAGGCCTGGATGTGTCAGCTGTTTCCTGCTGGTCCCAATAGCCTGTCTGGGACAGGGGCACTTGCCGACTGCAAACCAGATGGGGACTACTGGCTCCTGGCAGGATGCTCCTGGAGTGCAGTGGGAGGGGTGCTTGTGCTGTTCTGTTCCCAGCTGTTAGAAGTGTCAGATATTTATACTACATTTAAAAAGCATACTAAGCAATAGAGACACTTTTAAAAATAAAGTCGAACTTTTGTACTTAGTTGGATTTTAATTTCTGTTTGATTTTAAAATAAAATATTTTAAAGTAAATTTGACTAAATTATATTATCACTTTCAGGCCATAAATGTATCTCAATCTAGCTAAACTAAATACTAAATATTTACATTTTGCTATCAGTGTTTTATAAAAGTCAAGCTGTGTAGTTTGTGGAAGCGACAAACAGTTTCTCGAAATCTAACAGCATCATCCGTGCCCATTGACCTCTAAAGAATATTTTCTGTCCAGAACTTGATAAAATATTTCAGCTAAATTAGGCTGAGGTGGTATTGAGGAGATGAGACATCAAGGACCTTGTTTCTGCCTTTCTTCCACTACATGAATAAAATCTGACTGTGAGATTATATGTACTTGGTCTAAAACACCAAAGCACTTGCTAGCCATAAGCAATCAAGTCTATTTCAATAGCAACAGATAATAACTGAACTATAGCTTTAGTGGAATCAATCACTTAGTTTGGAATGCAAAACAGGTTTTGATGAACTCACTGCTATGTATTCATTTAAGGAAGATTTAAACTATTTTTTAAATTTTAAAAGCTGTTGTGTACATATTTAACCTGGGAATGATTAACAGGTAAATTTGCCCAGTAAGTAATGGAGTGGTTTAAATGTGTCTGTGTAGATTCACTGTTTTCTTTTCTGAACAAAACCAAAATGTCGAATTACACCAAACAATGGTGTATTTGCCCTCTCTGTAGCTTAAAAAATCCCAAACCACCACCACAAAACAAAGTTGAAAATTAATAATTTGCACGAAGTATAGCTGATTTTAATTATCAAAGTTGCTTAAATGGCTTAAATTGCTACTCTGGGTGCAGGAGAGCACTTTGATTAGAGGGTGATGATGGTGCTGGGACATGCTCTATCAGCAGACAACCAGACAGCCCCTTCTGTGCTAGAAATAAACCCCAGCACCATGGAGCTGATCAATTGACAGAGGGATAGGTTCTTCTGCCCCAGGGCACTCTGCTCCTGCACTTACATCCCTTGCTCTTGACAGTTTGAATTGCAGATTGTTCTTCCGCTTCCTGCTGCAGAGTCACCATGCTCTCTTTAATCCAAGTTGTCCCCTTGTCCCAAAGAACAGTATAAGAATGCCGGGGTTCCTTTTCACCCTGCATCCAAAGGCAGAAAATTTTCAGGGATTTCCTACACCTTGTTCCCTTGCCACTGTTTTCTGAGGAGGAACAGCTCTGACAGCCCTTGGGCAAGCTACTTGCTCACTTGGGCGATAGTGACCCAAAGACTTCCTGGCCCACAACTTCTGGTCTCTCGCTTATTTTTGTTGATTCTTCCATTTAAAAAGGTTTGTACTTGCTTCCTGAGGCCATATGTGCTATGGACTGCACAGCAGTCCTCAATGCACCCAAAATGCAGTGAAAACCACTAGTCTTAGTGAGGTACCTCAGCAGGTGTTACAACTGATGCATCTGACCATATCATTGCTGGAGGAGTCAAAGTTCCCATGTGTTTAAGCCTGTGTTGTATAGATCAGCATAAGATTAATAATTTTGGTGTTCACCAAAGCAAATGAAAGATTTTAGTATAACAAAGTTGGTAGAGGTGTATGTTAGAAACTGGAAATTTGACATCCTGTTTCATGTGTCGCATGGGAAGCAAGTTGCTCAGTAAAAGTGCTTTTAGGTGGCTAGGTTAGTTTGCATTATGCTGCCTACTCACTAGATGTCTCCAAGAGCAACATGCACACTCTGAGATGCATTTCATGATAAATCAGAGAGACTGAAATGGAGCTGGCACTGAGTCTGGGCAGGAGTTTTTCTGTTTGTATGTTATTAACTGCTTATCAGAAACAAAGAGCCAATCTCCACAGCACAAGTGGTCTTCTGCAGAGCATCACAGATGCACAACCCTGGTAGCAACTCTAGGGAGTCATGGGCAGGCTGTCAAACAGTTTTGCTCTACTCCAGAGCAAGTTAGGTCACAAGCTGATGATAATAATTTGAACATATTTGTGCTTGGCTGCTGAGAAGTGGTGACAGATTTTGCCAAGCACCATGTTCATAGAGAAGGGAGGGCTTCCATGGAATAGCAGGTAACATCCCCACTGAAACTCTCTCTTGGTCTTCTGTGAACTCAGGGTGTGTTTCACTCGCACTTAGGATGCTAATGAACCTTCTTATTTCAACTTCTTCCCCATCTTCTCCTATATCTGGAATTGGGAAAAAAAAATGACAAGCTATAAAGCATGTATCTAATCACAGGAACGATGAGCACAGCTTCCTTCCAGTGACTTTAATTAAGCTACTTCAGCTGGGCCAGTAAGTTTAGCTCATTCAGCCAAGCAGCAACATTTCTTATTATAATTGAGAATTATCTGATGAAGCTGCAGCACTGTGATCTGATTGCATCAGCTCATATATGAAGTGCTGATGAGCTGGTTTCGGATATGGACCCAGAGATTAGCCCAGAGATCTCTGCCACGTACAGGTCCTTCCAGTGTGAAGGAAACAAACAGCCCCTAGGGTTGAAAGCTTTTATACCTCTCCTGCAGATCTCTGCTGCTAGCAGCTGCCATTTGCAGCTTGCCCTCAATCCAGGAAAACTACTGAGATGATGGAAGTAAAGGAGGAAAGGAAGATTTATCTGCTGTCTGAAGGAAACTCATGCGGAGAGGTCTGGGAGACTCCACCAGGGTAACCCCAGAGCAGCCACTTCTGCAGTGCCAAGGTAATAAGGACTCTGGGAGGGACTCTCTGACGGGACATGCTGGAGATGCCAAGTTGAGCAGTAGATACTGCTGCTCCCTGGGCTCAACACATGCTGAACTAGTCGTGGTTCTTTGCTTTCTCTTACTTCTGCAGAATAACAATAAAAATACCACCCAGTATTACCAGCTCAGTGGGGAGGGTGCAGTCTAAGTCCATATGAAGAGAGCTGCTGTTTCTTACAGTCACCTTGCTGCAGCGGCTGCGAAGTGTGTGGGCTAAAAGGAGGGCAGGGAACTGGGCCCAGAGAGATGCCATCAGCAGTGTGGAGTCCAGCTGGAAGCTGCTGAAAGAGACACTCCTCACAGGCTGGTGCGGTTCAGTGTCTTTATGAAAGACCCAGGTGATGGCCAGAGCACACCCTCAGCAAGCTGGAGGATGTTCCCAAGCTGGGGGTGGGGGTGGGAGGAGCAACCAAAATGCTTGAAGGTGGCAAGTCTGCAGTTCAGGGGGACCAGGGTGAGTAGGACAAGTGGGCTGGCAGGGACTATGGAGGTGTAACAAAGTGCCAGGGAAGGGAAAGGTGCGCTCTACATGGTCCTCTCCGCAGGCCGGTGCAGCCTCTCCTGTGAGTCCAGCATGACATCTTCACTTCATGTATCCCTGGAGCACGTCTGCAGCTCTCCAGCTGCCCTGGGTACACACAGCTCTGGAAGAGGACAAAGTTTGCTGAGCTGCATTGCTGCCAAGAGGTGTGCAGCTGGAAGTCACAATTCCATGGGCAAGTCCTCACCTGCCTTCTGAGCCATCAGCATGCCGTGAGGCCTGATGCATCAGCAGGATTCAGATGCGTCTTACTCATAACCCATATCCTGAGTACTGGGATGCCAGTGGCTTGGCCTGGCTTGGCCTGCCATGGTGACCAGTATTGCATTAGCAGCTTGAAGCTCAGCCAAAGAGGCAGAGGAGAGAGTTTCTGTCCTAAAGAGCTTATTAAGTCCCTGTGTTCAACAAAGAAGCAGCAGGAAAGTTTAGGAAAGACAGCAAAGAGAAGGTGCTTTCATACAGGCCAAGGAAAAAAAATCACAAGAAATCTCTGAGAGCTGTTGTCTGCAAAAGTGGGTCTTGAGGGGATGAAGAAGATGGGGCAGTCTGGTGTCCCACCCAGCATCTCTGACCTGTGATGCTTTTTGGAGGACAGCATCCCCCACAGGCAGGCCACCACAGTTGTTTTCAGCAGTAAATTTGAAGGTGGATCTGTGCTGATTTGAGCTTTACATAAAATTTCTTAGGTTTTTGTTTGTTGGTGTTTTTTTTTTTCCAGGGCTTTTACAAGATATAAACTGTGAACTCTGGATATAGTAATGTTAGGATTAATTCTGACACTGCTATTCTCAATATTTACACAGCTACCCAGCCTTCTTTTGCATTTCAGATTTTTTTTAGGCCTCAGAAACAACTTCCTGTGGCAAAGGATCCTCCAGGGTAATTTCACTGTGTGTAATGGGATTTCATTTGCATTTGTTTTGAATTTTCTGCCCTTTAATTTTGTTAAATGTTGCTGCTTTCTAGTGCTATCAGGCAGGTAGAATAACAGCTCTCAGTGTGCTTTTCTAGAGACCATGTGTTATTCTCCAGCCTTTCAGCAAGGCATGATGCAAACAGGCGTACCACCAGACGTACCACCAGAGCCTCCTCTGCATCTGCATGTGTGCTGGCGGAAGCGGAGCAGAGCGCGAGAGGACATCCAATAAAGAGAAGCAGAATTGCTCTATTTGTAAACCAGATCATTGATCTGAGAGTGAACAAGCTGGCTGCTGAAAGAAAAAAAAGGAAAGCAGAGTCTCATCACGAGGCGTTCAGCAACAAGCTATGCAAGACGTAACCTCAAACCACAGGAAGCCCTGATATCCCATGAAGTAACAAATATTTTTCTATTAATACCAGCGTTTTTATTACCTCTTTCATCCTGAAAGAAGCCTAGTTGGCTTTTGTGCTTTGCAGACTCAATTCAGTAATTACTTCTCCTTGCCACCGAAATATAAGATTTTCCCAAAGATATGCCAATAGCAGAGGCTTAACCACAGGGACAGGCCCTGGGATGGGAGAGGGCTGTGTCCATTTGAAGGCAGAGGAGGATTTCAGCTAGGCAGGAACCAAGAAAAGCTGGAGGCAGTGAGAGATCACTGGCAGCCCTTGCTGGTTGGGTAGAACAAGAGAAATGGCTCAGTGGGGTAAGAGGAGAGACTGTTCTCTGCGGAAGTGGAAGCACTCACAGTGCTCCTTGCAATCTTCTCCTCCAGATGCCAGCCCACTGCCTTTCTCGCAAGAGTGGGCAGCCTGGTGTCTGCTACCCTGGGAGACAGGAAGGTGCCCCTGCCACCATGCAGTGGGTGAGCTTGGGCAGTGCTGTCATCTGGGCACTGATCCCCAAGCAAGGGTGTGAAAGCACCATGTGCCCCAGCCTGGGAATGGCTCACAGGATGCCACAGCTGGGGGACACTGATAAAGAAGGGCTTTCCTGCTCCATCCTGCCTGTCCAGCTCCCACCCTATCTGGCCTCAGTGAGGTGAAAAAGCATCTAAAGAGGGAGATAGGGACTGGAGAAGAAAATATTGCCAAGTCTCAAAAAGGAACAAATATACATATATATATACACATACAAATACAATATATATTTTCTTTAATTGCATTGTTCATATATGTATTTAATCAAGAATCGTCAGTCAAGAAAGAGAGAGGACATGAAAATTTTGAGAAAAATCTGTCTGAGACAGTACAGAAAAGAAACAGAGTCTGAAAGCCAGATGATACTGCCCTCCTTTAACCACCACCACCAAAACCCCCCCTCTGGTAGATGGCGAGTCAGAAATCAGTTCTGTCACAGCCTTGCTTGTTTTCCCAAACAGCTGAAAGGCTGAGTGCTCACTCCCTCTGCCCCCTCCTGTACAACAGGCTCCCTGTGTCACCGATGGGAGGGAGAAACAACATAGATGCTATGGATGCGTGTGTGGGCATGTTCTAGGAACAGTCCTGGTGCCCTGTTTTCACACTGCTGCCTGGAGTCATTCTCTTCACTTTTTCTGTGTCCATTTCCCCTTATTTGGTGCCCCAGAAAAGACAAATTTCCTTGTCCTCGGGATGCATCCTCCATGGTTGGCTGGGCAAAGATGGCTCTGCAACACACCAGCGCTGACCTTTCTGTCTCCAGCATGGCTTAAGGGCTCCTGGATTTCTGTAGACTCCATGGCAAGAAGATGTTTCCCCCCAGCAAGCCTTTCTGCTGGTGCATTCCAGATCCTCTGAGAACTCTCCCACCTCATCACCTTCCTTCTCTCCAGATCCCTCCTGCCCCCCATGGCTCTCTCCAGCTGTTGCCTGCTCAGCTACTCTGCATGGTGTTGGCAGGATTTGGGTGTATTTGGCAAAGTCCTCTGGTGGTCTAGGAGAGCTGACGGGTCTGACAGAGGCATTGCCTCTATCTGCTTGGGAATTACAAGAGAGCAGTTGTGTTAGCCCTGTGGTAGAGATAGACCTCCCTCTTCTTACAGGAAGACTTTGGGTGATTCTGATGCCTCCCTGAAACTCTGAATTCCCCCAAGGCGTACAAGTGCAAACGCTTTTGCTCAGGCTTTTCAGATAGGGGACAACTGCCAGCCATCATAAGAAGGACACTCAGCTTTATTCAAGGGTATGACCTTAAGCTGTTTTATCTAAGCAGATGCAAACCTATTTAAATGCTCTTAAATCAAATGGGGACATGCATAGCCTAAACTACTGTAAACTGTTTTTACATGGAAATCATATCAGATGAACCACTTTGAACCCGGACTACCAGTGCATGACTGAAAAGAAATTGTTTGTCATCGCTTTGTGTGGTATTGCCCATTAGCTGACCGCAGACATCACACCCTTCATCTGCTGGCCATCTGCTTGCAGTGGTGCCCCTGCAGTTTAACAAAACACAGGGAGTGTACACTCACTCCCTGACCTGCCTCAGCTCAAAGTCTGTCACAGTCACTGAAACCAGCAGCACCAGCAAATGGCATTAAGGTGGCTAACTTTGCATGGGAGGAGAAGAGGGATGCTCACGCAACCAGGGGATCCCATGCAGGAAGGAGGGAGCAATCATCAGTGGTAACCAGCAGAGTATTTAATTGCATCCTTTTTGTGGTTTGCAGAGAGGATATGTGTCTAAGCCTTGCGGGTTAAACAGCCCATTTAAGCCAGCCCCTCTTACTTCACAGGAGAGAAGCAACCTTGCTCAGTCACCACCCTCCTGCTGGTAGCCTATTGCTTTTAATCTCGTACTTCAACTGTGTTCAGCCACCACAGCCCTGCTTATAAACTGCGTAAAACATATGTATGTCCAGCTGAAGTGTGAGATGAAGTGGTGAAACTTTCAGTATAGACAAAGGCTTGGAGAGATGGTGCAGGAATTGTGCTGAAACAGTAATACCCAAGGAAACCTCCTCTTATTTCTTTCTGGTCTGCCAAGACTGCCTTAGATGGGTCTTCAATAGTGGCATTGTGTGAAATGCAACAGCAGTAAAATTGTTGACTCTGCCATACAGATGCCCCGAGCTGGTCTCTGCATGGAAAATACTGCCCAGCTCCAACCTCATGGTGTCCCTGACCCTCAAGGTGTTTGGGCAAGGCTCCAGGGCAGCTCTCAAGTGCTGGTGTCCAGCCCTCTGAACTGACTTGGGATGCTGCACACTAGCTGTAGATCACTACAGCTGGTAGCCTGGATTCTGGCTGACTAACATCTACCTAAAGATGCTGCTCCACATTAATCCTAAATATTTTCCTCCAGAGTTGAAGACTTTGTGAGCATAATCTGCCAGTCCAAACAGAAGAAAATCTCTATTTGGTCTGAAGAGCAGAACTTGGCGTGGTTTGCAGGGGAAAATGCCAAGTGCATGAGGCTGTTTGCTCTCCTTGAAACAGTCATGACTTCCTTAGCTCCACTAAGGCACATCTGGCTGTCATCTCTGCACATCTGTATCCTGTGGTTTACAGTTTTCTCTCGATGCTTTATGTGGTTTCTATGCTGTGATGAGGCTCTGGAAAGAACAAAAGCACATCTTTCTGCCCCTCCAAGAGCCAGCTCGCTGAGAACCTTCCTAGGGTTCTAACAAAGCTAACAGGACCTCCTCCAGAGTCTGCAGCAAAGCATTTCAATGGCCCTCCCAGGAGAACAGTCTACATAGCAGCAAACAAGAGATGCAAGCAGTAACTTGGGGGGAATCCACACACATCACTAAAGCATTGCAGGATGCATCTGGAAAAGGAAGGCTTTCCTTAGCACCTCTGTTCTTTTTCAGACCCGAGGTGAGGTTTAATGCACACTTGGACACCATTACACTGGCCAAGGCTTATAAATCAGTCTTCATAAATCTTGCCTGCATTAAAACTATTTCCTGGTCTTATCTGTCCAACAAGATTTTCAGCCAGGCAGGCCTTCACTTGTTGTTTCAGGAAGGATTCCACCATGCACGGGTACCCAGAGACTAGCTGAAACTACTAGCAACTGATGAAAGAAGCGGCCTTTTATTGTCCTGCAAAGACTGTAATCATGTAAGAGGAGATGTCTGCGCATCTGCTACCTCCTGTCCCCAGCTCAGCTGATGCTGAAGCCAGCTAACAAGGATGTCCTCACTTGCACTGCAGAAGGAACTCCAAAGAACATGTAGGGGTTCTGCTACTTGCAACCCATCTCCAACAGTCACAATGTCTCTAATATGCATCCTTGCTGAATGGCATTCAAAAAGTGCTGAGAGGTGGAATCAGGTGGTAGCTATGGTCTGATGACCTAAACGCAACACATAATTAAATTCCACACCGTTCATATATTACATGATCAAGAGATGATCCTTGAAGAGTACTGAAATGGTTAGAAGAGGAACAAGAGTGAAAGGAATGAAGTGGAAGAGGTGACAATAAAGCAAACTATATTCAGCAGCATGTTAGTCTCATCTGTTCTTTCTTTAGCAGCTCTTTTGGTTGTTGTTTTTTTTCTTTTTCTTGCAGATGGCTTCTGTAGAAGATAAGAGCTTTTCTCTCAGAAGAGTAACATCCACAGTGATTCCCTTCCTTCTGTTTCCTCCTGTTCAAAGCCTGCTCCACCCACACACTGGCTTATCAGTGGGTGAGAAGAGGGGATTCTCCTCTGTCTTATGCGCCCCAGAAATGAGAATGTTTCATAAGCTAGAACTTACTATGCTAGTAAGGAATTTGTGAAATTACTTTGTGTCTCTGAGTGGTAAATTTGTTCCCGAGTTACATAGGCTTCCCAGACATTCCCAGCCTCAATTCTCAACATGAAGAGCCTACACCTTGGTGTTTATGAGCAGTGCTGCAATGGGATGGAAAGAAGGCTTATGATGGAGGGGTGAATAATGATTTTGCAATGATTCTCGGGGTCACATTTTTGAGCAGTTGCAGACTTCAAAAGGACATTTAGATTTAAAAGAAATACTTTGAGAGTACTGTCATAGTGCTGTGTCATGTCAGCAGTGGGGACACTCACCCTCAAACTCTTCTCCCCCTAAAGGTGGTTGATTGCTTTCAGATGGTATTGATCAAGAGCAAGTGATGAGACAGGCACGGTCTCTTTCATAAATTGCAGTGACTTATTGCTGTGTTTGACAGTGCTACAGGTTTTAGAGTTGTTTACCATGGGCTAAAACCTGCCCTGCCAGGGGGAAGGGAGTGTATCCTACCCAGGAAAAAAAAAAAATCAAACCAAAACATTTCTTCCATAGTTACATCCTTCAACTTTACTGTCTGGAGGGGAACTGGCTCTGCCTACCTGGGGCCAACAGGGACACCAGCATTTCTGAAGTTGTGTGTAGGAGCACAATCGATAAATCGAGCCGCCTTGAAAACTGAAATCCTGATTAAGTTCAGAATTGCAAGAAACCCTTGGAGGAGAAGTTGGAAGTTGGGTGCATAATGAGGGGCCAACCCCAGAATGAGACCCTCTCTAATGAGACCAGTTAGTAACTAATCAGAAATATCGAGAGCGATGTTTTCTTTTATTTCTGTGTCTGTGTGCAGCCAGCCATAGCAATTCTTGGATAATATTTAGAATATAGGAGCAGATGTATTCCTTATTTGAAGGTGGCTCTCCAGTCACAGAATCATAGAATAGCTTGTGCTGGAAGGGTTTTTTACAGGTCATCTAGTCCAACCTCCGCTGCAAAGAGCAGGGCCATCTGCAACTGGATCAGGTTGCTCAGAGCCCCATCCAACCTGACCTTGAATGTTTCCAGGGATGGAGCATCTCCTACCTCTCTGAGCAACCTGTTCCACCATTTTACCACCCTCACTGTAAAATATTTCTTCTTTATATATAGTCTAAGTCTTCCTTCTTTAGTTTAAAGCCATTATGCCTTATCCTATCGCAAAAGGATCTGCTAAAATGTTTGTCCCCATTTTTCCTGTAGGACCTCTTAAGGTACTGGAAGGCTACTGTAAGGTCTTCCTGGAGCCTTCTCTTCTGCCGGCTGAACAACCCTAGCTCTCTCAGCCTGTCCTCATAGCAGAGGTGCTCCAGCCCTCCAATCATCTTTGGGGCTCTCCCCTGGACTCACCCCAACAGGTCCATGTCCTTCTTATGTTGGGGCCTCAGAGGTGGACGCAGTACTGCAGGTGGGGTCTCACCAGAGCAGGATAGAGGGGCAGAACCCTCAACCTGCTGACCACACTTCTTTCAATGCAGCCCAGGGTACAGTTCAAAAATTGTTTTGTTGCTGTGGGCAGGGCGATATGCGGGTGTGTGTTGAAGTGAGAATGCTGGATGGCTGCTGTTGTGCCCGTGTCCCAACACCCAGGCATGCCCACAAAATGTGTCTTCAGCCAGCTCACAAGTGCTTCGGGCACACATGGCATGGAAGAGCCTTCCCTCAGTGAAGACCAGCCCCAGGTTGGTGCAGAAGGAGCAGAGCAGTGTGTTTGTGTTGTGAGCACTGCTGTCAGTTGCAGAGCTGCTGAGCTGGGATGGGTGAGGACCAGGAAGCGCTCTCCATGCGGCTGTCTGAGGCTTGGGTTTTTGTCAGAAGTATTTTAACTTGAAATGATGAAACCTCTGAAATATTTTTGGAAGGTTTCTGTTCTGTCATTGCATCAATCTCCTTTGATTTGATTCAGTGTGTTCGCACTGAAGACAGCGCTGCCCATGCTTTCACACTCTCTCCTCTCATTGATCTCAGCCAGCGCCTCTCTGTGTCACCAGCTCGCTGGCTAACGCTGCTGTCAGGGCGTTGGCACCAGGGGGGCTGGCAGGCCTGGGAAAGGTCCCAAGCAGCGGCCCTGGCTTTTAGGGACTCAGGGTTCAAACTCAGACTCTGCCAGAAGTTCGTTCTACTGCCTTGGGTGGATATGTCACGTTAACTCCAGTGCCCTTCCTGAAGTCTGGGGACAATTCTGTTCCGTCACAACCGCAGGCCCCACGGAAGCAGCATTTTCCTCTTGTGCGCCCGATACTCCGGTTTCAGCACAGCCAGGAGGTGTGTGTGTTAACGCTGCAACAGTGACCATGATTTTCAGCAGGGGAGAAAGGATGAAAGGTTCAGGCCGGCTCAGGTTGTCAAACCCAAGAGCCCAAGAGGTCAATGGACAAAAGTGGCCATGCCAGTGCTGTTCTGTGCCATGGCTGGTGGCACGGCTGCCAGGCAGTGTGTGAACACGGGTGGTGGTGCAGCCTGGCTGACTGGCTTGCACTCACGTCCCTGCCCCAGCCTCCATCCACAGGCATGGTGGTGGCGGCACTGGTGGTAGCTCTGCCGCCGCCTGCTCTTGCACAGGACCAGTTCGAAGGGCAGGTGGAGTGGGCGGTTGCTTACCCATCAAAAAAGTTCAGAACGGAGTGTGAGAAATGAGGGGGGAAAACCCCACATGGCAAGAATCCTCCAGAGCATATGAAATGCAAAGGAATTGCAGCAGGGACCACGTCCTGTCAGACTGGGGGATTACTGGTGACAGGGGAGAGGACACTTGGTTGCATGCGTTTCTTCGGGTTTGGTTCATTTGGGTTTTTTTGGTTTTGGTTTTTTTTTCCTTTTAAACATTGTAACAGGAGGTAAAGGCTTTAGCCCAGAAGGTGATGCTGGGAGTCCCCGTTTACCTCAGGAAAGGGAAGCTGAAGCGAGGGCTGCAGCTGTGGCAGTGGAAGGTCTGGTGGTGGCTGTGGCAGATCCGGCACCTGTGGCGGTGCCGGCGGGCTTCGATGGGAGAACACCTGCAGAAGCGGGACCCGTGGAGGGTCAAGCCCCCCCAAGCCCTCTCCCCCAGAACGTGTGCGAATCCCCGCCTGTTCCCACGGGCGCTGCCACCCGTGCCCGCTGCACGCAGGACCACCTCTTCCACCGCCGAACCTCCCGAGGGAGGCCCTGCGGCCGCCAGCGCCCTGCCGCCGGATGCGCGACAACCACTTGTCCCCTCCGCTGCGGGGGTCTCGGGGGAGACGGGCGGCGGGGCAGCCCGGCGACGGGCGACTCCAGTTCTCCGCCCCCCTTTCTCCGCCCAGGAAGCTGCCCCGGACGCTCGGNAGTCTGTGCCGGGGGCCGCTCCGAGGGACGGCGGGCAGGGTGGGGGGCTGCGGCGGCGGGCGGGGTCACCTGCACGGAGCCCAGGGCGACGGGGAAGGGGTTGCGTAGCCCACGGGGGGCTGAGGCGAGCCGGGGCTCCTCTCTACGCCCCGGGGGTCTGTGCCGGGGCGATGTGTGCTGGGAGGATGGGAGAGGAGAAACTTTGCGGGAGCGGAGCAGGGTCCCTCCGGGCTGCCCTGGGGTCTCCGCGGACGGGGCGCGCTGGGCTGCCCGCGGGTACCCACCCGCGACCGTGGGCTCCCGGTACCTGCGGGGACTGAGGCTGCCCTCCCGCTGTGGAAGGTTTCGGAGTAGTTTGAATGGGCTTCCCCGTGTGCCATTTTGAGGGGAAAAGGGTTTTAGGAAGGGTGACAGCGGGTCTGGGGTGTCGGGTGGCCGTCTGGTGCTTCGTTTTGCAGCCAGCTGTAGGAAGAGGGTGATAGGAAGCAATTTAGATTTTGCATTGCAAATATGTGAGTGTAAGCAGAATTTACGCAAGGCTTATTTTCCTTTAAGTGAAGGAGAGCGTACCCCTCCGTGACTTGAATTTGCTTTTTAAATAAACAGATGTGTCTTAAGGGTTTCGTGGTGTCCAGCATGGTGTAAGGAATGCTCTGATGTTTAGGAAAGAGCACAAACACCAGCTAAGACTCGAACACAGTTTTTCTTATGGAGTATAACAGTACTTGGGTGGGTTTTCAAGATTTGGAACTTTAATGTCCCTAAATCAATCAAGTTGTTATTATTATTATTATTTTAAATACATGTATTCTAAAAGTTGTGCTTGTTTTTCATGAACATGGTGATTGCTGCTGAGAAGTAAGGCCAGGAAAGACAGACATGAGTGTCATTGTAAGTAAGCAGGGGTGTATGCATGTGCTTAAGTATATTTAAGACTACCCACACAGGATACACAGGTGTGTGACACTATTACCAGTTCTTTTACATGAACTCCAAAGGCTGTGGGTGAGAAGGTGCTTCCTCTGGTGTATTTTGCCTTCTGTGCCCACGGGCCAGACATGTCCACTCTCCCTGCTTTCTGATGGTGGGAAACCGATCTCCAGTCTGTTCTCCAGCAGAGTGGACTGGCTGCTTGCCTTGGCCATATAATACATTGTAGGTTACATAGCGAAGGCAAATTTCAGACCTATTCTGGACACTGCACAGAGTACACTCTTCTTTCTGATGGGTAGTGTGGATTCCTATCCTGTGTTTGTCTCTCCTTGAGCATGATTTTCCTACTGATGTGAAAGGGAGCTCTGTCCGCTAAGTAAAGATGGCACAGGCTGTAAAGGTGCTGCAGATAAATTTGACTGATATTTGCTTGGATTGCCCAAAGTGTTCCTCAGCCAACTCTGCTAACTTTTGTCAAGACCCTTGCCAATTTTGCTTCAGTTCGGGAGAGCAACTCGCATTGTCTGCAATCAGAGTTAGCTTAAAATTAATGTGAGAGATGAGAAATAGTGTTTGGCACAATAGACATGGCACCCTTTGTGTCTGCTGCCATATAGAGCCAGGAGCAACAATGAGAAGAATTGTTTCACAGGTGGAAATTTTCCACAGCATCTACTGCATCCACTGCTTCTTGGGACCTAAGTGACTGGACTCTCTGGGGAACCTTGCCAACAGCCTGATGCTGTTTGCATTTTTGTGTTGTGATTAGAGGTGGAAAGATGCGTTTTGAATTAGTGATTTAAATATTTTTCCCATGTAAAAATGTATGGTTCAGATGAAATACAAACTTTTGACTCAACTGCAGTGCCTTTGTATCAAACGGCATCTCCCTTCCCACTCTGCTGGTTGGGTGGCAAGAGGCGGCAGTCTTGCCCTACGTTTCTGGAGCAGGTTTCACTAGCAAGAGGATGTGATGTTTGGAGTAAAGAACCAGTGGCTTTGACTCAGCAGCATATGTGGCTGGTGCGCAGCTCTCACATCCTTCATGCCAGTGAGACTGATGGTGGTGTTAGACTGGGCACAGGCTCCACTGGGGTGCAATGGAGACACTGGAGCAATTGCTGTTCCTGTAGAGTCTTCACATTAAGGTGCAATTCAACCCAGCAAACCTAGGCTTGAGTCACTTTTTGAGATGGTACGTTCTCGCTCTCGATGCTGCTGGTTTTCACAGTCGGTCCCCTTCACCTCTGCCATGGCCTGGACCCAGAAAAGCCTGGTTTTTTGAATCACAGGTGACCTGTGTTTGCAGAGGGGTGTGAGGTGCCAAAGCCTCATTCAGAAAGTGTATGTACTTGCATCTACCCACAAGAAATAGGCCAGAGCTCTTCCTGAAATGTCAGGTAACCACTGTGTTTTAATCAATAAACTGACTGTAGCGGGCATCTCTAGAGGATAGGACACAACATCTGGGTTTCTGTTCTGGTGACTCCTGCTGCTTTTCTGGGTGACTTAATCTCTCCTTGTCTCATTTGGCCGGGTCTCTGAAATGAGGCCTCCTTTTTGAGTCTCTTTGAGATGTCCTGATGGTAAATGATGTGTAGTAACAAAGTGTTACAATATTTTAATGTTTATGTGAAGGTCATTCCACAGATCTTTATATTCCACAAAGTTCAAGGTTTCGAAAATGAATACAGTACAAATGAAAAAGAAATCCAAGTTTGCAAAGTTCACCCGGGAGTGAATGTACAGCTGGGGTGCCTCTTTCTCTCTTCTAGGCAACATAAGTCCATGGTTATGCTCTGACATCAGGGAAGTCACACTGGTAAATACGGGGTGTAACTGAGATCAAGCGCAGCTCTGCAGACTGACAGTACAGCTGCCAACCACTGAACTGCCGTATGCTTCTCAGTCTGCTGAAGGGGACTGCAGGTGAAGGAAAGTTATAGAAACTTCTCATTAAGTTGAAAAGTTTGGGTTGCTTCCAAAACTCTACCTGACTGCCATCCTTGCAGAAAGAGTCAAACAAAGCATGACATTTTCTTGGTTTGCTTTTGGGTTTTTTTTTGGTCTTTCTTCCTTCACCAGTCCAACTGTTAAATTCTCTCTTGTACAGAAAAGAATGAGTGGAGAAGAGAGACTCCTTCATTATACAAGACCATCTTCCAAACTCTGATGATTCAGATTTTTCAAGGAAGGCTTCTGACTCAGGCCTTTTACCAGTTTGCTGTCGTGGACAGGATAAATAGCAGGAGTGTCAGTCAGTGGGATTTTTTGTTCTGTGTGCACGTGTTTTTGGCAGGATGGGTAAGGAAAAGCTGGGTCTGACTCTGCAGCCCTTACTCATGGGGATGGGCACATGCAAGCAAGTGGAGTTCCCTGCGTGATTCAAGCATGGAAGATTTGGGTGCTTTTAAGTCTTGTTCTAACTTGACAGGAGTGAAATGTTCAGAATGGTGGAGCAAGGCTTGCCAGATCTATTTTGACTAGCTCTAAGACTTGCTCCAAATCCAAAGCTCTAGCTGTTTTACAGGACTGGTAGGTGCCTGGTCCTCCTTGTGGGCTACAAGGGGGCTGAGACCATCCATATCACAGTAACACATTTACAGAAAGTCTCTAAGCCATCCTGGATGGCGTGGTAGGAGGTGGGGAACAAAGATCCCAGCCTTCCACCCCTGTGCTAGTTGGAGGAGCTCACGAGACTGGAATGAACCATGTAGGCTGTTTCCTCCTGACTGCTTTGTCATGGGCCTTGCCTCAAAGGGCTTTTCCTTACAGATGTCCTTACTGCCAAAACAGTGTTGAAGAACCTTGGTGTGATAGATCCCAGTCCTCTAGCTGGGAATGAAGTGAAAACTCCCTGATTTCATTTGAATGTTTTGGTTTGCGCAAACCAAGAAACCCAAACCGAACTTTAGAGGTCATGCAATGAAAGCACAAAAGCAGTTGTTTTCCTCACCTCTTCAGTGAAGCGTAATCCTAGCTTCAGTGAGAGTAATCCTAGCCCAGATGTAATGCTGTAATCGTTGGACCCCTGGATATGGGAATTTACCCTCATAAACTAGGGAGAGGCATCAGGCCAGAGAGTGGTATGTGACCTCTTTGGCAGGGAGCTTGTTTGGCCTTGCAGGAAATGACTTGTTCATTTATTTAGTACTTGTTCAAGGTCCTGCACCAACAGCTGACAGAGACAGAGGTCTTCTATCGAGCAGCTCACAGCTCGGAGAGCGGCAGGGACAAGGCGTGTGGCTGTGCTTGGAAGGAGCATGGGGGATTGTGCTTACAGATGTGCTTCACTTTCAGCATCTGCTTATGGTAGAGAGCAAGGCTTGTATACACCTGGCTGGGAATTTGTGCTTGCTTCGGGGTCTCCCCGAAGAACTGCCTTAAAAATGTCCAAATCTCTGTACCTGCCAGTCTTTGGAGTCCACTTAATTAAAATGTTATGGAAGTGCTGGGATGTGTGCCAGGCCAGTCAGCTTGCCAAAGTTGGGTGCCTGAGGTAAACTCCAGCACACCACCTGAAATCACAGGATCTTGGTCTTTGGGATGTTGGGTGCAGGATGCTTGGGAGTTCAGCTTTGGCAGGGCATGCAAGCAAAACCTTGCTGGGCTCCCCAGCAGGGCAAACAGCAGGCTGTGAGACGGTGAATAGCAGAAAAGCTCAACAGGCGTTATTTCTATAGTGCCCATTAGGGGAAGGTAGGCTTGTGGTTCCACATCTGCCTGTGCTGATCGAACTGTAAATGACCCGTCCTCTGCTCTCTGCTGCTTGTGGCTGCACCTTTGCATGCTTTTGCATGGGCTCTGGCCCTTAGCTGAGTCTTTTCAGCGTGCCAACCCAGCAGAAAACTAGCCCAGGATAAATAGAGGAAGTTTTCTGCCAAATTAGGATGCTAAAATGACTTTATGAGGGACCTTAACAAGCCATGGCTGAACAGAGAGCTCTTGGTGGTGGCTGCAGTCAGAATGGCAGAGCTTATGGTAAGGTGGGCATGGTTTGTTGGTTTTGTCTAAGCTCCTTTTTTAGTAGTTCCCTCCTGCTGTTAATCTTAAATGATCCTTCTTGTTGAGAAGACTGGCTAGTCAGGCTGTCCATTTTTGGTCAAAGAGTCTCAAAAGGAAAGGCTCGGTCGGACCTGTTATACATTCATATGGCAGGTACTCATGTCTATAGCCTCCTGGGAATGAGACTATTAAAAAAAAAAACTGTCCTGAGATGGGAGAGGGTCATTCAGGAGATTAGCATCCAGCCTTGTGACTGGAAAACTCCCTTCAACCCTGGAGCTGACCCTGCTTCTAAGTGTTAGTTTGCTCCAGGGCATTTTTCTCTGTTTTGTCTCTGTTCTCTCTTTAAATTGATGGCAACTCCATGCTCCATGGTAGCTGGAAAAATAATCCTTTTTTTTCTTTTTTTTTTTTCCCTCCTGGTTTCTGTGCCTTTGGAGTGGTTTAAGTTACCCTTTCTAGCTTTCTTGTCCAGAAAGAAGCATAGACAATTTAGTTTTCATGGAGCCTTCCCTGAGATAAGACTTGAAGAAAAGAGCCAGGTCTCATGAAACCTGTCACTGAAAACTTTGGAGTTTTGTTTTTTTCAAATGAAAACCACATGGTGTTCGTGGAGCACAGAGCCTGAGGGATGCTTCTTGTTACTGCCATTACTTAGAAGCTAGTGCTTCTTCAGGCAGTTTCTGCAAAAATGCAGGTTTCTTCTGCAAGCACAGCACTCATCTCCTATGCTGCTATGAGAGCTGTATCTTGCTGTCGTGGACTGTGCTTTCCCACCTCTTCTGAGGCATACTACTTTTTACAGCTGGCAACCAGGGGTTGAGTTGGAGTGGTGCATTTTTGGAAAAAACAAAACAAAACAAAAAAGCCCAAACCAAAACAGAAAAAAAAATGTTGGTTTTTTTTTTTTCCAACCTTGTTGGAAAACATGCCCCAGTGCAGACCAGTCTTTACAGTGGGTTTTTCAAAAGCTTTGTTCTGCTCTGTGTTTTACCTTTAGTATCAGTACGAGTCAAGTCAGACCAATGCCAAGAGCCAATGGTAACCTCATCCTAATTTTTTTCCGCTGTTGTGGCTTTATGGGAAGAGGCAGCAGAGGCCATGCCCTGGTGTGGGCAGGATGTTTGTAGTCCTGCCACTTTAATCATCGTGTCCTGTAGAACATGCGCTCAGAAGAGTAAGGTTACACAGTGAGTAAATCTTTGTGGCTGTTCTGCATCAAAGCTGTGTTACTTACAGCATCAAAGGGAAGTCCTGTGAAAATGAAAGCAGTAAATGTGTGTAATTTGCAGCTTATGGATTCTTGGCTTCCCCCTAAAGGGATGAAGGTGCTGTACCTCTGCCTCTCACTGGAATCCTTGCTGGACTGTCAGATTCTCCTCCAGCTCTGAACAGCCTGTCCTTGTGTTATTTACTGCCAAGGGCATCCTGACTCAGGATTTCGCAGTTAGCTACTTGAAACCCCTAAGGGGCAATCCCATCTCCCTTTATCTTGTCTCCCAGCAGAGTTTGTTATCTTTTCTTGCATCGTCTTCTGCAGAAGGTCATGTCTCCACAGCAGTCGGAAAAGTCCCTCTTCAGGTGAGACTTACTTCTGATTTTGTCAGCTTGGAAATTGATAGCTGTGGAGCTTGATATGGAGGTGGCCTTGGGATGAGCCCACTTTATCTGGGGGTTTTGGAGGATGTTGAGGTCTCCATTGCTTTGGCAATGGAGCCATCTATATCAGAAGACCATCTGCACCCATAAGACATTAAATACATGCAGTCAACACGTTTGTACAATAGCATGGCTGGATTTCAGCTTAACAATCAGATTTAAAAATAAAATAGGTACAATCTGTATCCAGATGCTAAGCTTTTCTTTAGGAGCAGGCTGAGAAAACTCTGGAAATGAGCGGATTTCTCAGGGTGTTTGGTTATTGAGGGGCAAGAAAGGAAAGGGAGCAGAGTGGGATGTCGCATCCAGCAACAAGGGTTGATGAATAGAAACCTGCAGTAACTGAGGACAACCCTGGGTTGGGTTAAAAGCTGAAGCTTGATGTGGACTGAAGATGTCTAAGTTGAAGTGTTTTGGTGATATCCCCGAGATTAACACTGCACCAGGGAGCTCCAGGGAGAGGTCCTGGATCTTGTTTTTCAGAAGAAAGGGAGGCATTGAAGAGGCGCTCAAATGTGGTGTATGGGGAGAAGGCTGTATGGGACAGTACTTGCTGGGACTTCATTTGCCTTTTATGGACTTTTTTGGCTAACAGGGGCTGATGAAGAGGTGGGATTGAATGTCATCTCCTTATCAGCCTTGCTGGTGGGAAGTAGATGGTCCCCAAGTCTTGCCTGGGACCTGGAAAATGCCTGCAGGCCAAGAGGAGAGGGGAGTGGAAGCATGTCTTCTGTCGTACCTCCTGCCCCATGCTGTCCTCACTCAGCTCTGCTGGCTGCCTTTGGCAGGCCGGCTCCTGGATGCTGTGTTGGTGGGTGTGAGCATGTGTGTAGAGAAGGGGATATACCTTTCATCGAGGAAAAACACTCTAATGCACAAGGGAGTGTCAAAAATGGTTTGGAGGCACAGATTTTGTTGTTTTGAAACATTCCTTTGCTGAGCTGTGAGCTGAGCAGCTGTGTTAGGTGGCCGAGATTCACAGCCTGGTCTGACCTTTCTATACCTCCAGTAGTGTGTGCATTACTTTGGCTAACAGCCGTGTTTGTGTGTCCATAGGCAGTTGGGCCATGATCCAGGGGGTGAGCACTTAAGCTGTGGTCTGCGAAGTAATGTGGTTGACTTCAAGTGGGTTTTTGTGCATACAAGGTTAACCAGATCTTCTCTCACTCAAGCTGTTCCTCAGTCCACAGCCTTTTAGGAGGAAAAAGGCAAGTAAGCATGTCCTCAAATTATAAAGCAGAGAAAATGCTACATGAGAGAATTTTTGCAGGGCTCTCCTGGGACAGGAATGGCAGAGCCTCAGATGGAATGCAGATCTACAGGTGGGTTTATGCATCAGTCTGCAGCATACTGGTATGCCCTTGCAGATCAGCCCTGGGAAGTTTCTTGTGGCCCATAGTGGCTGAAGGATTAAAAGAGTGCAGCCAGGGCATCCTCTGTAAGCACATTAGATCTCATCTGTTGTGGTGGTGGAAGAGGAGAAAGATGCGTTTGGGTGGTGCCGAGTGTGCTCTTCTAGAGAAAACTTTGGGATGCCAGGGCTCGTCCTCGGTGTTCACTCCTGCAGCAGGCATCGCTTATCAAATGAGAACGGCAAACAAATTTTAATAGCTCAATTAGGAAAGAGCCTGCTGAAGTCCAAGGAAAGAATCTTTTTGATATGCAAGCCAAAAACATGCTAACCGAACTACAAACAATTGAAGGGTCTGCTATTAAAATAATTCTCATTCAGAGATAGACTTGGCTGGGTTTTTTTCCCTAACATGGCCAGAACATCCTGTAACATAAAGCAGGAGGAGAAACAAGCCTTACATGGACATTCCTTTCTCTTCTGAGAAGATCTGTCCTCTAGTTCTCAGTGCACCTCCTTGTGATAGTCACTTGGTGTTTTGTTGCGAGCTTACAGGGAGAACGGGACAGAAAGAAAAGTTTTTAGATGACCATTGCCCACAGCGAGACTGTGCAACAGTTCATTTTGGGGCAGACAGGAACGTAAGCCATTTTGATTGATGTTGCACACAATGATGTGTACTGAAAGACTCTCAGCGTTTGATTTCTGCTGTTAAAAACGAGTAGGTATGTATGATGTGCGACTCCACAGTGCGCTGGGCAGTGCAAGAGAGTTGTTCATCGCTTCGCTTTCTTACTCAGTCAGCGCTGCGCGGTACAGGAGCTGGTGAGGATTCTAGCTACCATCGTGCTTGACGTATACATTCTGCTCCCTTTTCTGCTGACGGGTGCTCTGGTTGTTGTTCCAGGGCTTGGGACAGAGGATGCTGTAGAGCTCTGTGCACAGCAGCCTTAGCAAACTGCACAGCAGCCTTAGCAAACTGCACAGCAGCCTTAGCAAACTGCACAGCGAGAGGAGATCTCAGTGATGGGATGGCATGAAGTGAAGTCTTCCCAAGGATGTAGACTGCTGGACACCTGGGTGGACCGGTGGGTCCCTTGGTGTAACCAGCATACAGTACCATGGTTAAGATCTTTTGACTGAGCACAGGTTGCCTCTCATGTCTGGGTGAGCCGACACCATCCTGCCCCAATACCAAGTGTACCGCCTAGTGCTGGGGTTCTCACAAGCCCAGTTGTGAAAACTGACCTTAAAAGACCCTTGTCCCGAAGGGACCCTTTGTCCCTTGACCCTTTTAGCCTGGAGAACTGGCTTATGTAGCTTGCTGCTGATATGCTTGTTCAACATGTTGTGCTCATGGCAAAGTATCGATTGCTGTGGACTCTTCAGAAAGCAATATTGTTGGAGGGGAGGGAGAGAAGGGGAAGAGGTGATATTCAAAAGACAGCTAAAGTTAATTTTAGCAAAGTAAAATAGAATGATGAGTTTTGTGTTCGTTGGGTTTATTCTAGCACCAAATCAGAGGCAGCGACTAGTCAAGCTTGTTCAGAAGTGGAATTTTCCAAGGACGTGACTGAGTAACAAAGAAGTTTCTTGAGTCAAAAAGCAATCCAAAGAGAGGTTGCAGGAGGGCTGTCTTGGTGTTGCTTGGCTGTGAGACAGTGGATTTTGGGGGAAGTTCTATGGAAGTTCTGGGGGGGCTCAGGAACCATCATTATATGGACTGTAGCTGGTGGTGTGCCTCCCACTGGGGTTTGGCCTGCACAGATATAGCTGATGCTGTGTCTGGGATGAGGGAGACCTGTAGGGGGACTTACTTGAGAGGTACTTTACTAAAGACTCCTCCTGGGAATGAGTGGCTGTGTGCCTGAGTTATGCTGCCTTCCAGGTCATCTCTGCCATGTACCAGATTGAATTATGGGCAGCCCATGGCCTGTTGGTGTCCCCTGAAGTGATATGACCTCCAGGTTTGCCCTCCTCTCCCATGTTTCCTGGGCATCAGTTATTTGGCCAGATAAAATAGATTTTTTGTGGATTGCAGTGCCCCAGGCTGGTTAGTGTCAGAAGAGACCAAGGAGGGGCCGTGTGTGGCTACAAGGCCAGCATGATGGGCCTTGACAGCCGGCATACTGTCCTGCCGTATTAGTAGGGGCCTGTTTATGGTGGGGAGGACAGCTTGAGGTCGGGCTGGACCACAGGCACAGGTCAGGACCTGGTGTGGTGAGGGTGAGCAGACCCAGGGGCAGCCCAGGGGTGCTAAGGCAGATCTGAGGGTTGTGCTGTGTGCATTACTCATGGCAGTAAATCAACCTTAACATTGGAAACTTTCAGACAAGGTAGTTTCTTGCTAGGATGCATCTTGATGAAGGAATTTGGCCTTTTTCATCTTTATTTAGATCCTGCCTAGAGTTTTCCAGCCTTAGGAGCTTCCTGTGATTAAAAGTGCAAGAACTGGTGACTCCAAAGTCCCTCCTGAAATCCAGCCTTCCTGCAGGGAAGGTATCAGGTGTTCGGCTTCTCAGTGTGATAGAGAAGCACTCTGTCATCCCACTGGTGATGAAAGCAAGTTGAGAGAGAAATTTGAGAAGATTTTGTAAAGATGATGAAACTTGAAAGGAAAAGAATTAAAAAAAGTATCAGTCAACACCCATTACCTTGAGCTGAAGTTAAAATCCATAGCTAACAGTGTGTAAAATGAAACTACAGCATTGGTGGGTTTGTTTTTTAAAGCCTTGTTCGTACAGCTATTTTTTTTAAAAAATAACAAAGGCTTTTTGTTTCACTGTAGTGAAAAACATGCATTTTCCAAGGGAAGCACCAGTTCCGTCAGTCCCACTACCTGTCACTTAGGTGCACATTTCCAAAGTAGCTCAGGAGCAGGGCTACGTGCTGGTTGGCAGTGCTGTTTGGATAGGAGGCTGAGGACCCCAGGGCTGTAGGAGTCTCAAATTGTTTAAATTGACTTTGGTGGCATGGTGCCAGCTGACACCAGCTGAGAATCTGGACAGAACAACTTGTCCAAGGTCACCTCACGGGCTAACAGCAGAGCAGTGAATTAAACCCGGGTCTGCAGAGTCTCACTTCAGGGTAAATAAAGAATGCATACCACTTCTTGGAGGGTCCTGCTGTTCTTGAAGCCTTATAAAGAAAGGACAGCATCAACACTTGATTCTGGTATGATGTAGAGCACTACCCTTTTGTGCCAGGATCTCTTGTTAAAAATAGAAACTTATTTTTCTTCCCATATAGTATCATTTATTTCCTTAAAATATTTTTGAAAGCTACAGTTTGAAGTTTTACTAGAAAGACATCCTTCCTCTGTGTGAGTGAGTGAGCTGAGCTGAGCTGAGCCAGGCTCATTTCTTGGGGGAGAAAGGCTGAGGTGCTGCTGCGCTGCTCATGACTGGTCCCTGTCCGGGCTTGTGTCTGCCTTTGTGTGGTGTGTCCTTTTCACCGGGGAGGGAAATGTTCACCGGGTGAAAAGAGTAAGAGTGTATTGAGCAGTTTGGACAGGGAGTGCGTGCGCATCATCTGCTTGTAGGGACAGGCTGCCTTTCCAGTGAACTGAAAAGAAGCCTCTACAAACTTCACTCAAGGCTTAGTCAAGAAACTCTCCTGATGTATATTTATTTATATATATAAAGCACCTATCACCATATTGATAAGCATTCTTTGGAACCACTCCAATGGTTTAAGAAAGGTCATATGCTAATGTCACTCTGAGAGTATATTTAAGGGCCATTCGAAAATCCAGTGAAGCCACTGATGGTTTTCTATATTGATTTCAGGGGCCATAAAGATCTTACTCTTTAAGTCCTCACCTGGTTTTGGAATGGTGTCTTCATTAAATTCTTTTCAAGGATGGGCATACCATGTTTCTTCTTCCTTGCTTTCCGTGTTTCTGAATATTGAGATGCCATCATGGGCCATTATCTTCCCTGTACTGTTTTATCCATTGCTGAGAAAAGGAAGTATCAGAAAAAGACAAGGCTGTTCTAGCTTTGGCCATCTGGAGTTATTCCTTAAGGTCAGGCTTACATCAGTGGTTTGCAGCATGTCTCTATACCATTGTACCATTTCCCTCTTCCCTCCTTTGCTTAGATGTTCCTTATGTGAAACAGATGTTTACAGGTCCATGCTGGACTTTTACCACTCTCGGATCCCTTAGAGCACCCAACTTGTGATACCCACTGTGCACCTGAGGCAGAGCAGAGGGAATGTGTTCCCAGCTCAGGCACCACACCCCTGGGGAATTAGGAAAGGACTTTATTGACTTATGGTGCCTTGGTTCAAGAGCTGACCCTTGTGTTCTGCATCAGAGAACTTGTGATCACTGTGTTTGACCTAAAGACAAACTCCTCTGAAGCGTGAGGGTTCCCGGTGTGGATGCTAAACATACAAGTTAGTTCCGGTAAGCCAGTGAAGCTGCATAAAATATGACTGGCTAAAAGAGTTGAGGTTATTCAGCCTGGAGAAGAGAAGGCTCTGGGAAGACCTTGTAGCGGCTTTCTAGTACCTGAAGGAGGCCTAAAGAAAGCTGGAGATGCCCTTTCTATGAAGGCATGTAGTGATAGAACAAGGCGTAATGATTTTAAACTGAAAGCGGGGAGGTTTAGATTAGATGCAAGGAAGAAGTTCTTCACAGTGAGTGTGGTGAGACACTGGAACAGGATGGCCAGAGAAGTTGTGGAAGCCCCATCCCTGGAAGTGTTCAATGCCAGGCTAGATGGGGCTTTGAGCCATGCTTTGAGGTGTCTCTGCCCATGGCAGAGGGATTGGAACTAGATGATCTTTAAGGGCCCTTCCAACTCTATCCATTCTTTGGTTCCATGAGTATTAACGAGTATTGTATTTTTTTCCCCTGTACATCACCAGGGCTTATAAGAAGGGAACTGAAACTAGCATTTCCAGAATTACAAAATGTGTTTCCAGAATTACAAAGTGTATTTCCGACACAAACTGAAATGTAGGACTTCACAAGTTGCTTCCTCATTGTGTCTAGAGATAATTTTCTTTCTTTTCCTACCCCCAACCCTTGAAAAGTTTTTTCAGTAACCAACATGTTGGTATGTATGTGGAAGAGAGAATAGGACTGCATTAAAATGCAAGGTCTGCCAGCAGAGATGCACGATGCTGAACAGCCTGGTTCTTGCCGGAGGGAGTCCCACAGATAATTTCCTCATTAAAGTGAAAAGTGACTCTAATGGTACAAAGCAGAATCAAACATGCAGGACACTAGCTGTGTTCTCCCTGCCACAGTGCACACATCCTCCCCAGGGGCAGCTGGGAGCTGGCACCCAAGGTGAGCCGGGGCTTTACAGCCAAACGTGTCTGCAGGAATCAGAAAGGACAAGGGACAACCTGAGATAGCTCAGTAGTGACACCTGTTGACTGGGAAGATGGCTGTGCTGGTGCTGATAGGTTTTTTTATCAGTTAGGGTGATGGTTGGACTGTGTGATCTTAAAGGTCCCTTCCAACCTAGACAATTCTATTATTCTATGACTGTGGCAGGCAGGCAAATCCCAAGGTATTTTGGTGTGATAAACCTTGGCTTGTATAATCAGTCGGGAGGAGAACAGAGGAGGCAGCATCTAGCGATGGAGTTCTATTAGAAGAACATGGGAGGGAAGCTGCAGCAGGACATATCTTACTTTTTCCAGACAGACAAAGCTGGCAATTTTACTGTTTTTCTGTGGCCAATCAACATGTGTTGGCTCAATTCTGTGATTCCCATTGCTGGTGGGCTTTGTCCCTCTCTTTTCTGGTTACCAGATTTATTTCTAGATATGTTT
The DNA here is from genome assembly GCA_013400555.1 of Jacana jacana. NCBI lineage: Eukaryota > Metazoa > Chordata > Aves > Charadriiformes > Jacanidae > Jacana > Jacana jacana. Next base: position 291,937 of record VZTM01007234.1, on the reverse strand, counting down.
ACTTCTAATAAATAGAAGATAGATATGTCCTGGGGCTTCTATATATATTTATCTGTAATTAAGCTAGGATTAATTGCTTAAAATTGCTTTTAAGGGTCTGTTATGAGATCAGTAGATAGGAGCATGGGATAAAATGCATAATGAATATATTATGTTATAAATAATGGACAGAGCCAGTGCACAGGCATCCCTGAAAGGTAATAGCTCTTTCAATATTTAATTAAGTGGGTACCGTAGGGAAAACACTCTGTGTCACTAAGGTAATTTTCAACCTGGCTTAGTGACAGATAGATCAGTCTGAATGAGGGCAGAAACCTGCATGCAGATGGGATTCTTGGTGGGCACAGTTCATGGGAATCACAGGGAAACGTTTGCTGGCTGGAGAACTGGCAAGAAGGGATAATGATGAGAGGAGGTACTGATGGCACCTGGAATATTTATTGGAACTAGTGCTTTGCTCGTTTTGGTTTTTTTTTTTTTTAAGGTAGAGTAGCTGATCTAGAAGTATAGGAAGCCTCGTGCTTCTGTCTGTGCTATAGGAACCAGGACACTTGATGCATGTTTTCTCCTGCTCGTTGAGAGCGTTTGCAGGCCCCTGAGCACCTAGAAATATGTAAAATGCTGTGTGGGGAGGCGGGGGGGTGAGTGAGTTGGCGCAAGCCTTCACAGCCTGTCTTGAGCTCCTTGTTGGGGATCCTTCCTGTGCTTCTTACTATCCAGTGTTAATTTTAGCCCCGTGCACAGGGACTGAAAGAGATGCATTAATGCAGGGAATTCGGTTTCATAGAGAAGGAGCAGCATCAATTACGGGGCCTACGGCTGCCCTTCAGCATGTTCTTTTCGATGGTAAAGGTTGAATCTCATGGGTTTTCTGAACAGATACAAAAAACTCCATTTAATTATGTTTTATCCCCCATTCTTACAATAGCTGCACTGCAATTTTACCCATGCCAGCTTAGCGAGTAGATAAATGAGACATCTTAGTGCAAGGCCTTGGGAGATTGGTGAGGGTTGCAGAGGTCCAGCCTGCCCTCCTGCATGTCTCCCTAGGTCTCTCAGTGAGGTTTCCTGCTTTGTATTTCCTTGTATGGCCATCAGTCAGTATTCCTGAATTTCACAGCACATAAAAAGTGCTTTTAGGGAGTGAATCCAGATTCATTATTGTACAGTGGAGTTAAATATCAGAGCCAATGTATTCTCTGGGCCTGAGACCTTGTCTCCATGTTGCAAAGCATGTTTCCAGCACTATGGAGGCAGTAAATAATGACGATTAAACAAATAACAGTTGCGGATTTATGTCGTGTTGTTGCAGAGAAACCCAAAGGGAAAAGAGTTGTAAGGCAAAGGGAAGGGAGAAATAGTCTTTTAACTTGAAAAACATGTTTGGAATGAAATCGGACACAAAAGCTCCCTTTTCCCTCTTGCTTGTTTATTTTTTTGCAAGATCCATTTTTTTCTTTATCTTTTGTGGAGAAAGGCATAGGAAAAAGCAACCCTCTTCTGCTCTTTGTGATGTCTCCCCCATCATCAGAGTGTTCTGGTGATTAGATACCAGACTGGGAGCCAGGGCTTATGATATCTTGTTGGGTTTTGGTTTTTTTTTTGTTTTGTTTTGTTTTTTGTTTTCTTTTTTTCTTTCTTCTTTTTGTTTTTTAGTTTCTTTCCAGCAAGAGTTGGCTTCATTTTAGTGCATGCAACACCCAGCTCACTGGAAGGACACAGCAGACCTGCTCTATCCATCATCCACGGGCGGGTCACGTTCACCAAGGGGACAGGCTCCGCTCCCTACTCTTTGTGCATTTCTCTGATCTGTTCCATCTCTGGTCATTTGCTCCTTCTTGGCAGCCCAAGGACCTTGTCCATCAGGACAGCCAGCTCCAGCCTTCCAGCTTCTTCAACCTTGCTGCTGAAGTGCAAGTCTGAAGTTGTGACTCTGATGAGTCTAGCTGGGCATCAGTTTCTTTTCCCAGTATGTCTTTATGATATTTTTGGATTAAATTTAATTCTGCAGAATTATATTTAGCTGTGAGTGTAAAAGAGGACAAACCAAACCAAAATAAAATACTTTATTCCAGGTTGACTGAAACATTTTATCTGACCCAAAACCGTCTTTTCTCCCATCATGTCAGCTCAGAATTAGGAGAGAAATATGTAAATCTTAGGGAAGGAACAGTGAAGATTCAGTTCCTAAACAAAAATCGCCAATCAAATGTCAAGTCACATGGGTTTGGAATGCAAGTCATTTTTCACTGCTTTTTAACAGGTAAGTTTCTTCTCCGGAGAATTACACTCTTACTGCAATACGTTACCTGAACCTTCCATGAAGCAAGGATCTGTTTGATAACAGTGAAGATCTCAATTACTCCTTTTTCAGCCATGTAAGGTCTTGATTTCCAGGTTCAAGCAGCCATGGAATCTTGGAACTGTAGAAAAAGTACAACTGTCACTGATGGAAAAGAAATCTTAGGTTATTTTTGATTCATTGTTGCTAATTTCTTCCTTGCCATCTACCATGAAGAAAGAAAATCATGATGCTTGAGTTTGATATGGTAGCCTGGGATGACCTGGGTGACTTGTGGTACAACTGCCTATAACAGCACTCTATCACGATTGTTGTCCTTTTTTTCGTTGCTTTTGGACATCTCTATTTTGGACAGTGGCCTGGGGAGTGGGAGCAGCACTTGTGGTTTCTCAGGAGCAGGAAGGCTTGGTAAATTGAGTTGAGGAGGTTGGTGACATAAGTTGGGAGCTTGGAGAGAGTCTTGGTGAAATGAAGAAAAAAGAAAGAGCAGAGAGTCTGAATGCACTTTGGGATTGCTCAGCATCCCATGCAGGGAGTGGAGCAAGTAGTTTGGCTGAGAGGGGATGCTTCAGAAGGAGCTTGGATCAGTGCCCTGGGGATAGATTAAGAAGGAGAATTTCTTGTCCATCTTCCTTTTATGCCTCTGAAAATTCCCTCTGTATTACTGGGGGCAGGTGGTGGGGTGGGGAAAGTTCTGGCATCTGCAGCAGGGTAAATCAAAGGATGTTGCTATATCTGCCCCTGGATTTTCCCTCTATAGGAGCAGTGGGAAGTAAAAGCAGAGTTTACTGGCCGCATTAGGAGAGTGTCCCATTTGGAACATCACAGGGCAGAAGAAACAGGCAGCAGCTCTGTCAGGAAAGACGTTCATTGCCAGGGCACAGTGCAAATCACACCTGGCAGTCAGCAGCTGCCAAGCAGCAGAGATAATATTAAGAGCATCCAAACCTTCCACTTGTAACAGGTGAAATGTTAATGAAATGAGAGTGCCAGCTGAAGAGTTAAGATACCCCTGAGAAATGAAAGTAGAGAATTGGGCTAAAAATACTGAGTGCTGTTGTACAGATCAGTGGGAAACTGTCACCTTCAGCATCCCGTGTGGTTTAAGATGGAGCATGGAGGAAAATCCAAGGAAGAACTATGAAAATTACTAGAGCCATGGAAAGATTATCATAAGAAGCAAAACACTGTTTAGCTTAGAGAGGAGCTGAATCACAAGGAGCATGAGGGGGAGAATTAAAAAGTGGTATTTTTTGTCAGGTGCTAAACTCTTCCTTATGCACTTAGGTGTAAAGTGAGAAAAAAGGAACGTTCAATTTAATGGTCAAGCTGATAGGAGTAATAAAGAAAACACACATTTCTGCACAAACTAGTAATGAATCATCAAGGAAGTCTGGAATAATCACATATCCAATGACAATTTTTGGCACAACACGGCAAACAGGAAACTTTATCTTCATTTAACTAAGCCTAAAACCAACTCTGTTCAGGATTGTGGAGAAGTGCAGAAATCTGTGGATTTTCATGGAATATATTATAGTTTATGGTTGGTCTGAGGCCGAGGTATTTACTGACCTGGAGAACTAGTAGACCTAAAAAGAGCCAGCTTTTTAATGGTTAGGTTTGTTTTGGTGTTTGGTTTTGGTTTGTTTTAAATCCAGTTTATTTGTAAATAAAAGTCTGTATCAAAATGTCTGTTTTGTAAGAACATAAAATGTCACGGAGCTCATAAATTTAGAGAAAAAACAAACGTCTTCTATACTTTCTTTTTTCTGAAAGACTTTTTCAGCTAATTTCTCCTTTGCTTTTCTTGAGGAAAAAATACTGTTGCTTTTGGCTGTATCTGTAACTTTTGGTCAAGTGAAAAGACAGGTAAAATGGGAACACCTGCATAATTCCTTAAAATCAGTTCTGGGGAGATGTCTCAATTTTTGAACCAAGCAAAAAAAGAACAAGTGTGCTGAAGGATGAAGCACTCCCTTGGTGGCTAGCTGAGCTGCTGATACCCCAGCAACCTTGGGATTACGGTAGTGGGGGTCTGGGGCTGACACAGTAACTAATGTGGTGTCAGCATGTCATGCCACGAGCCCCAGGCCTCGTCAATTCTGCAGCAGTGATGAGATACCGTGCTTGCTTTTAGGGGGAAGAAGGGCTTTATTGCCACTTAGCTGGTGAGCATGAGAGAAGGCCTGAGTCCCTGACAGCAAGATTCTTAGTTTGCATCATGCCGTGTCTAGATCTCAGCCTGTCCTCCCGCTTACGGCAATGCCTTCCTAAGCCATACTGCCTACGTCGTGATGCTTTTACGTGTTGCATCTCCCTCCTGGCTAAGAGTCATATAAAAGTACAGGGAGAAATGGGCCTTGTGTGGAGCTGAAGCAGGTGTTAGGGTGAAATCAGTGACAGAGACAGTGAGCATTTGGTTAAGGTGACAGTGAGTTTGTAGCAGAGTGGGAATTAAACTTCAGTCTCTTAAATCGTAGCCCTGTGCTCTGGCTACAGGCTCTGGGGTCTGTGTGGTTTTTACCTTTGTTTTGTCCAGCCCAGGAGGAGAGTTTTGGTGGTATTTCTCTTTAAATACTGCAGTGCCCAGTAGATTTCATCTCTTGCAAAGGTGTTTTTCTGTCCCATGAGCTTTGCTGCAGGTAACATCAGAGCTGCAGGTGCTGCCCCCCGCGCCCCTACCCACCAGCAGAGGTGATGGAGTGCCACAAACACCTAAAGGTGCTGCAGGACTCACTGGGTGCTCTGGGCAGAGGGTATTTGCATGTTGCTCCTCATTCCTGTGCAGAGGTCAGTGGGGTGACCCCTGTCTCTGGCTGGGCAGGACCACCATTGACTGAAAGCAGTCACTGCTGTGAGTGGGTTTTTGCGAAGCACTGCCTGATGTTCAAGTTTTCTCTGCCTTCAGGCTGGGAGCAGAGGAAGACTTGAGCAGAATGCACGTGGAAGTTTCACTTTCAGATAGTAGGTAGCTTTTCAGAGTTAAAATAAGCCCAAAGTGACATTTTTTTACCGTTGTTCATGATGTGCTGTAGAGCTGTCTGACCTTCAGAGTACACCCTGCCTTCCCAACCAGCAGCTGGGCTGCATTTGGAGCATTGCTCCCAGCCATTGCTCATGAGTCCCCCATGATGGCTGGGAGGCACAGAAGCTTCTTGGCTCTCTTGGTGGGCTTGTGTGCTGTTTGCTGGGAGAGGACTGGTGAGTGCTTACCTGGAGTTGCATGGGATTTTGGCTTGGCAGAGAGGACCGGGAGCTGTGATGGTAGGTGCATGGGAGTACAGAGGCTGTGGTGTTCTCAGATGAGTACCTGGCCTTTTGTCTTGCTCCCCTGAGTGTGCACATGAGGGAAGAGGGAGTACAGAGGCAGTATTTTGTGATATTCTGTGGTGTGTTTGAGGTTGGGGCATGTTTCTGGACTGAGAAGTCAGCTTTTCTGATGTCTCTGAGGGGGTCTTCAAACTGGCAGAGAGGAGGATTGGTTTGGACAAAAACTATTTGTGTGGTCACTGCTGGTGCGAGAACAAGAGAATTTGTATATCATCCCTTTAGGCCTGTAATCTTCCTCTAAGATCAGGTGGTATCTTTAATCAAGGTTGCATCTACTTCTGTAGCAGGGAGTGAGAGGCATTTGGGATATAATTGTGTTTGGGGATTTTGTGGGGGCTGGGTTGTTTTTTTTTTAGTTTGTTTTTTTGTTGTTGTTGTTGTTGTTTGGTTTTTTTTTTCTTGCTGTTGGTCACATAGAAAAATTGTAATAAATAAGGGAGAAGGATACTAGGGAGGGGAGGTGTGGTGAGAAATTAGACCTTGTTTTTCCTCTTTATGGCAGTGCAGGAGCTTAGATTCAGGCATTGCTGCCTCACCCATTAAGAAAGGTGAAGTCCTGTGAGATGGTGGGATCTTCCCTGGAGCTCCTCTGCTCCCATTTTACAGACTTTCCATGGAAGTGGAAGAAGACTGAGAGATGGGGGTGCAAGACTGCAGAGGTCTGTTGCTGGTAGATGGAAGTTTGTACGGAGGGGGCCATAGGAAAGCAGACTGTGAGAGGGGTGTGAAGGGGAGGAGGAGGCAGCTCACCTAGGAACATCTGGGAGCTGTGTTCTGCACCAATACCAGCTGGGCAGTAAGAAGTGCTGGCAAGGCTGCAGAGTCAGTCCCTTGGAGAAGGTGTGAGGCATCTGGGGTGAATATAGTCACAAGGATTTGGCTGCATTTAATGGCTGCTGGCTGGGGAGTGAGTCTTGAGAAATTAATTAACAGAGTTGGGATAGGAGAAATCCTGCAACTCTTCATCTGCCAAGGCCACCAGACTTTTTCTGTGGGATTTGCAAAACTGGTGATGATAAGAGGTCTGTGGGCTTGGGGCCAGGTGCTCTTCAGCAGCAGGGAATCCATCAGTGTCTCCTGCTTGGGTGTCCAGCCTCACCTGGCTGATGTCCTGGTGCAGAGACAAGTCATGTTCACCATTAAAATACTTCATAGTGTCTGGTCACCTCTCTAATTACTGTTTGCAGGACTGTGAGGTCTCTGCCTTAGCCACTGCCCTCAACTTGGTGATGGATCTTGGGACTGGGCAGCATGCAGACGCAGAAACCGGGTTGTTGTGTGAGTAGAGACCTGCCGGTACCCGGCTCTGCCACTCCTCCTGCAGTGCTGTTCACTGGCCTTCCTTGAGCAAGCTGCTCCTCCACTCTGCACCTGCATCTTCTCCTGCTCTGACATCTAATTAGGTTTGGAGACCTTTTGTTCAGGGACCATTTCATATTTATTAAGTGCTTGTAACTTGGCTTTGGCCTCTGTGCCCTGCTCATGTTATACAAATATTAACAATGGTGGTGAGTTGCCAGTGCACTTCCCCAGCCCTTCTGCACCTTCCTTTCCGTGTAGGTCGGTATGTGTGGAAATGCAGTTCTGAAATCAGATGTAAGGAACAGGCTGCTCTCCAAAGCCAGGTGTAGGGTTGCTGTTTTTTTGTTTTGTGGTGTTTTGTTTTTTTTTTTTCCCCTGAGGATGCTCTATTTATGGTCCTTGCTGCTGATTTTGAAAGGAAAGCATCTCCCAAATCAGCCTACAAAGAAAGATAATCCATTTATGAAATCCTTGTGCAATCCTGAGCTGGGATTACACTGTGACAGTCTGTGGCAGATCTGATTGCACTGGGAGAAACCTGCGTACAGGGGCTGCCGGGATGCTTGCCTGCAGGTCTGGGGGATGGCAGGGTGGAGAAGTGGAAAGGCAGCTCTGGAGAGATGCTAGTTAAATTAACTGAGTCTTGCTCTGCTGAGGGGATTTGCCTTGTCTGTTTTGAGGTAATTGTGAGACTGCTCCCCACCTCTACTGCTAGCTTAACGTGCGAGCTTGGACTTGGTTCTTCCAGTGCTTTTCTTACAACAGGGAAGTATTTCTGGGAATTTAATCACTATAGGAAAGTTTCAAGAAGGGAGACAGTTCAGCTAGCTGGAAGGCGGGTGTGTGAAACCAGCCCTCCAAAAAGGCCACCATCAAAACAATAGATAAAAGGGACAGAGGAGAGAGGAGGGAGGGCAAGCATATTTCAGAAAAGCTGTGCCGTTTTTGGCTTTAGCCAGCAGGATCTAGCAGTTTGCATAGAAAGTAGTTGATTGTCAGTGAGAGCCAAGGATACTTGCCAGCTCTGCGAGGCCGCTAGCAGCAATGCATTACACTTGTGAAAGGCCATGGTGACAGATCTGTCCCCTTGGCTGGGCCAGCCTCTGGCCTGTCAGCTCTTCGCCGCTCCAGCTTTCTGCTCACGAGCACCTTTCATCTTCATTGTGTTTCTGTGTTTCGGCATTATTGGGCCAAGGCCTTCACTACTGTAAATCAATTTCTGCACCAAGTTCAAGGAGTTGTCCTAGCTTCCCCCAGCTGAACATCATGCCTGGGTATTTTTTAATCTCTCTCTCCCCCCATTAGTTGAAAGTTGTCTTGTCCACTGAATCAACCCTGTCTTGGATGTGATACACTTGTGTGGAGTTACCACCATACACCAGCCTGATCATAACCTTTCCTTAGCAAACCTCAAGACCCTGATTTTGCCACTCATCTTTCTCAACTTTTTGTTTTGTCATTTTCCACTAATTGTGGAGTAACAGATGGGTTTGGGCACTTTGATGAAATGACCTGGCCTCACTTCATGGCCGGATTCATGAAACAACCTTCTGATCTCAATGATGGGGACATGTTGGGGGTGTGTGTGTTTTTTAATCAGCAGCCTGGAGAGAAAGATGTGAAGATGGGTCTCCCTCACATGATGGCATACACTTAGAGGAGAGGCTGTATGTATGCCTTAAATACTTGGCCTCGTGGTTAGTGTGAGCTTACTTTTTTGCTAACTGTGCAGTTGGACAGTGCAGTGTATGGGGCAGTGAGTGCCTGCATACAGTGTTGTGCAGGTGATATCCCTTCCTGTCTAGAACCAGTCAGTGCTACTGGACCAGAAATAAGGAGCAGTTCTAATGAAGGGAGCAACCACGCTCATTTTATCACAATAAAAACATTTAAAAACAGTTTTCTTCATCTGTGTAGTGTGTTAAGTAAATCTGTGTCGAAATAGTCTTCCTGGGGAGCCATGTGGCTGAGTGCAAGACAGGTAACTTCACATCAGTGTAAACCCCTAACACACCTTGCAGAGGTAAGTTTGGGTGTTCTTCTATCATTCAGTTGCCTAAGGTGCGTTGACTGACTGTACAAAGGGCCCCTTGCACTATCTGTCCTGTGGGAGCACAGGTCGACCCCAAGCTCCATCCCAGGTTGCTTTGTCCCCACCAGAAACTGGATATCCCCACTGATGTCCAGTTGCATTTCTGGCTTGTTGGGGTTCCTGTCCCTTGATGCTGAAAATTTCTGCAATTCTGTATACACTTTTCTGACATCAGTTTGCAATTTGGAAACATCAGTAGGTTGTATAGCATTATAAAGCAGTATTCTTCATGCTGAAAAGTGCAGATCAGGATGTGTTTAACTGTGTTTCTGCAGTGCTGTAAGTTGTAAACTCCAGCCAGAGCCATCTGGAATAGCATAAGGAGCTCTCAAGTTCTCACGTGGAGATCTGGGTCACCCACAGAGCTTTTTCAGAAGTTTTGAGCAATTTGATCAGTTCTTCTTTCCACTCTATTGCATTTTCACGATCATAAGTAGAACGGATCAGCAATCTTGCTAGAGAGCCTGTTCTCACCAGCCTGCTGCCCCAACTTGGTGGGAACAGGAGCTCCCACCACACTAATGTGCTCCCTCTCTTATTTAAAGAGACATGGCCGGTGGAAATGCATTCTTATTCGTATGATGAAATGCAGTACAGGCACAAAGGCAGGGGAAAATGACTCCTACACTTTTTTGTCCTTGGGAATATTTCTGGGAGGAAGCTCTCCAGAACCTGGTTCTTAAGCCTGTAATGTAAAACTGGTGCTGGGTAGAGTTGTGGAAAATACCTTGTGGTGACGTTCAGTGCTTAAAAAAATAATTCACCCGCTTTGAAATACAGCACAGTACACAACTTTGGAAAAACTCTTTGCCGCAGCAAAGTTTTTAAAGATGTCACAGTATTATTTTATCTTAAAGCCAGCAGCTAGAATATCAATAAGAAAAATGTCTAATCTATATGCTGGCCTGGAAAAAATGACAATGTAGCTAACGCAAGGTATTTAGTAGTCTTTACCTCTGCTGAGAAAATGAAAAAACATTGCTTTGACTTGTTTCCTATTAAAAATCATCCAATTCTGGATAACTGCATTTTCAGAAGGAACGCTGTTAGCTTTCTTTTTGTTATCTATTTGACTTCTTGAAGAGTTTTTACTTTTTCCTTGCTCTTCTCATAGCCCCTCTGCAGAATATGAGATTTTTTTATATGTTTTGCTGGCTGTGATTTAGTGTATATTGAAATCAAAAGATGGCTTAAGTGACATCAGGGCTCCAGCCCCCCAGCTGCCTTTGGCAGCTGATGTGATGCTTCAAATTAGCATAAGTTTTACCTTGGAACAGGTGAATAAAGGGCTACGCAATACAGTCTGAAATGAGAAGCCAAAAGCATGTTGCAAAAGATTTGAGGTCAAAGAGAATTTCTGATTGTTGCATCTGCCTTTTTGAAACTGTCCTGGGGATGTGACTGTAAAGATAATAATATACTTATGCCTTTCCCACAAATCATAGAATCATTCAGGTTGAAAGAGAGACCCTTGGGATCATTGAGTCCACCCATCAGCCCTACTCTACAAAGTTCTCCCCTAAACCATATCCNACCTGGGCACACTGCTGGCTCATGTTCAGCCTCCTGTCAACCAGCACCCCCAGGTCCTTTTCTGCCAGGCAGCTCTCCAGCCACACTGCCCCAAGCCTGTAGCGATGCATGGGGTTGTTGTGGCCCAAGTGCAGGACCTGGCACTTGACCTTGTTGAAGCCCATGCCATTAACATTGGCCCATCTATCCAGTCTATCCAAGTCCGTCTGCAGAGCTTCTCTGCCCTCATGTAGATCAACACTCCCACCTAACTTAGTGTTATCTGCAAACTCACTGATAATGCACTCTATATCATTGTTGAGATCCTCAATAAAGATATTAAACAGAAATGGCCCCAATACTGAGCCCTGAAGAACACCACTTGTGTTTGGCTGCCAGCTGGATCTAAGTCCATTGAGAACCACTCTTTGGCACCGTCCTTCCAGCCAGTGCTCAATCCAGCAGATCATACGCTCATCCAGGCCATGAGCAGCCAGCTTTTCCATGAGAATTTTGTGGGCGACAGTGTCAGATGTTTTTTGAAAGTCCAGGTATATAATATCCACTGTCTTCCCCTCATCCAACAATCGGATCATCTTGTCATAGAAAGAGATTAGGTTAAGTCCAAGGTTCTGGTGCTCCTGCTGCAGACAGCCCAAGGTGGGACCTCGCTAGTGCAGACAGGAAAGGGCTGTGGAAACTAGATTGGGTCTGTCCACCTGGCTGTGGTGGTGGCAGCAGCGGCATGCTGTTCATGCAGCCCTGTCATGGTGGGGATGCTGTGGCCAAGATGAGTCCCTGGTGCTGGAAGTGGCAGCACTTCTTGGAGGAGGTGGTTCTGCCTCATGGCACCAACTGAAGCAGAGAGAGATGCTGCCAGGCCAAAATAGTGGTGCCCCCTGCATCCAATGGGATGGGCGAAGTCCCTGTTTTACAGGCAGCCACATGTGAAGAGTTAAACTGCAGCTGACAGTTGGTTCCTGTTTCACTGCCAAAACACGAATCCAAGTTTCTGAGTTGTTTTCTGAAAGGGCTGATAGTGCAACCTGTGCCTGTAGGGCAGGCATCAAGCTGCCTCCAGCTATGTCATGGGGAGGCTAGTGCCAGCAAGTGGGAAAATGTGGGCCCCATTTAATTGTCATTAAATGCCCTTGTTAGCAAGGTTAAAGTCTTGATGTGTCCCTGTTTTCACAGCAAAATCCTTGGAAGGCCAAACCTTTGAAGAAAGCATCTCCTTTCATCTATAACTTCTATTTTGTATTGCTCTGTTGAGCAAAATGTGTTTTAGATGGAGATACCCACAGCGGGGCTTGTGGGTGAGGGGGTTGAGAGTCCTGCCCTGGGGACAGCTGACCCCACTTAAACCTGGAGGTACAAGAAGAGACTTTTTACTGGTGTAAGTCACAGCCATCCCATCAAGTTCAGCCATGGACCAGTTCTGCTGCTATTTATGCTGATTTGTGTGAATGCTACATGTAGCCTTTATAAACACTTTTATTGCCAAATTAAGCGTTTCCCTTTCCAAAGTAACCTCAAATGACTTTCTTCTCTACCCCTCGCTTGGAAAAGTTTGCAGTTGAACAGAGAAGGGCATTGCTGGTGGGGAGGCAGCAGGAGAGGTTTCTGCCGGAACGTCTGAGCCACTGTAACCTTTGCAAGTTCTCCCTCGTGCCTTTCTCCATGCAGCAATGCACAGTGAAACATCAGCTGCTTGGAGAAGAACCTCTGCTTTGAAAACAGCTTGTACATGGAACTGAAACTGCTTAGTTCAGGTTACCAGAGTGTATGTATTATAATGGGAGAGGCCTGATGTTGCATGTGGTCTTTCTGAGAAGCGCAGTCCACTCCTCAATCATGTTTGTATATGTTTAACTCACAGCTTAAGCTCTTACCCATGCTCAAGGACTAAACAAACAGCAAACCACGTTGTCTAAAACCACGTTGTATAGCATAGCAAGCACAAAGTGCTTCAAGCTTCGAATGGTGATACTTGGCTTTCCAATTTGAAAACTTTTACTTAGAAAACAATGATGCTTAAAGCTGCCCATGTAGTTATGTTTCTTCCCCCAGACCTGGACACAGGTTGACTCCTGTGTGTCTTTGGAGTGTTGGTCCCAGGCATCGTTTGCCTGTGATGCAGATTTCCAGGCAGCCCCTTCTCAGGAATTACCTCCCTGCTTGTAACGTGACATGGGAGCTGCCTTGAGCAGAATACGGCGAGAGAGGTTGACGACCTCTCTCAATGGGATGAGTCAGAAAACCTAACTGAAGGGTTGGGACCTGTCGAGAACCTTTTTCTTTGTACTTAAGCACCCTCTGGGATGTGGCCCCAAGATCTGAATCTCTGTTCCATCGCTCTTTGCTTGTGATCTGTCTCCAAAGTGCTGAAGAAAACTTGGTATAGTTCCATTTTGAAGGATCAAGTGTTGGGTGCCTGTGCACAGGCCCTCAGTGCTGTGAATTCCCTGCATGGAGTGAAGCCTATTGTTTCCTGGTGGCCTCAAAGCATCTGAGATGTTTGACTGGCAACCGCATGATATTCCCAGTGGGCAAGACAGCCAGACCGTGCTGCAACCTGAGAGCATCCAGGAGAAAGGCCATGGTAGTAACAGTGATAGGCACTTGAGGATTCTTGTGAGAGAGTCAGTATTCTGCTTGGTGGAAAGAAGGTAGATGGGTGGGTGGAAGTCTGTCTCAAATGCTGTTTGTTATTAGAAAGGCTCAAGGTCTGTGTTGCAAGATAGCTGATTTGGTGTGCTTGCATGCTTGAACTAGATGCTTTGATGGCTTAGAAAAACAGTAGGGTTTTTTTCTTCCTTCCTTGAATCTAAAACTATGTAGGATGCGTGGAACTGACACATGAGCATGTGCTTTCAACTAATTAGGCAGATATGACATGTCCAAGGCTGACCAGCATTGTGCCAAGAATATCATGGAAATCAGCCAGCTGCTTTTGTTGACACTGCTAAAATAGCGTTTAACTTACCAGCACCAAGGCAAAGCCAAAGGTGGGAATAGAAAAAGGAGAGAGTCGGGAGTAATGAGACCAAGTAATGTGTTACCTTCAGCAGGGTTACCTGGCGCACACTCCTACCTGAAACCGCTGTGTGCCTTTGTAAGTGTGCAGCTGGGACCAGTCTGTGAGCCTGGGGGACAAAGCAGTTCTAGAACAATTGCAGCCCGATGTACTATGCTGCTGATGGCAGCTGGGGGCTGGTATAACGTGTTTTATTACATGCAAACTGATTTTGGTACCTGTCGGGTTGACTTTTCTATGTGTTTCTTGCCAAGCTATCACTGCCTGCACTTGCTTCTCGAGAGTCACAGAATCACAGTCACTTTTCAGTTCCTTCTGGCCTCTCAGTGGCAAAGTCATGGTGTGGGCTGCTTTCACTCTTTGCTAGGCAATACGGTGTCGGGGATTTGCTTGGTATTCTCAACAGCGATTGTGCAGCACTGAAACTTCCTTTGATAGTGTGCTGTTGTTTTGGAGTCAGGTATGGGTCTTGCTGACAAAGAAATCGGTGAGCAATAGCAACGTGGCTGGCGGTGGTAAAATTGAGGAGTCAGTAAATGTGCACATGCTTCCTGTTAGGAGGCCAGGGCAGTGTAAAGGGTATGGTCAGACCTTTGGGTCAAAAATGCTTAACTCCTGCTGGATTGGGGTTTATCCCCTTTATTTCATTTTTGTATGAAGCATACGCCCCTGATGTTTATAGACTGGAAGTGGGGAGGGCTACTGAAGTGACTTGGAGGCACCCTCTGGCTTCAGTGAGATTGTGTTGGATGGGAGTAATGGTGCAGTTGGGCTTAATAAGAGCCATTTTGAGAATTAATATGGCTATACTCTCATAAAGATGTTTCCATCAGTTGCTTTGTGCTCTATGAGCAGAACCTGAAAGAAGTCCTAGACTTCATGTTTATAAATTAATGTTTCCTAGTGCGTTGAAGAGCTGCTGCCTGGGGTGCAGTGAACACACGTTCAGGATCCTTTCCACTGATGTCATTAGACTAGAGGACAAGGTATTGAAAAGGATCCCCATCGACCCCTTTGGTGAAAATAACTGTTCAGACTTGTATTACAAAATGTAATTTGAAAATGGTGATTGTTCTGACGGCTCAGTCTCCTGCAATGCAACTTCCCCACTGCTGTTCCTGACACAGCGTGGGCTGCCCAGCTCTGCCTTTGCAGTCCCTGAAGAGCTTCATGCTCTGTTGAGCCAGAGCTTTCCTAACACCTGGTAGGGTTTTATTGAGTCACAAAGATGCCCGTGTAATGTGTGTGTCAACACTGTATTTCTGAGGCCTCGTTTAGCAGCAAATTGGAATGTGATCCTGAGAAGAAATGGCTTAAGTGTGGTATAACCACGTGCAAAAATCAGCAGAGTTTTGCTGGTACTTCACAGCAGTGCAATGCCTACAGAAGTAATATGTTGAGGTTTGGGTGGGTTTTGTTCGTCGTGTGATGGTTTGTGGGGATTTTTTGTTGTTTGCTTTTGTTTCATTTTTAAACCAACAGTGGTTGGTACTCTGGTTTTAAACTGATTGAAGTTTAGAACTTCTTATGAAATCATAGATGCTCTTCAAGTATGAAACTTTGAAATTGTGGAGGAATAAACCTGTCTCCTGATGGTTTTTGGACTAACTGGGATGCAGAGCTAATGGCAGTGTACCTTCCCAGTGGAATTAGAACCACCCCTGTTTCTAACCCAAGGGACATTGGGTTTGAAATGTGAATGTTTTAGCTGCTTTGAGCGTCCAGGAGTAGAAGCAGAAGTTGCCTTTCCTGTGCAGTCTCATGTATCTACTGCTCTTTTCCCTTAGGTTATGATGCCCTGAGCTATTCTGTGGAAAGTAATGACAAATGGAGTGGGAGGCAGCTACTGCAAGCAAATGAGGAGAACACAACTGATGTTCCCGAAGGTGGAGGGCAGCCATATGTCAGAAATTGCACTGAGCCAGGTAGGAATGAAAGTTGCTTCCAACTCCTTGGTCTCACACTTGGCTTTCTTACCTTTGGATATCTGTATTGGTGTCATCCTTGCTGCCAAAACCTCATACTTACGAATGTTGAAGTCAATAAACATGCTTGTTGTTTTCCTTGTATGCGTGTGCCATATGGGTATTACAAACTCCCTCAACAACTAGGGTTAGGAAGAGGAGGACATGCTGTCAGCTACAGTACAAGACAAGGTTTAATATATGCTAATAACCGAGTGCTGAGATCATAATAAGCATGTCTTCTGTGGATCTTATGTAAACATTGCGTGTGGTTCAGTGGATCAATCTACAGAGTGACAGTGTGTGCTAGTGGGATTATTATCCGAGACATTAGTAGGTAGTCATATATTTAGTGCACGTACTTCGCCAGCAGTGGACCCAAAGACACCTAGTCTTCTGTAGCTTGAGGCTGAGTTGATCTAATGAGAAATAGATCTTAGTTCATAACGTAGCTTTTTTCTCAGGGAGGGACCTTAGCAGCGTCCTTCTCATCTCCTTGACTCCTGTTTTTATGAAACTCGTAGGAACTTAATGTCATTGAAACTGCTGCTCTGTTATATTTTGTTCAAGTCAGTTGGCATATTCAGAAGCTTTTGGGAGAGGTGGGCACAAATGTGTCGGCTGTGTTCATATGCTTCATGTGTCCCACTTCCTCAAGGATCCACCTGCAGCCAGGATTAGGGTAGATGGATAGGGTGGTATTTAACTATTGGAGATGAGCTGATCTGGTTTTTGAAGTTGCATTCCCTGAGCTCTTTGGGGCTTTTTATCAATTTCTTGTACGCACCCTCCCATGCCCACCCCTTTATTTAGAAGGGCAGTTTCCTCACCCCTAGTTAAAAGGACAATCCACTTGCAACCTTGTACAAAAAAAACTTTCCACGAGTGATAAAAAAAAGAATAGGGTGGGGAGACTTCAATTATCATCCAATTGATTGCATCTTTTTTATTTCTACCTAAATGGAAGTCATCAAAATATGATGATAATATATCAAAAGAGTAGGCTTTATAAGCTGTTCAGTCCCTTATTTTTTAATATTTTTTTTCCACAGCAGAGCTTGGATGTTGTTTCCTCAAAGTGAGGGGAGGAGAAAGGAAAGGTGTTTCTCCGTTCTTCAGGATTTATGTAGGTTACTTGCCCCAAGAGAAATTCTAATAAATGCAGTTCTTGCTGCATTTCTCTGCCTATAATTTTTCCCCTATGGTAATCCTTAATAACATTTCTGGACAGATGGATGATTATATTCTTCTTTAGACAGCAAAAACTAACACAAAAATTCTTCTTACTCAATTTTTCACTTGTTTGCTTATCTCCCATATAGTGCAGATCCAACCTTACAGCCTCACATCAGCATCTGTAGTAATTTTTCCCCCCCTGCTCTTGGTACATCAGCACCTGCTCTCTCACCATCCTCAGGTATTTCTGCTGCCTTCACCAGGTGCCCTGTAGGAAACGTGTGGGATTTTATTTGTGGTGTGTTGTTTTTTCCTCCCCCTTTTCCAAAAGATAAAACATTAACTGCTGAGTACATTGTGTAGTGTTCAGGCCTCCTCTAAGTGCTTACTGATACAGTGCTGCTCAAAGAAATTGAGGCAATTTGGCTAAAATTGTGATGTTGCTGAGCATAATTCATGTGTGGTGCATAACCTGACCCTCGGGCGTCCCTTGTTACTTGGGAATCAGCAGAGCTTAAACGTCCTTAGCGTCCTCACAGGATGTGCACTTATGTGTATTTGGCCTTCAGGTGCTTCTCCTTCCCTTTGGTGATTATTGGTAGGAAAATGCTGCCTGAAAAGGTGGGTTTTTTTTGCCTGCCTGCTTCCAGAATTAAGTTGTATAAACACCGGCAGCTAGGCAGAAGTGAGTGTTTAAAGAAGCAGTTTCCCCTCATATGTTGGGGGAGGGAAATAAAATGCCTCATTTTTTAGTGTTTTGTGATTTTTTGCAACAGTGGGCTTTTGTAGTCTGCTGGCAATAAACACATTTTTACACACTAAAGGAAAGATCTTTTTTCTTTAACTGTGCATGTAGTTTCAGGCTCATTTGAAAGCCTGGCATGACATTTGCAAACTGCTATTTTTATTTCCTAATGATTTATCTAGTGTTCTATCTAGTTGCATTTTATCATCAGAACTGCTCCAAATAGTGGGATTTTTGCTTGCTTTTCCTTTAAAGCATACAATGTAGAAATATTAAAGGAGTGAAATGGACAGGATCTGGCCCAAAGACCTTTTTTATTTGTAATAGGTTTTTTTTTGTCCTTTTGTAATATTTCACTTTGAAGCTGTTGCAATTGGAGTGACAGTGTGCTCTTCGTGAGCAGTTACTTTTAAAACGCACTGGTTGTTCTGTACTGTGTCACCCTGATTCACTGAACCCCAGGGGATTTTTGAGCCCTACCGTATGGCACTTGGAAATAAATCTTGCAAGGCTCAATCTGGAAGATGGATGCTTCTGTATGAGTGGTGGCAAACAAGAGACTATATTTCCTTCTGAAAATCTGTTGAATATAGGTGATGCAATAATGACCTGGTAACCTTTCTTCTAGCTCCCTTGCGCTCTCAGCTCTGACGGAGTTGGTTTGCTGTCATGCATATGCCTTTTTTTGGTTGCACTGGTTTTGTGTTCAGCTCTGTGAGTGGCTGGACCTAGCTGGTACTCAGCTGTGGATGATGAGGGACAACAAAGTGCGCTCCCCAGAAAACAGCAGGGAAAGTAGCAAGGTAGGGCAAATGCATGAGATGAGATGAAACACAAGGGACCTAAATTATTTTAGCTACTTGTTGCTGTGGCATCTGAGCACCTGCTGCTGTATTTTGAAATGTCAATTCAAGCCTTACTGCTATGAGTCCTGCTAACAGAAAAAAGCTGAGAAATAGTCTTTATTTGCTCTGCCCCAATACTGTTGTTATATTGGATTGTGTTGAGGGCTTCTGGAGACAGAACAACAAGAAAACCCAATTCTCCTTTCTAAAGAGGTCTTTTGTCTCCCGTTCCCTTATTTTCCAGTCCTGTAATCGTACGTGCTTAGCCTGTCCCTGTTCGATCCCCAGTGGCTCTTCACAGGAATATCTGACTGTGCTGTCATGCAGCAGATGTTCTTTTGGCCTCCCCTGCCATCCTCTTGTCCTCGTATCCATGTGAAGGATGTGTGGAATTACAGATGGACAAAAAATTGGACAGAGCTTATTCACAAAAAAGTGATGTTTTTAACTAAAACACTTGTTGATTTCTTTGGCTGGGTTTGGCAAACAGTTCTAGCTAATTCAAAAGATGATGGGAAAAGAGTGGGAAATACTCATGTTACTTCAGACAAAGTATCAATTAACTGCCTAGTCTTATTCAGAAATGTGACTCATCTTATTGAAAGCCAACAGAAAGGCTTAAGCTGGTTAAATGTTGAGCTGTGGGTCAGGTCCATGGGCTACCAAAGTCAGAGCTAGTTTTGCACTGGAGAAACTCAGAGAAACTTGCTGTTAATTCAGACGTGGTTTAGCAGCTGTCAAGAAGGTGACAAGCTCACAGGCTGCGTCAGAATGGGACGTAATGTGTCTAGAAATTGATGTTAGATGCTGCTTGCTTGTGGCATGCTGAGGTCCCGGTGCCACCCCACATTAGCTCCTCACTAGACTGACATATGTTTCCTTTGACAAGCTGTCATCGTGTTCCTCCCCCAGTGTTACTGCTTTCCACGTGCTCAGTTGCTGCTCCTGCCTCGGAAAGGCTGCAAATAAAATAACAGCTCTGCTTAAGCATGCCATTTTAAAGTCATTATCAGTAATAGCAGGAAATACGTGATTACTGCAGAGACTAAAAGATCTTCGTATATTCATTTAAACCCTCCGGCACAAAAGTGTTTAATTTAAACAGCCAAAGAAGTTTTTATGCAATTACTTCTTACATTTCCTCCTCTTATTTCAAAAGCAACTTTCTCTTTTATCCATATTTCTCCAGTGAGTCATAGATTATGATAATGTAATTTGTAGTGCTTGGCTGTGAAGTAGGTAACTCTTCCAGACTGCTTGCTTACGCTTCTCACTGTTTCTTTAGAGCCCTTTTTGTGTTGAACCACAAATCTTAACCCCCAAAACCAAACCACGTCCTGTGGATTTGTGCTTTCTGGTCTCTTTCCCCGTAAATGCTTGCTCCCCTTGGTTTTGTGTACCCAGACAGTGGGATTACCACAAACCACTGTGGGTTTCTCAGTGAACAGCTTGGTGACCAAGCTCTGCCTGGTGTGTAGTGTTGCCTGAGGGTGGAAGGGGAGGAAGATGTGGTCTCTACCATCTTCCTCTGGCTGCAGGAGAGGAGTCTCACATTCATGCTTTGGTACTTGCATGGCCAGGCTGACATTAGCAGTTAGTGCTCTCCTGGTAGATAGATGTGATAGACCATCTCCGTAGTGGTGTTTGCCCTGTGTTAAAACAGAGCAATGTGGTCCTCTTTTCCTTGAAGTCACCCTGGGGTGTGGATGTGCTGAAGCACAGTCTGAGCAGGCTGTTTTCAGCCAAAACAGTAGCAACTGTCTCTATGCTGAAGAGGAAACCATCTCTTCACCCTCCCATGGGCAAAGATGTACACTCATGCTCAGCTCTGACTTATCCTGGATTGCCATGCCCAGAATGATGTCCAGAGAACATATGCAGTGCACGAGACCAGTCTTTACCTATTAATGTTTGCTGGTGCTAGAAGAGGAACTGTAGCAGAGCCCCTGCCCTAAAGAACTTTGTCTTTTCAGTAGAATAGAGATGGGGATCTGCAGAAGTTAGTGCATGTATGCAGCTGTAAAACGCAGCAAGATATGAAATTCAGTTCTTCTGTTTTTCCTTGGCTTTCTCTGGGTTGTGTGTTGTCATCTTTTGGTCGATTGTCAGCATCATCTAGATAAAACCACACAGAAGATCATGGCAGTGGCAGAAGTGCCTAGCAGATCCTAAAATTGTAGCACATTCCAAGATGGGCTTGTGTGCTAGAAACAAAATGTACTAAATGAAATAATCAAGCATGGAAGTATTTTAATGAGTGGAGATGTGAGATTCCAGCTCAGTTCATGTTTCTGTGCGTACAACAGCATTGTCCATCAACGACTGGGGATATGTGTGTCTGAGTTGTAAGACTGATAGCCATTTGCACTGAGGCTGGAGAAGACACAGAAATTAATTGGGGGTAAGATGTGCTCACCCTTTTAGTGGAGCCTTGATCTTTGGGTGTGGAGGACTTCTCGCCTCTTGGCCTTTGTACCTGGAGATGTGACGCCAGGCTTGGACCCGTTCCTTTCTGAGTGTCCTTCTACTTTTTGCCTCTGTAAGATTCAAGGAGTGGCATCTTTACCTTTACAAGCCTGAGTTTTGCTTTAGTGGAATGGGCTTGTGGATGGGAAATGGGAAGACGGAAAATGGAATTCCTCTGGAAAGGGGCTGGAAGTAGCTGCTGGCAGAGTGAGTAAGACTGCTCTTGCTCCCCTGCTGCTGAGTTCAGGAAGGACTTGTTCACAAACACACGTAACATGTGATGTGAAGAGTGATTTTGTTAGTTTGTTTGTGTTTTTTTTCCTTCTTTTTTTCTTCTGCCTGAACCAAAATGCAATTAAAAAAGAATAAGTCACTTTCCCTCAAGCAAAATCAATTTTTTCCTAACAAAATGGAAAGTAAAAATTTGTTTTTGCCTAGCAAGTTGCAAAACCTTGCTGTCACTTTTGGAAACATTAGAAAATTTAATTGCTGTAAGTTTAGTAACAAAGTGTCCTCCAGGAATATAAAAAAGACATTCTTCCCTCCTTCAATCCCAACAGCTTTGTGAATTTGACAGACATTTGCTCAAACTTCTGCTCCCACGCTCTGCTTCTGTCTGTTGATCGCTTTCTTCCACCCTCCCCCACAAAAAGAGAAGACTTGACAGAAGTTGGGAGCGTGATTCCTCTTGAGTGAAGGCTGAGAGGGAAGAGGCGTGATTAATGTTCACCAGACACCATCCTCTCCCACCAGTTGGGAGCAGATTGCTTACCCTGCTGTAAGGGTCATCCGTCTGCCAAGACAGATGTCAACAGGTACCATGAGGCTGGGGCTCAGGAGCCAAGGCTGCTCCATGCCATGACTGCTGTGTTGCAGCTGGGAGTCACCTGTAGGCACTCTGTGGGCAGACATGGCTGTGTCCCTTTCTCTCTGTGCCCTCACCCCTCATCTAGGTTGAAAAAGTTTCAGTGCCCAGTATCACAGTGATTCAAGGAACACCAGTTTCTAGGACTCCAGTGTACACTCATTCACTTTTACTTTATTTTTCCCCCCTTGGTGCTGTGCAAACAAGGGTTCTCATTTGTCCCACCCTGATACAGGAGTCCTGTTCCTGAGGGAGGGGTCTGCAGCACTAAAACAAAAGTCTGCCCACAGCAGCATTTTCTCCTGTAGTAGCGGTGTAGCCCTCCAGGTCTCATGCTTTGGGAACAGCGGGTCACAAGTGATGCAGTGGTGCCTTGGAAGGCTCCTCACACTAAGCAGTACAGAAAGTCATTGTCAGCTCCAAACCTAAAACATTAGAAAGCTGTGATGTTGGGGTTTAAAGCCTCAAGAATAAAAACTGTGCTTGTTTCTTCCAGGTTCGTGTGCTGGCATGGAGGTGAGTTTTCTTTTCCCCATGATCAGGAAGAAAGATGTTGTCTTGATTGGAACAAGAGCTGAAGCTGCAGTGCTGTCCCCTAGCCCCAAGAGCTGAGGGCTAAAGAGACAAACACCGATGCTGGCACAGCTCCACCTCTCATACAAGCTTTTTAACTAAGCATACTTTTTAACTAGGCTGTGTGCCCCTACAGTCTATATCTCTGGCTGAGGGGAAAAGGTGAGATGACTATTGGGTTTGGAAGAGTTCTTCCTTGCTGAGTCTGCCTGCTTGACTTGGTAAAAATACTGATTTTCCTTTTCACACCTGTTTACCGTGGGCCACGCACAAATACATTAAGTGCAGAGCGTTGCAGTGTTGATCTGAAAATGGGTGTGCCCAGCTCACTCACCTGTCATTACCTTTGTTGGGGGGTTTGGTTGGCTGTGTGTTGGGTTGGGTTTTTTGGCAGCTGGAGTGTGTGTCTAGAGCCAAGTTCAGATTCAGGTGAAACTAGGTCAGCAGAGACACGTGCACACCATGTCTTTGCTGTTTACAAGCCTCTCATCCTGTGTCTCAGGTCGGAAAGGCCTTGTTGGACTCAGGGGAGAGCAGCACTTCATTTTGATCGCAGATGTTCTCATTAGCCGACACCAGAGAAGTTGGTCTATGAAAGTTGTAAGAAGCTTCAGGAGATACTTAAAGATAACTTGCAAATGGCAGAATATATTCTGCTCTCTTGTTCATGCAGTTGGGTTTTTTTGGAGGGTATTTTCTACCTGTCTAGTCTTTGGAATGATTTCTGGGGCTCAAAATTTTTTCTGCAAACTTTTTAATGTTTTTCCCTTCTCTCAGTCAAGTTAGGGTTTTTTGTTTATTTGGGTTTGGGGTTTTTGATTGTTTGGTTAGTTGGTTTTCAGTTTTTGTTTTGTTTTTTTAAATCTTGCAATGAACTAGAATGAGAATTATTTTCCTGGCTGAGAAGGCGTTTAGTCTTCCTGGTGGCAGTTCCAATGTCAGGGTACCACCAAATGAGTGACATTGGTGGGAACTACCAGGGACTAGCAGACCTGTGAACGTAGCAGGGAAAGATTATGCCAAGAAATATTCATAACAGGGAGGAGCCATTTACATTGCAAGAACTGGCCAAGGAAGTGGAAAAGAAAGCATCTCTTTCCCCCTTCAGAAAGAGGAGGGTGTCTTTCTCAATAATACCGCCCTGTCATGTGGAGGGCACCAGCTGTGAGATGGTGGCTGGTGAGCTGCACCCAGGAGCGTTGGGAAGCCTGGTGTTCTGGTGGGTTGTATCCACATAGAGGCTGAGAGCTGGAGCCCCGTCCTTAGCACAGGGACAGGCAGCAAGGGGCTGAACACTCCAGCAGATCAGCAGGAATGCTCGCCCAGCCGAGAGGGTGCTGGCAGCCTGGCAGTGCCACTTGTGTCTGGGCTGGCCTTGCACACACGTACATACAGTGCTCGTCTGCTGCCATGTCAGGACCGTTATCCTCAGGCTGGGATTTGGCACAGTGAAGTTCCTTGCTCTGGAGTTCCTTCATGACTTGTTTTTGCTGCTTTATGTATAAACACGTTCAGCTGCTCTGGAGCTGAAGCTGAGCAAAGCATGTATTTGCATCGGCCTGGGTTGTGGCAGTGCTGTGGACTCACTGCGGGGTGTGCTTTCTGGGCTGTATTTTACGAGGCCTTGATCTATGGGAGTGTTGGGTTGCAGGATCTCTTTGAAATAAGAGGTGGTCACAAGTACTTTCTTCAGGACTTTTAGTCATCTAACAGATCTCCAAAATCCTGGAGTTCCCTGGAAAACATGGCCCTCTCTGCACACACAGGAGGCCAGTAGCATTCCTTTTGCTGAAATTTTGCCAGTATTCCCATGTCATTATGTGTGTGACTCCAGGAGCTGAAGCTTTAGGGAGGAAAATAATACAAACTCTATGATAAAAATCAAGAGGTGGTGATGCTATTTCCCAGTTTATCCCCAGTATGCTCTCTTGCACTGATAAATCAGAAGAATTAGAAAAGAGAGGGAATCTAAGTGGCAAAACAACAAAGTAAACCCCAGATTCTGAAACCAGCATCACCTCTGCGGTTTATAGGCAGAGGAAAGGTACGGAACTCCTGTGAGCCCATAGTGCCATCATCAGAAAGCTGCGGTGTGTTTTCCAGAATACATCACTGGATATGAATCAAAGGGTTGTAATTAAACTACTACTTGTTCTAATAGAAAAGAATCTCATTAGACCCATTGGCTCCTGGCTTATGACTACTCAGCCTCTAGCCTTCTGCACCGCATCATGACTGAGATGTGCACCCGTACTCTGCAAAATCTCACCTACTGGCACTCATTTGCTTAATTGGTGATACTTATGATTAGCATGTTCCTGTTGTAATTGTTGTTTCCAGTGGAAATTACTGTATTGTCATGTGCTAGCTATGCAATAAGGGCCTTGCAAAATGTTTATGGAAGATTTGTATGTCATGCTGGGTGTTGAGTGAAGAATGCCAAAGGATAATTGACTGTTGCTACCCAAGAAGCATGTTAACAGTCTTGAGAAATGATGATGAGAGGAAAAAAAAAATATCCTGTAGGGAACAAGGAACAGATCTTAACCTGTACACCTGCTGCTATCAAAGACACAGGAGGACATCGTTTGAGAGCCAGTCAGAAGTGCAACCCAATTTGCTCTTCCCTGTTATCAAGTCAGTGTTTTGCTTTAGTCTGCCAGTAGGCTTTACTGACAAAACCTGAAATAGGGAATGCTGGACATGGAATTGCTGGCCAGGGAATTTAGCAACAATAGTGGTTGTTGTGTTATAATAGTGGAAGCAATAATAGGGAGCACACAGCTGTAATACCCCCAAATAAGGTTTGCACCTGATACTTTGAAGAGACGGTTTGGTGCAGATCAGTCTTTATTGCTTCAACCCTCTCATTGCCCTTTTCATCCCTGTCCCTCCAGGTGAAGTGTAGGTGCTTCCTCAGCCAAGTATATTTGCCAAAATCCATATCCTAATCTCTTGTATTTCACATCATTTTGCTAACAATAGACTGCTTAGTTATTTAGTTTCTGGTGTACAGTGCAAGGGCTTAGGAGAAAGAGATATATTCAGCTAAAAACTACGAACTATGTAAGAAAGGCATAGATAGGGTTACAGCTTCTGATCACTTTCTGGTCTTCATTTGGACTGTAATGAAATGATCTGCCTGCGACCTACATGCTAAATATTGTCTAGGTGTGAAATACTGACCCTGATGCTACCAACCATAGTGAGAAGGCATTTACTCAAGATCCTCCTGAGCCCATGACCTGAGCATGGGCAGTGCAGGCATTGGTATGCATCCCTGCTGCAACCACAGAGGGAGGTTTCGGTCATGCTCACATAAACCTAGAGGAGGAAAGGCATCACTAAACACGTGTGGGAGAGCACTGTGCTGGCAAGCTGGTTTCTCTGCTGAAGGGACATGGGGCCTAGTGCCGTGTGCCTGCAGGAGCTTCTTATCTCTGCCAGAGCCCAAAAATGCTTCATGCTTGTCCCTGGACTTGAGCCTCTGGTGCCCAAGGACCTGCATGCTGAAACGTTCTGCCTGTGTGTATCCTGGTCAGGATCTGCTTTGGAGTGTGTGAAGAGTTTGCTGCTTATGTAGACTTGCCAAACAAATAAAAAATAGATGTGGCGGAGTGCTTATCCAGCAGAAAGCTGCTCTCTTTTATCCCCGTCTTAAGTTATTGTTTCCTTTTCAAAGGCAGTGATCAGTCTCGATAAAACCCAGCTTTCAAACTACGAGCTTTTGGTATTCCAGTTTTATGTGATGGAGTGGGCTACGGTAAAAATAAATGTATTTTTAAGAAGAAAAGAAATATGAGGTAAGGCATAGCTGGTTTGTAATCAAACTCAAATATTCCTTGGATGATCCAATGGGTTGTGTTTGCATACATAACTTCATAAGGGGCAAACACATTTTTTTTAATTACATCCTCTCTAAAGGAGCTGTCTACTTTATCTCTGGAAAAAAATGCAGGTAGCAAATATCAACGTTCTTCAGCACAAAGAGGGGGGAAGTATTTTCCTAAGTCATCCTTCATCAAACAGTTGCTACAGTTTTATAGCAAGAACCCATGTTTAGAGTAACAGCAATGGAGTGGGGGGAACCCTGTATCCCTTTTTATGATTATTTTTTCCCCTCTGAAATGACGTCAAAAGGCCCAGAAATTTTCCCAGTTTTGTGGTTTGGGCTTTTTGTTGTTTGGTTGGTTTTTTGCTCTTTATGTCTAGAGGAATGAGACTTGTTTCCTAGGACTTTTAGCAACCTTGGGTTCCTCCTTTGATTATTGTGTGTTGTGGAAATGGCAGCAGAAAGGTTTAAAATACTGAAAAGGGACCACTGCTTCCAAATCTTTGCATTTAAAAGGTGCTAAGAAGCAAAGCAGGTCTTAAGACATGAATAAATGTCACATTATACCTTTTTGAACTGGGTTTTACTTCTCTGACACCTGAGGATGCCAGGCTACTGTAGTTCATCACTCTAGTAATCTGAGAAGGCTTGCGTGAAGCCAGAGACCTGAATTTCTAAGGAGTGGGGAAAAAAAATTGGCAAGTCAGACTTACTCTTTTCTCATGGAAGAAAATGTACTTGGATTTTTCTATGCCAAGGATGGAAAGTGGTACTGTTGTAGGTTTTTGGGTCAGTAGCTGGGAAGAATCATTGCAGTCCTCTTGGTTGGTGATGCTGGTCCATGCCAGCCTCTTACCTGCCACAGATTTCCTGGGGGAAGGTGGGCAGCCTTCTCACTCCTGGCCCTGCTGCCAGAGGGGAGCTGTGGAAGGGAGCAGCTAACTGTGGTGCTAGAGAGGTGTTTTTTCTTCTTGAATCTGCTGGGAGATGTGGGTTAGGTCCTCTCTGTGCCTCAGCAGCAAGATGGCACAGCTAATACTGACTGGCAGTGTAGGGCACGGTTGGACTGTGCTGATGAAAAGTGCACTGTAAGGAGTTATTACCAATTCAAAATCTGTAAGTTGCAAGCAAAATTCATGATGCTTTTTGGACCATCTTTCTTACCAAATCAGTGACTGATGCTTACTTAGCAGATGCAAGCTGCTCGATGCAGCATGGCCTCAGGGCATTACTGAAATACAAATAATGTCTCACAGCTGTAATAAAAGTAAATGTGTACCAGATGTAGATGTTCTAGATTGGCCAGATACCAGAACAGTTTATTTTTTTTACGTACCTGTACTATTCTTATGTTGTGGCAAATGCAAATTGCCCACTTAAGTATTTAAAAATATACATAGGTTCATTTTTATAAAATGTCATAATTCTCCCCAAGATCCTATTTCCACCAAGTTCCTGTTTTGTGAGCATACTTCCTGCAATGCTTTATTGTGCTCCTGGTTTCTCCCAGAGCGAGTGACTGATGGCCTTTTAAACCATTTCAGAGCTCAGAACAGATGCAAGTTCTCCCAGGGCTGCAGAAGTCTCCAGGCCATGGCTGTGCTGTAGTGCAAACAGATTTTGGGAGGAAAACTTCTGAATCCCTTAAATTATGTTTACTGTCTCGTGTCAGTAGAGAGATTGTTGTCCACCTGTGGGCAGCCTCTGGTCAGATCCTTAGGTCATGTAAGTCTGATAGGCTCTGTGAACACTGAACAGATCCAGGTCCCTTGTGCAAAACTGGAGCAAGGAGGGTTTTCTCTTGGACCGCAACAACTATTTTGGGTCGATGTGTCATTTCCCCCCTCCTAATGCAGGAGAGGGACACAGCAGCAGCATCTGCAGCACATGGTGATGCCTCTGGACTTTGCTGTTGTGGTGGTTTTGCATGTCACTAGCCCATCCTCTTGGTTAGTCTTTCATGAGCGTAGAGCACCAAGTGGCCAGCAATTGTGGTTCAGTGCTCTTTGATGCATTGAGTTCCTGGTCAGGTTTTTGATGATTTGCTCACCCTGTGTTCACTTCCAGCAGCTCCTCCAGTTTGTGGCCCCATGACAGTAAGGGACGATGTGTGACTTGCAGACATCTGTGTACTGGCTTTCACTTTCACACTTGTCAAAACAAACAAATCCCTATAGTTGTGCAGTACCATAAAACCAGCCCCAGATGTCAAGGTAGAGGTAGAAATTGCCAGCTTGAGATTTGAGGCTTCAACAGTAAAATTGGTCTTTATAGTAATTAACTAATTTCATTGAAGTTCACATTGGTATGAACCATATGGAAATTGCATTCAGTGAAAGCAATAGAAGATTGGTGGTGGTTTGTTTTTGTGTTTGTTTTTTTTCTTAAAAGGAAGGGAAATCTATGGTAGTGTAAATTTTTGGGTGTTAAAAATTTTGTACTTGTGAGTTGTCCCCTCTGCCATCCTGAGGAGCCAGTGCTGGCACAGCCTGGGAACTGGCCCCTGCTTAATACACCTGAAAGATATCGCTTCCATGAAATTAAAGGCTTGTCAGTGCTGTGTGGCCTTTTCTTTAACACCAACCACTGGCAAAGTGTGGGAAGTGGTGTCCGTGAGGTTACTCGTTTGCAAAACATAACCAGGGATGGAAGTAGTGGAGGGAACTGGCCTGAGCTGAAGAGTGGGGCCACACTCAGGCAGAGAACTCAGGAGAGTGGCCTGGGCTGGGACTGGCAGCCAGAGCTGCTTAAACTTATTTAAAAATGAGGAGTGGCCGAGGGAACTGGAGGAGTTCCACTTGGAGAACAGGAGAGGGGTTGAGGGGAGACCTTACTGCTCTCTCCAACACCCTGAAAGGAAGTTGTAGTGAGGTGGGGGTCATCTCTTCTCCTGAGTAACAGGTGATAAGTCAAGAAGAAATGGCCTCACATTGCACCAGGGAAGGTTTAGATTGGATATTAGGAAAAATGTTATGAATGAAAGGGTTATCAAGCACTGGAAACAGGTTGCTCAGGGAAGTGGTTGAGTCACCATCCCTGGAGATATTTAAAAGTCCTGTTGATGTGGTGCTGAGGGACATGGTTTAATGGTAACATGGCAGTGTTAGGTTGTTGGCTGGACTCAATGATCTGAAAGGTCCTTTCCCACCTAAACGATTCTATGATTCTAAACAAGATGCAATGCAGGAGAGAGCTGAGCACAGGGACCATCAGCCCTGGGGGCTGTCACCGTCTGTCCAAACCAGCTCTGCCAGCAGCAAGAAGGTCCACCATCATGGTCTCACTTTCTCTGCCCAGAGAAGACATGATCTCCTCAGCTGGGTTCTGTCAAAGGGAGCCTGCCAGCAAGCTGTCCACCCGTGGCTGGGGCTAGGCAGTGGGTAGCAGCTCTTCTGCCAAGACCACTTTCTACAACTTCAGGCCTGTTGAGGAGCCTTCCACAATATAAATATATACATTTTTATCCTGATTTTGTACTGTCTGTCTCTTTGTACTGCCAGAAGGGTAGAACGAGTGAGCCTGATAATGGAGAAAATCAGGGCAAATAGTTATAAGCACGTGATTTAAATTTTGGCATGTCTGTGGTATTTCACAGATTGAACATGAATGTGTAAATGAGCGCCTCGAGCCTTAATTTAAATTCCAGTGCCTTCAGGGGTGAAAGCTGATGTAACTCCAAGATCTGTCCCAGGACAAGTTTATTAGACTTTCTGTTTTAAATTTGTTATTTTTGAGCTATTACTGTAAAAGAAGAAAAATATTATCTGGCTCCATGTTGCAAAGTGGATTTTTGTTGCTTGTTTTTTCAATTCTTGCCAGTAGTAAGTATTTAAAAATCAAAGGTCCAGATTTTCCACTGTTGTAAACTGTTACTAGCTCCATTGACTTCATTGAGCTTGCACTAGCTTTAAATGACTGAGGAACTAATAAAACATCCCAAGTCAAAACTTGATACAGTCAGGATGGAGTTTTTATCATATGTTCATTTGCATTTTAAGCAGTGCTTAATTGTATAGCTTTTATACACAGGCACGTGCATAAATTCACTCATGCATGCACAGAATAATATTTTATATATTAATGCTGAAACAGTTTAATTTAGCACACAGCAGTGGGTAAAATAAAAGTATTTAATTAAAATGGATTTTTTCATGGACTGCAGAAAGAATTTTCCAGATTAGACATTGGTTACCCATATGTGCAAGTTCTTGATTATTTCCATGCCATCTGCATTAAGAAACAGAGAGATGAGTTATTTTACTTTTTTGAAGCTGAGGCAGAAGGGCAGGTGGCTCCTTTGGTGTCTGGTGCTGGTGGTGAATGAGCAGGTGGTAAGGAGGAAGGCTCCGACTGGTCCAGGCTTTCCAGGAAGATTTGCACTCGTGATGGATCAAAAGTCTTTTGTGCTAGGTATGGTAAGACTACACAGAGAAATCTTCTGTGTAGCTCTCACAGCCTGAGTGGATGAGGTTTAAGGTAAGAGGAAAAGCAACTGATACCCCAGGTTGGTTGAAAAGCCAGGGGGGGCAGCCATGTTCCATTCTCTAAATCAGTGCAGTTCTGCCCCAAAGCCTCAGGTCATAGATGTCATCCTTGCTAAACATGTTTGCAGCAGCCTGCCTGCTCTATTGCCAAAATCTGTGCACCAAGTGCCTAATCTCAAGTAGTCCAGCACTTCTTGTGTGCTTGATGAGTTAACATTACAAATACAGCACTGTCTGTAAAAGCAGGGCATATTCTGTGCAAAAATAAATAATAATAATAAAAGGATGTGAGCTGCTTTGACCTTTCAATCTAGGTAAGTATCCATGCATCCCACAGTCACCTACTTTGTTGGGGTTCTGGTTGTAGCTTGCAGCATGGAAACTCTCTTTGTTTCATGTTTGCTTATCCAAAGTTAATGGGAAGTTTTCAGATTTGTTTTCAAATCCATCCCAAATTTCAGAATTTTAGGATATCGTAAATATCCTTTAAAGGCCAAATGGTACCGGCTCTTCTCTGAAAAAAAGTAGTGATTGTGAGGGAGCTATTACTCCAGAGTGGTTCACCAGACATCTGTCTACTTCTCTGTAAGGACAAGCCTTCTGCCCTGTGCACGCCCTCCAGACTTGATCTTGTCATAGTGATGGTAGCCAAAGTTGGTGGCCAGGCGATGTTGCAGCTTTCTGTCCCCACCAGCAGCCTCAGGAGGAGAAGGCGTCCCCCACCCATGGACACAAAGCTGGATGAGAAATCCTCCAGGAACTTCAGAGGTTACTTGCACAACAGTGGTTGTACATCTCTGCTGGAGCCGGGGAAGTGGTTCAGAGCATACCCCCTTTTCTTGATTTTGATGCATATATTCATAGGCATAGATAAAAAGAGAGATGGAAGGAAAAAAATGAGCAGTCATGACCAGCATATTTGTATCCAAAGGCAATCCTAAGTCTGCAGCCTGATGAATACAGAAGCAGTGTTAGCCCAGGCTTCTGGTAATGGACATACAGGTGCTGACAGGTTGAATGACCATTTCTAATTAGCGCTCATTAATAGTCTTGGAAGAAGCTGACTGGAGAGTTAGCTTCTGTACTGATGACTGTGACTTCCAGGTGACCTGAGCACTGTGATGTTCTGTCCTTCTGCAGCTCAGCAAGCTGTCAGTGCTCTGGCTGAGTGACATTACCTGCTGGCGCACCCTGGTAATTACCCACCCTACCAGCTCTGTCTAGTGAAGGGCTATTATTAGTCATGAGGGAGAGATGCTTTCTTCCCATCTCTTAATTGATGGGAGAGGAAAAGGAACGGAGGAGGTGATAATTGTTTTGTGTTAAAACAGAGATAATTACTGCTATAGAATTTCACTAGGAAACAAAGCAGCAATTAATTATTCATTGTCACAACTCAAATGTGGATCGGTAGAGTCACAAGTTCACGGTTTCCTCTGGGTTGTGTTACGGGAGGGCGGTTGAGGAGCGAACCTGCAACTCCAGTTGCTGAGAGCCCTGTGCTTTGCCACCCGGTTGCATGGATGACTCCCTCAGAAGGACAGAAGGATGCTGGTGTCTGTTGGGGCAGCTGCCAGCACAAAGTAAGCCTATTGCTCCATAAAACCTGGCTGCAAGCCAAGTGCCTTTGGGGACCACCTGCCTGTGTCCCTGGTAAGACACAGCCTTATCCATGTGATGCGACGTGTGACACAGCAGGTCAGAAGAAGGGACTTGTTACAAAAGAGGGGCTGGTCAGTCTGACAGTGTCTTCTGGCTCTATCTGTGTCCAGTGCCGCATCCACAGGGAAAAACAAAAAAAGAGTGAGGTATTTTTGCCACAGGGATTTGGGCTGATGAACTGAGTGATGCTGCCCTGGTGTTACATCTCCCAGTAATTTGCAGCATAAAGAGTCAGTGACTGGTTACTCTGTACAAAGTGGCGCTTTGTGTTTTATTTTCTCTGAGAATTTGAGTGATTTCTGAGCCCTGTGTGAGCCTTTGTCACCTGCAACCCTGTGTGGCCAGAGCTTTGCTGCTGAGATGTGCCTGTTGTGAGGACATCTTTCTGATGGGAGAAAAGGGAAGGAATAAACACAGATTTGCTGTGTGGGGGCATCAGCTAGTAGAGATGGTCTCACACAGTGAGGAGGAGGAGGAAGACAACATTCTCTAGGGCAGGTGGTCACTGCGAGGATTCTTGGTGAGGCTGAGTGCAGGATGCAGGGATGCAGCAACTTTCCGGTAGCCATAGCAACCATGTGGTTGTGGGGATGTGGTGGTAACTGCTGGCATCCCTAGATCAGTAGACAGGGAAAAGAGGTGAAGTGAGTGTGGTTTCAAGGCTAGAGAGTGAATTAACCCACAGTAATCCAGGTGAACTGGGCAGACGTAAGACAATGTAGCACCTGGTGGGAATCCCTTGATGACTGTGTGGCCAGGGTCCTTTCTTGCATTTCTTGGTGTGCCTCCATACCAGGCTCCTGGGGCCATACTGATGGACACCCAGAACCAGACTCCTCTGACTGGGAGGTGTCCTCTCTTGCTGCTTCTTTAATAGATTTATTGAACAACAACTTGAACCACACATGGGCAGTTTCAGTAATCCCAGTTGTGCAGACAAGGCTTTTGACACTTGTCTTCCCAGTTCAAATGGGATGATGAGGCCAAGTTTCCCCTGCTCCTCTCTAGTGGATCACACACCGAAGCAAGGTCAGGAAGGCTGTGCCACCAGCAGCACTGGAATCTGCAGACACTCTAGCAGCCCCCTCAAAGCTGTGAGGTGTAGGCAAGGGGTCAGCAAGGAAAGCTCAGAACAGTGGACATGGGAGTGCAAATAAATGTCACCTCATGAGCTGTGTCTTAAAGTGAGACTTTTTAATTCCTACTGAGCCTGAGGCTCCTGTGGGTAATGCTTAGCCTCCTCCTTTCCCCTGTCCCCTTCCCCGGTAACCAGGATTACAGATATAATCAGGATGCAGGAGCTGACAAATACTTGGACTGGGTGATGGAAAGTTCCATTTAGCCACCACTGCTCATGTGCTGGGGGGAACCTGGCGGTGGGGAAATAGAGCTGTTCATGCAGCCATGCTTGAATTAATTTTATGTTCTGCTTGCACTTGGGTTCCTCCTCCTGAAATTTCTTTTCCTCTGTCCTTTTTCTTCAAAAAACAATTCCAAGTGAAGCCTTTGTTAAAAGCCAGTGCATCTCCTGCCCTCGCTCCACTGCATCCATGTGTTTGGATTGAATCACTGTCTCCTGGGAAAGACTTGCAGGGTTATTTAACTTATCTTCAGTATAGAATTAATAAACAGATGAGCATGCAGGAAGGTGAGAGAAGACCCAGGAATCCATGGCTGAATATGTGTATATGTCGTTACTGCTCTGCCAAGTTTCTTTGAAGCTGTTTGGTGGTGTTCCGGGATTTCTGGAGGAGACCTCAATGTGCAGGCACACATGCATCCATGTTCCCGAGCACACGTGCATGCAGTATGAGTGCATAAGTCTTGTTTCCTCTGAAGAGCAAATTGAACTGCTTTGCCCAGTAAGTGACAGTGCCAATAAAGATGGGATTGACACTTCCCTGGCAGATTTTTCCATGCAGGAAATTCCCTGCTGTTTAGAGTCTATAAATCTGGATCAGATGGCCTTTTAAGGGAGTGTGCTGTCATTCAGTGTTTCCCATCCTATTTTGATTTTGCAGATTCCTGACATATTCCCAGTGGAGGTGCAGACTTGCCTGCAGCAAATTCAACTAGAAAAAAAAAAATACTGGCTTTGCTTTCGCTCCTTTTCTCAGCCCTGTTGAAGCAGGCCGATGTCCCACAGAGCCCTCCTCAGCCAGCAGATTACAAACCACTGGTTGTTCAACCACTAATTGCTGAAGCACCAGTCCAGCCATGGGCCCAGGACAGCCGGGTGAAACCCAGGCATCCCTTTAGTGAGGGACGAGGCTGTGCAGCCGTCCCCTCTGGGCACCCTGCCTGTGGACTTAGTGCAAAAAGGATGCTGCAAATCCCTGCTGAAACTCAATCGAACAGAGGGGTGATAGGGTTAAAGCAAAGCCTGTTGCTTAATTTCAGGGAGATGTTTGCCAGCAGGTCAGACTTAATTTACTGTCTTAATTTTCTACTCCCACAAGACTAGTGGAAAAAACACATCCTTTGTAGTTTATCTGTAAAACTTTGAGAAATATGTGAGCTGTTAAAATGATGTTGCTGTGAGTGATTAGATACATGGAAAACTGAAATAAATAAGAGGTTTATGCCTGGTGCTTTGAAGGTAATAGGCTGTATTCCTTGTCAAGTTTGTTACTCTGTGTTGATTACTACGTAGGTGCTGTAAATTGCAGAAGAGGGAGGTTATGTAGTGTACAGTAATGTGATGTATATATTGCTTTTGGAAAGGGATGGGCTATGGGAAGCTCAGGAACAGCTGAGGTTTATTTTGCCTGTTTGACACACTTTACTGCACAGCAACCAACTCTTTGGTGCCTGGCTCTATGAAAATGAGGTCAACTGAGATTCAGGGTAAACTCAAACTAACTGGCAGGTAGAGCCTGCTTCCTGCACATTGACTGACTTACAGAATCTCAGATGTCATTGTCAGTGCAAATTCATCTTTATTTCTTGATATGCTTAATGGCAGGAGGATGGTTGGATTAGATGATCTTGTAGGTCCTTTCCAACTTTGTGTTTCTGTGATTCTGTGTGGCAGTCCTGGTCATCAAAATCAGAACGCTGATGCAGGCAAATGGAAACATGCATGAATGTTGTGTAAACTATTTCTGTAGGGGTGAAAAGAATTACAGAAAAGTGAAAATACTTCCCTCTGTTGCCTTTATCTCCCCCTCTCCCCCCCCCCCCCCCCCCCCCCCCCCCCCCTTCTT
>VZTM01007234.1:105658-256524 GCA_013400555.1 Jacana jacana | reverse complement strand
CCCCCCCCCCCCTTTTTTTTTTGTTGCAAACATTTCATTGGTCTGTTGCATAATACTAGTTTGTTATCCAATTTACTTGAATTTTAAATGAAATACATTTGCCCACTTCTTAATTTTTGGACAAAAAATACTTGAAATCCTTAAAAGCTCCAGCCTTGTAGAATTTGATTTATTTTTTTTAACCTTTGGAACACTGAAAATTTGTCATTTGGCTTTCACTCTAAGTCTACTTTTCCAGCATTTGGGAATGTCAGTGAAGCAGCAGGGGATGTTACCACGCAGTCAGTGATGCGCTGTTTGGACAACCCCACCAGTCCAGCTGGGGTTGCTCCAGCAGAAGACATACTTTCCTGATGCTGCAGCGTGTGGCACCCCACATGTCATGAACAGGGACTCTGCCTGCCTTCCCATGGGGCAGCACCAGGCAGAGGGATCTGTTGCAGGCTCTGTCCCTGGCAGACACCTGCCCACAAGCCAGGATGTCGTAACATCAGCACTGTTGATGACACAAAACTGGGAGGAGTGGCTGACATACTAGAAGCCTGTGCCACCATGGAGTGAGACCTAGGCAGGCTGGAGAGTTGGACAGAGAAGATCCTAATGAAGTTCAACTAGGGCAAGTGTAGGGCCCTGCACCTAGGGAGGAATAACCTGTTACCGTACAGTTTAGGGGTTGACTTGCTGGAAAGCAGCTTTGCAGAGAGGGACCTGGGAGTCCTGATGGACATGTTGACGATGAGCCAGCAATGTGCCCTCATGGCCAAGGCGGCCACTGGTCTCCTGGGGTACATGAAAAAGAGCAGGTTGAGGGAGGTTATCCTCCCTCTCTACTCTGGCCTAGTGAGGCCAAGTGTGGAGTACTGTGTCCAGTACTGGGCCCCCCAGTTGAAGGACAGGAAACTACTGGAAGGAGTCCAGTCCAGTGCTACAAACATGATCAAGAGAATGGAGAATCTCATCTTTCTTACGAGGAAAGGCTGAGAGACCTGGGTCTGTTCAGCCTGGAGAAAACTGAGAGGGGATCTCATCAAGGCTTACAAATGTCTACAGGGCAGGTGTCAAGAGGATGGGAGCAGACTCTTTTCAGCAGTGCCTGGCAACAGGGCAAGGGGCAAAAGGCACTAACAGAAACATGGGAAATTCCATCTCAACATCAGTAAAAATCTCTTTAGTTTGAGGATGGCAGAGCACTGGAAGAGACTGCCCAGGGAAGCAGGTATGGAGTCTCCTTCTCTGGAGATACTACAAACCTGCCTGGATGCATTCCTGTCCAACCTGCTCTGTGTGACCCTGCTTTTGCAGGGAATTTGGACTGGATGATCTCCAAATGTCCCTTCCTAGTCTGTAATAAAATGAGCCTAGGCGCTACTGCACCATGGTGGCCATGAACTTGGTCACCAGCTGCCAGTGAGCTGTGCCTGCAGCTTCTCATGCCAGCTCACAGGCTCTCGTTGCTAGATGCTGCACCCTCAATGGCTTGTGTGCTGTTCTGCTTTGGGTGATGAGGCCACAGACCTGCAGTCTGGGGCTCTGGGCAGTTATTTAGCTGAAAGGGCATGATGCAGGCAAGCACTTGCTGCAGTCCTCAAGCTTGGTACCAAGCAAAGGGACTCCCGGAGGCTGGAGTGTCCACTTGGGAGGCAGAACACCAGGACCTGGGCTTTCTTCTCCCAAGCAGCAAGATAGGACAAGAGGAAATGGCCTCAAATTGTGCCAGGGGAGGTTTATATTGGATATTAATAAAAATTTCATCACTGAAAGGGTTATAAACAGTTGGAACAGGCTGCACAGAGACGTGTTGGAGTCACCATTCCTGGAGGTATTTAAAAGATGGGTAGATGTGGTGGTGAGGGACATAGTTTAGTGGTAGTTTAATGAGTGTTAGGTTGATGGTTAGATTCAATGACCTGAAAGGTTCCTTCCAACCTAGAAATTCTATGATTCAAAGCAGCTCACCAGCTGTAGACTCTTGTCTGCAGGTTGAGGATG
Source organism: Jacana jacana (assembly GCA_013400555.1). Lineage (NCBI taxonomy): Eukaryota > Metazoa > Chordata > Aves > Charadriiformes > Jacanidae > Jacana > Jacana jacana. The sequence continues at coordinate 254,535 of VZTM01007234.1, read as the reverse complement.
GCTGCAGAGAAAGCTGTGTTGTTTAAACCCTTTTTAGGGAGTGCTGAAGCACAGTTGTTGGGCAGGCAGTGAGTTTCTAAAGCGGGTGGTGAGGAGAGCTCCATCAGTTTTTGCACAGAAATGCTTTGCTTTCAACATTGGCTGCAGCTCACAACTTTGGAGAAGCATTAAATCCTGAAGCAATTAAATGTATCAGCAAAGTGGGATTTTTTTGCTGTTGTTTCGTGAGATACTTTGCCAGCTGTTGTTTATGGAGGAAAAAAAACCTAAATCCTTTTTATGGGAACTGTTTTTAGGTTTCTTTGTGTTTCAGGCTGATTTATACATTATGCATTAGCATGGGAAGGCAAAATACTTATTTACCAGCATGAATATTTAGAGGAAGAATAAGTGGGAATCAGTGAAAAGCGTATGTGGATAGTTTAGCCAGAGATCCAGAAGAACATTACCAGTATTAGAAATGGTGCACAAATTAAATTGTGAGGGAATAACAAGACAATAAAATGTCCTTAAAATCACTTCTTCAGTTTCAGTTAAGAAGAGCATTTTTAAACCAAGTAAGTATCCCCATGCAACAGCTGAAGGCTGAAGAAGCCAACCTGCTTCGGTGACATACTGAAACACCTCTGGGAGGTCAAACTTTGTGTGTGGTACAGGATACTCCCTCTGTGTATCCCTCTGGATAGTCCCTCTGTGCTGTCATCTCTGGTGGTAGGAGAAGTGTCGCTGCTGGCGCCCACATGACTCCTCTCCTCTCAGTCCCCATGTTCTGGGCAGGACCATTGATCCTCACCTGCATTGCATCCCATTGTAGACTGGAGCTGTGGGGGTGTGTAGAGTTTGCTCTGAAGCTTCTTTTCTAGGAAGGGCTATGGACGGCGCAGAAAAGCCATGGCGAGATCAGAGTTCACCACCTTCTGCCTACGTCTGGGTCACCCCTCTGCCTGCTGGCACGGCCTCATGCTCCTCACTAAGCTCCAAGGGCTAGTGCACAAAGACATCAAAAGTTCCATGTCTTCCTTGGATTATCAAGACTAACCGCAGTTCGGTAATGCCGCTGTTGCTGGAGGACCTGGTTTCATGGAGCCCAAAGAAAGAAGGGGGAAAATGTTGAATGTTTTGTAAGTGGGTTGACTGGTTTTGGAAGAAATCAAGCAGGAGTGTTTTCTTTGCTTAAGTTTGCTGAATGATGTTTTCTGAGATACTTCTTTAATAAAGCACAGTTCTGAGAAATAAATGGGGTTTTATGCCATTCCTTTTTCTTTTTGCTTGCAATGAAAGAATTTTGATTAGAGCTCTCGCTAAGCAGCATGTCATTGTTTTGTATGAGGCATGCCACAAGAATAATGCTGCTATAGAAGGAGGTCCCAGAGTTGGTGAAGTTAATTATATTGCTTGCTGATTGCAAAAAATTGCCACCAAATGATAGTTTATGAGAGTTGGGCTATCTTAGGAACAAATGGTGTGAGCTGGAACATTGCAAAAAATAAACAATGCATGGAAAAATAAGTCCTTATGGTTCAGAACACACGCTTTGAAACAATGAGCACTGAGAAGTGACTTTTCCCTGGGAGCAGGTCTGTCGCTGCTCTGGCAAGCAGCTGGTATCAGCTGGTGGGGCAGGCAGCTGGAGGTTTGTAGCCAGCCGCCTGGCAAGTGTTTGGGGCCACGATAGCAGCAGGTGGTGGAGGAGACAGCTTTGCTGAGCTTGCAAAGAACAGGGGCTCAACCCATGTATGGAGCCTATTGTTTCCCAGTGAGATACGCCATATGTGGCTAGTTATGTGAGCTCACCTGATGCTGTCATCTAAAGAGCCTCAGCAACTAGGGCTTTAGTTCCTGACCCTTAAAATACCATGAGATAAACAGCACTACAGAGAAGCCATAATAAAACTCCCTGGAGTTCTGGAAATTTTGTCCTGGATTTCAGAACACTGATGGTTGTTTGCAAAGTTCATGTTAGCATTGGGAAAGCACTTGCAGGAAGGAGCAAGCATGGGAATTCCTCCTCCTTGCTAGGAGTGTGTGCACACCCTGACTTAGGAGCCTTTCCACATGTTGGGAAGTTGTGGCATGCCTTCTTGAGCTAGAGTTGACTGGGAAAATGTGACATACAGAGAAAATTCCAAAACACAATCTGTTGCTAAAATGGAGCCGAACTAATTCTGTGTCACTTGTGATAGCAGGGAACGGGCTCAACTTGGAGTTCCTGAGTAGCTTGTTCTCCAAAGGCCACATGTTTTCATCACAGACTAAAGTTTACAAAGTTTCATCCTTTAAAGAGAACAGTGATGCTTCTCCACAGATGCCCAGAAGAAAAACAAACAAAACCAGAACCTCAGGACTTGGCTGGAAATTATAACATGAATTTGAATTAAATACAACTGCCAGCAAATAAACCAAGCTATGAAACCTGTGAGTAATATTTCATCATGATGTGTACAAAATAGATAAGTTGCAAACCCTCCTAAACAGAATTGCTGTGGAAGCGAGGGCTGACCTTTAGCAGTTGCAGAACACCACATACTGTTCCCTGGAAATGGTGCAGGAACACACGCAGTAAACAGTGATAAACAAAGATTGAGGTTTGTCAAGGTTTTACAGCTCAGCTGGAGCGCTGACACCAGAAAGAGGCGGGTGCTCTGGGTGGTCAGGTCGATATATTACCAGAGGGGAGGAGGTGAAAGCAAAGGAGCCATGTGTGCCGTTTTAGCGGAGTGGTGGTATGGAACAGACTCTCCCAGGCTGCCCGGACTTCACAAGGTGGCCACCAAAGATGTCCCTGTTATGTTTGGTGGTGCATAGTCATTTCACTTCATTTTCAGGCAGGTAGCATGAGGTGACCACCGTTAGCCATTTTATCTCTGACTGTGGCTTCACTCGTCCTGGTCTCACACTGAATCACGATAAAAGTGCCTGCAGAGCTGCACTTGGTCTAGCAGAGAATAGAGAGGAGAAAACAAAGGAAAACCACCTTGGGCTTTTTTTGCCCCAGTGGAAAATAGTATGTTTTTCAGTTCTTTGAGGAGGACTCAAGTGAATCGTGTCTGGTCAGCAGAAAGCACACAGTCAAGAGCAGCAAACCCAGAATCCAGAAGGGTTTGTCATTGTGTCTCTAGAAAGTGTTACTTTCGGCATGTCCTGAAATAGTAATGTTTTGATAATGTTTTGGGGGTAACTAATCTGGGACATGTGTGTAGCTATTAAAATCGTGAGTGCCAAAAAAGGGAATACATGCTAAGCTCAAAAATATGGACTCATCGTTTAATTTGAATAAATGTTACCATTGTACTTTGGTTTTGTTGCATTGTGCTATAGGCTTTTTGGCAGGGATTTCATGGGAGATGAGAAAATAGCGGTCCGTTGGGTAAGATGGTTCCCTTAAGCCATTTTGAGACTATTCTCTTACTTTTGCCAAAGTGTATGTGATGTGTTCTTCAAAAATCCATTTTGGGCTCTCCAGCTTCCCAGTGGAAACTGCTCTGGAGGGTAAATGAAATGTGGGACAAACCAGATCTGCACATCTCCTGGTTCACCAAGCTGCTGTGGGGCAGTTTCTGCCCCCAGCTCCATTGTATCATGCTGGGATGTTGTTCTTGTGACTGAGCCCAGGCTCCTGTGGGGCAGGACAACAGTTGAGCCAGGTGGATATTGCCAGGTTGTTCCTGTTGGTGCTTGCACATTGCTTCTAGTCAGCTCACCCTGGACCTTTTGTTTGGCTCCCGTTACAGTTGGTGATGGAGAAGAAATGCTGCTGGTCTTGGTGTCAGTTGCCCTGTCTGGCAGCATGCCCAAGCTGGGTCCTGCATGTGCAGCATTGTCCCCTGGTCCTGTCCCACTCCCTTGCTGTGGAGCCCCCGGTTGCCCCCTCTTCTGTCTGATTTTTCCTGTGCTGGCCTCACAGAAGCCATTCTCACCCACAGAGGGGGAAGCGTTCTTAGCGGGTGGTCAAACAGCAGAGTGTGGTTAATTGCAAAGTAACTGGTGCAACAGTGGGTGTCACTTCACCCAAGTGCTGTGAAAGCAAGTCTCAGATGTCCCTGGTCCCTGTCTGTTCACCAGGACTGTGGCAGGGAGTTGTCCCAGGAAGCTGGAGATTTGCCTCCAAAAACCAGGGTGAGGAGCCATGGGTTAAATACACTAAGAAAGGACTTGCCCTGACTACTTAGCTAGTTCCTGGAGTTCAAGAAGAGAAAATTAGAAGTCCTGACCATTTGTGTTTCAGTGGACATAATTTGTATGATCTACAGTAAAGTCATGATTAGATGGGGTGGTCTTTGAGATTAGGACTGAACTAAACACTCCCACTGTTTTCTTACTTTTACATGCAGATACGAAACCCAGACAAAATCATTTGACATTTTTGAGCACACAAAATCAGTTTATAGCCCTTACATAAGGGTGTGCCATAAACGCTCTGGACACAGAGGATGATTAAAAGTGCAGAACCCTTAAATAGGGGGAAATTCTCAATTTCTTCGAGGGAAATAAAGCTCAAGGGCATTCCCTTTGCTTGGATTTTAAATTAACCCAGAGTTTAATTTGTTGCATTCATTTTAGTTCATCAGCTAGGCGAGGGTGAACTTGGGTGGAGATACGTCAGAAAATTAAGCTTTACCTCTTAGAAAAAAACACAAAGCCTTACAGCTGCTGTTACACAGGAATTATAAGGTTGGTTAAGAGACGGGGAAAGGGGGAGATTTTTAAAGCCAGTAGGTTTTTTTCTATTTGCTCTCAGGTTTGGGAAACATTTTAAAGCTCTTTTCTGCAACCTTGGGGACTCAGGAATGCTTTTTGCTTGTCTGGTTGTTTTTGGAGTTTTAGCTTTTTGACTTCTGCGTGATGAAAACGGGTACGATCCTTGAGTTGTGTGGGGCGATAGTGAGGGCTGCCCATGGGGCAGGCTGGCATGTTGCTTCTGCCCCTGCCTGGGATGGGAGGCAGGGATGAGGACATGCCACAGTCTTTGACTAAAGAGAGCCATACCGAGCTGTTTAAAAGCTGTTGATGGTCAGCACCTAGTGGGTTTTGGGGCCAGCTGTGTGTGGGATTTCCAGGTGGTGGAGGAAGTCTCTTATGTGTTGATGGTTTTTATTCTGCAGAGGTGAAGGAGCCACGTTAACAGCTCAGCTCTTGCACCTGTAGGAGGCACAGGGAGCTGAGGGTGGCCTTTGCCATTTTCTCCCAGTTCTCCCAGATTTCAGTGCTGGGAGTGCACTCAGCAGAGGATGCTGGGCTCCGGTGCTGAGAGCCACAGGCATATGGCAGTGGTAGGAGCGGTTTCCACGGTAACCTTTCAGCAGCATGACATCACCAGCACTGTCACATTTAAGCTTTTCAAGGCTTTTTGGATTTCAGGGCTTACATAACTTTGGAGAGGTTAGACTGGGGCTTGGATCTAATCAGTATTCAGGGTCTTAGCTGAATTAAATTTTAAAAAAAACAAACCCAAACCCAATCCAAAACTGGCGGGGTTCAGCGGCAGCGGTGACAGCGCAGGGGCAGCTCCTTGCTGGGCAGTGGCTGAGCAATGGGAGAGATGTTCCCTCTCAGTGGAATAGCTGCTGCTGCAGTGGCTAGGCTGGCACCAGGATACTGGTGCTGAGGGCTTTGCTCCCTTCCTCTCCCTGGTTGTCACCCCGCTGCAGCCAGGCACGGCTTTGGCTGCTGCCGAGTCTCGGGGGGGCACAGGGAAGGAGCTGGGGTTGCCCATGGGAGTCGAGACAAGGGAGCATGTTCATCTGGAGAAAACGAGTTGGACAAACTTTGAGCTGTCCCTAAGGTGTTGAAGATTTCTTACGGAGATCCTTTGGGGTCAAGACATCAGATTAGCCCTTATTCAACCATGCCGGGGGTGAGAAGTAATTTGGATTTACACGTACGCTTGTGTAGGTGTGCACATAGGCATTGCTGTGGTCCACCCTTCCAAAGTGCTGGGTTAGCCCAAGCAGTGTGTATGCTCTTACTGCAACCACAAACAGCAGTAAACAGAGTCTCTGAAACATTCCCATTAGGGCTGGGTACATCCTAATTTGACCTGGTGTAGATGTGCAGTGAACCCGGACAGGTCCTGCTTGCTTGAAGTGCAAGCTTCAAGGCTTTTAGGTCAGCTTGGTCAGGGATCTGCGAGTACTCGAGCCTTACACAAGCCGGAGTCACGCTGGGCTGTGGGCAGCTGCGTGGGGGGCAGAGGGAGCTGCTGGCATCGCGCGGGCTGCGCTGTGCTCTGGGAGCTGCGTCAATCAGCCAGTCCCACAAATTGCAGTAACAGGAGCACTTTAAATAGCTCTCTTGAAAACAATTCCATGAAGTCATCCTGCTGCCTGTAGGTGCTCTGCACAGTTTTGTGCACAGCTTTTGATTTAAGCCTTCTGACAGAAGGAAACGTTTCAATAAGAAGAAAAAGGAAGAAGTTTGAAGTAGTCCATTTTTCTTTCAGTTAGCATCTGTGCCAGCATTCTTAAACCAGGTACCCAGATGGCTGGTACCCAGCTGTGTCTTCTAACGATTTTTTGTAACAGAGTGTTCCCGTGTGATTGACTCTAATTTTTACATTTATCCTGCTGGAAAATGCTGTGCAGGTCAGACAGCAGCATTCAGCAGTTCCCAGCTGCCAGTTTACTCTTAAATCTGTTGTGGGAGTCAATTAAGCGAAAGACATGAGTTGAAAAGGTATTAGCAGCAATATTAGCATTTCTCTTCTTATTAAGAAGTTATTCTTACATGGTTTGTGCTTCTGATCAGATAAAAGTGATAAGTCTACAGAAAATACCCCCCTTTATAAATAATTGTCTAGCTGGAGTGAGGATCTGGCTGTCTGAGACTATTCTGCGAGTGATGGCGTGGCTGATGTGTGCAGCAGTTTGGGGAAAAGAGAGAAGAATGAGCACATTCTCCTTCTTGCACCTCACCAAAGACCTGGCCTAGAAGAACACTTAAAACATTTAGGATTGTAGCAGGGCTTCAGCTCATGCTTTAGTAGTTTCCAAGGCTGCAGATGTTCTGAAGTGTCATCAAATTCAGGGTGTGAATTTAATGCATTTTAGGGGGAAATCTGGTGCATTTACCTATTTGCTTTTCAACAGTTGTGTTGCCTTCAGTTAATGATCTGAATGCTTTAAAGAACCCTTTCTAGTGTAGCTGGCAGAGGGGAAAAGGAGCTGATCATCCTTGACTTTGCCTTCTGCTATAGACAATGTGCCTTACTCAGTATGTGCGACAAGCGCACTTCCAATACCTGACCCCTTCCTGCTCCCCAGTCCCGTAAACTTCAGCATCTAAAGTGCCAGATCAGCATGAAAATAAACAGGTTGATTTTCAGATACCGTGAGCAGTCAGCTCCTGGATGCTCAGTGCTCAGCGTTGAGGAGACTGGGGTACCTAACCAGGGTTTTTAGAAATCTAAACCTTTTCACCAGTTTTTTACCATTCTTGCTAAGCTATTGGCAGTCAAAACTTACACCCCCAGATACTTGGCATCGCAAGTGAAAAAGATTTCTTTTTCATGTCTGTGTAGAGCAATTGAAACATGTCCAACTGTGTAGTGGTGGTGATTTTGTTGTCCTGAGAGGTGCCAGGCAAAAGGCAAGGCAGTGAATTTCTCATCAGGTTGGGAGAGGTCTGGGTGGGAGAGTCCTCGTTTCTTTCTGAATAAGGGGTTTTGTCCTTTCTGTGTTACTTCTCTCACCAGCCTTTCCTGTCTGCCTGTTCCTCCATGGGATTCCCTCTGTCCCAACAGTGGCTGGGGAGAGCACTAATGAAGGACTTGGTTCATCTTGTTCTCTAATTCCTGAATTGGATGACAGCTGGCTGCTGAGCTGAAGGGTTTTTCCTCAGGGCAAAAGAAAAATCTTCATCTTGTTTCTAGCTTTCTGTAATACTTTATTAGGAGCTGTTTGTATTCACCATTCCACCAAATATTTTTTCATAAATGCATACATAAGGAAAATGCACTGTGGCTTTGTGTTAAATGCAACTTGAATTTTTCTGAGACTTTCAGTACTGAAAATTTCTTGCAAGAGTTTTTGAAATAATGTAATAACATCTAGTGAGGTGATAGACCCTACAGATAAAGCAGAGAAGGTCTTGGAAAGATGCTGGATTTGTTTTTAAACACAATGCGAGGGCTCCAAACTTTGGGGTTCGTGATTCAGTATTATTGATGTTAATGATTTACAGCTGTGAATGCCAAGTTAGTACTGGATTTCTCTAGAACAAAATATTACCTTGGTTTGAAACGAGTGACTTAACTTCAAATCTGACTAAGTGGATGTATAACATGGAAATTATGGGAAAAAAACGAAACCCAGCGTAAACCAGTACGTTAAATCTTTTGCGGGGGCTGTAAGGTTTTCCTGGGGAGTAATACACAGCTGACAGTCCTCAGCTGGCGTGGCTAAATGCTTCTGTGGGGGGAAGGCAGCAAAATCCAGCAACAGCTGCAGAAAAGTGATGCAGTGATCCACTTTCTACATCGTGTGGGATGTGTTTCAGCCTGTGAGCTGTGGGGCTACAGGAGGTTTGACCACTGCAAGCCCCACGGTGTGAAGGAAACCTCCCCTACCTGCTCCACTTGGTTGTTTGTGTGTTTGCCAGGCGTGTTTGAGAGGGCTCCTGCAGGGGCACCCCTGCACTCACACAACAGGCTTTCTCCTGGCATTGGGGGGCTCTGCTCCCAGACTTTGCCCTGGTAGCCAGGCACCCAGCACCACCCAATTCTGGAGGCTTTCATCACACCTCAGTGTAAGACTGCTTGAAAGAGGCATTCAGGAGCTCTCTGCTAATTTATGCTTCTCTTTACCCTGCACGTAGGCAGTTTTCAGTGGTCTCTGCTAATGTTTGACAGCAGCCCAACTCCCAAGAGGAGGCATAGCCATTGCCAGCAGAAAGCAAACAGTATGTGTCAGTCTTTCTTGCCATCTGTGGATATGTGTTTACTAGGTCTTCTGCAGCTAGTTCTTTTTGTTATTCTCTGGAATAACACAGATAGTGACCAGGCCAGTTGTGTGATTTCCTGTCAATGCTCAGGGAGAAGCATGTCTACCCTGCCTGGTTGCTTTCTGGCCAAACCCTGGTTCTGATTTCACTCTTCTCTTGGTTTTCAGTGGAAAGTAATTGCTAAGATCACCTACATCTCAGCATCTCTGCAGCAGGTGCGTTGACAGCCTCTTGGTATCACTGTGTAACACCAAGACCATAAGGGACTGCCTGCTTGGCTGGAAGAGAGTGGGATACTAAAAGACCTTTCCTGATGTAGTCTCTCCCAGGTGGATCTGTAAGCTCTTTTGCCTGCACCAGAGCTGGCCAGCTCTGCCTCTGAGCTGCAGAAGTAGGGGCCAGTGCTTGCCAGGGCTTCTGGCAGCTGGAACAGTTGGGTGTCCCATGTATTTTGGTTTTTTTCAACAGGAGCCAGCACAGAAAGCCCTAGAAAAGCAAGCTGCTTTGTTTGTGTGCTTTTGTGTTCACAGACTGTTGCAATGCACAGAGGGATGTGGCTGTGGTCTGAGCGCTAGATTTCGTCTGTCCAGCAAAACCCATCGATAAATGTGAAACCTGGCAGGGATGTGCCTTTTCCTGTGGTGGGAGTTTGGCCAAGCTTCTTGCCTTGCAGATGGGTCCTGGGACTAAGCAAAACATTGGTATTCACTTAACTGGAGCGTTTTCATCCATGCAAATTGGGTTGGTTACCTTCTTTGCATTTCCCCACTGATGTGAATCAGAAGTGAGCTGGGGAGGATGGACTCTGATGGTTACTTCTCCCATCAACATCTACTAGTGTGCCATGTCCTCCCACTGACTCATTGTGATGGACGGGCTTTCAGCACACCTTGGCTTCCCCCGCTGCCATCTTCACCAGGGGAAGGAAAGACCTCAGGGTGTGAGGCTATTTATTTCAGCATGTGTCGTGCTTCATGCTCTTCCTCCTCCCTACTATTGCAAAACCTTCACGGAGACCTTGATGAGCACTCTTCAGATGTAGATCCCACTCACCCTGGCTCCCAAAGATTGCTGTCATCTTTCAGATGCTTTCTCAGAGCCCTCCTGCTTTGCTGCAGTTCTCTTCCTTCTGGCAGTGCCCATCTCTGCACAAGTTCTCCTTTTGCCTTGAGATGTGGTCTCTGGCATGGTGGTTGTATCCATTTCTCTAGCATTGCCATGCTGGTGTCCCTGCAGGCCTATGGAAACCTATTTGGAGAGGCTGTTTTGAAGCCTGGACCCTCTGTTTCCTGGACTGTTCATTGTACAGTGTTAGCTTTTGAAGGATGTGTGAAAACCAGCTTGGTTTAAAGATAATTGTTACCAAAACGATTGGGATGATAAGTACAAAAGCATTTGTCCCTTTGTCAAAGAGGAATGAAGCATAGCGTTGCAGCTTTGGGGGTTTATGGAGTGTGATCTGAGGCAAGGTGGCTTTTCAGCTCTTTTTGGTTTGGGGCAGGGGGAGGGAGCGTTGGCAAAGCACATTTATTTGTGTACGTCAAAAGACATATCATCTGGAAGAAGAGTGTCATACCTAGAATGATTCATAAACCAGATGGCATTTTACTGCCTATGGAGAGTTAATCTCCTTATCTGTTTGTCGTTTACCTGTAATTGCGTATGAAAGGCAACTGTTATATTAAGGAAAAATGATTAAAACAAACAATTTTACTTAAGTAATATCATTAATGTCCACGTATAAAATTTTGATTTGCTAAACAAAAAATTCCCATAACTGCTTCCAACACCCCTCTTTAGAAAGTTTTCCATGCAGATAGCAGGAAGGCTGCAGCCTTTCTTTTCTGCAAGATAAGATTATGGTTACAGAAGGTCAGGCAGAAAAAAATCTGCTTTTTTAAGGAGTGAAAAATGTTGCCGTTGAATAATTGCACCTGCCTTGGTTTGGATGTGAGGACAGGTATGTTCACCGACACAGATGTCACTTTTTACCTCTTAAGGCCACCCCTTTAGGAGCAAGCATCACCCTGCCCCATGCCAGCATCCTACTGTGCACCAGAGAACTTCCAGTGTTAGGGACTGGTCCTGGTAGGGCTGGAGGCTCTGTGTCCCACCTTGTGTCTCACCTGCCTCTGCATCCTCTGCTTTGTAGTGCTGCAGACTCTGGTAAAGCCAGAGCACTTGGATCAGTCTGTTTTCATCTCTTCTGGTTTTTCACTGCCAACAGAGCTGTGGTGCAAGATGCAGTCAGGGTCTCTTTTTGTGTTGTTTGGTTTTAGGGGCTGTTGTGGGTGGGGGAGTTAGTTGAAAATAGTTTCTTCTCTTGCAGAGAAGTTGGAGTAGAAAATGAACATGGACCACATTAGCAGACCCTAAGCCTGAAGCGAAGGACCTCTCTGCAAGAGACTGATGGCAAATACTTGCTCATCCTGCCAGGACAGGGTGGACTGGTCCTGTGGTGTTGTATAGGGCTTCCCTCAAAATGCCCTGAACTTCAATGAGGAGGTGATGCCAGAAATCAGTACTTCAATATTGTTTGCTTACAGCTTTTATGTGATCTTCTGTTTTGTTCACAGAGTTTGTCTGCTTGCCTTTAGTGACATCAGCAACAGTTTTTCACTCCTGACAGGAACATAAGAAGGAGTAACTTGGGAAAGAGCCAGATGGATTTTATTGAGGCCTGGACATCCTCAACAATATTGTCTGGTCTCTGTGATTTCCCAATCCTCACAATTTTGCTAGTCATGGAGCAGGGAGAAGAGAGCTCAACTTTGAGATGTGGTCTGAACTAGTTCTTCTGTCACACAAATAGTGTGTTTTATGTGTAAGCCAAAAAGGAAAATGCCCAATCACAGCGTTGACTTTTGGACCAGCATTCATGTGACCAAGCTTCGGGTGGTTCTGGAAGTTCACCCCTTCTCTTTCCATTGAATGGAGAGCAGGTTCATTGTGCAGTGCCTTCATGAAGTAGATGTTGTTGGATAAAATGCAGCTGAGGTCTTTAGGACATATGAAATAGGTGGCTTTTTACGGTAGTGGAAAGGATGAAAGGGCAAAGGCAAAGAAATGACAGTTGAGCAGCCATGGGGTTAGGTCTTGGTGGTGGTGTCTCAGAACTGGCATTCATCTGTGGATGCACACAATGAGTGGTGAGGCTGAGTGTCTTGCTCTGTTGTCCAGAAAGTGGGATGAGGTCTGGAAGGCAGCTCCTCAAAAACAGTGTGCTTTGTCTGTGCTCTTCTCAAAGCTGGGACTGTCCCCACCACAATGCTTGTGTCACAGTGAGCAGTTGAGGTGAGGTACCCTAGCCAGACTGCATGCTGTTAGCACACCAGTCATTAAAAAGCTTGTGGACATAAGGTGATTTTATGCCATTTCTAAGCTCTGTGGTAAAGCAGAAAGGGAGTAAATGAATCCCAGTGTTAGGATCTGCACTGCCAAAGTGTGTGGCCCTAAAATTTTAGCCTCCTGCAGAAGCAGGTAGGCTGGAAGCAATTTTCTAGAGGTCATCAAGTTTTGGGTTTTGGAGATGGTCTTTTTTCCATGCATTTGTTGGTGCCTTTTGTACAGAAGTCAGAAAGCACACAGTTGGGAGGTGTCATGAACCCAGAGGTAGATTAGGCTATCATAAGGACAAGCACAACACCTCTAGCTCTGAGATGAGACTCAAAGCACAGCTTCTGCGCAGAGGTAAGCGAGTTCTTGAGCTGCGTCACATGAAGCATTTCAGCAGAGATCAGAGAAAGTATTCGTGCTCCAGCCCACAACTCTAGTGAGACCTCATTAAGACTACTCTGTGCAATGTTATCATCACAGTAAGAAAGAGTCATTCAGACTGGAGCAGGTAAATGGGAAAATACTGGGATCAGCAGGGGACTGTGAAGACTCAAATCACAAAAACAACACCCTGGCCTTGTTTGGTTCAGCCTAGTAAAGTAAGTGCTATATTAAAATACACAGGGGTAAACACTGAACTGGTGGACAGGGATGGCATAAGAACCAGTGGATATAAATTGGCAATGAGTAAATGCAGGCTGGAAACCAGAAATTTCTAGCCATGGGATAGGCACTCTGGAAGAGCTTCCCAGAAAGAGTAGCAGGGGAAAAACCATACCAGTCCCGAACTGGGACCAGTGAGGTCACAACTCAAATACAGTGATGGGCAGGAAGGCCCTGCAGGACTGACCTCACACAATATCAAAGAATGATGTTTGAGTAGGTCCCTAAAGTCTAATTAGAGGCCCAATGTGAAGCAGTCTGCATGGGCACATGGCTGGAAGGGTCCCTGCCTTGCAAGCTGAGGGATCTCAATGACTGTATAGATTCTCTGTCATGTTTCATAACTGAGCTGTCTGGCATTCCTGGGGTAGCAGGAGGGAGTGCTAGGATCTTGGTGCTTGGCTGGGAATGTGTTTCTCTTCTGTTTGCTGAAGTACCATAAGGCAACAAAGATAAGTGTAGCTTCAAGTAACCCCATCACCATGTCAGTTGGTCACTTCATATGTTGCTTGTGCTTAGTCTCCAAGAAAAAACATTCTTTTTGCTTGCAGCTCAGGGTCCCATGTGCTCACCCACGTGTTGAGTAACAGCTTGCAAATCATTATCTGATTGGCATCTAGCCATTAAACTTCCAGTGACCTGCCTGCTGATATTATTTTGTGTGCTGCGTTCTCCTGACATATCTCTGTTGAGCACGTTGTATTGTTTTCGGAATAAATATGAGGGTAAACAATAAAAACTGAAAACAACTGCCAAGGATGGAGGTGAAACATAAACTTTGTGACTGGTGTTGGAAATAGTATCTTTGGTCTGGCTGCCCTCTCTGGAAAGGGGCAGGCGTGTTTGAGCAGTAAGCAGTGCCAAAACGAAGTGCACTTGACCTGTGCCACTCCTTGATGCCAGCTTAAATGGCAGTGTGTGCAGAATCCAGCTATTCTGGGCTCCTGGCCTGCAGAGTGAGTGCTGCAGGTGAGCATTGCAGGCAGTAAAACCATAGGTCTACTCCAGCTCTTCCCGCTTCATGGTCTTCTCCCGTACTGTCCCACTGACTTAGGAACACAGACATCTGGCTTTTCCTTCAGGATTAAGGCATGAGTCACAGCAGCAGTTTACTATGAAGTCTTTGCCATTATTAGGAGGTATAGAAAGCTTCTGCTGTGGGCCAGGCCAAAGATTTATTTAACCTGCTCTCCTAGTTCCAGCACAACCAAGAGCTCTTCAGCGATTGCATCCGTATTGTGGTGTTTAATAGGCACTGACAGGATCTGTCTTCCGTGAATTAGTCTAATCTGCTTTTTTAATTAATTTCAACTTTTTTGTCTCCACAAGTCCACTGAAGTTAAATAACAACATAATCAGTGTTAGCAATCTATAAAACACTGATTAGCAGGGAGTTTGCCTGGCTTTGCAAGTCACATAGGGCATGTTAGCTATGGGACTAGCAACTGAAATCAATGAGCAGAGCATGAGTTTTGCATCTTACCATCCCAACTTTGCCACCAGCCAGCTCGGTAAAACTGGGAGAACCATTTTGCACAACTGTATTGTTCACTGAGAAAATACAAGTTGATCTTGCTGTCTGTGGAGGACGCAATGCAGCAAGGTCCAGAAGCCTCTTGATTCTTTCCTGGGGGATGGGTACATTGGCCACAGCCTGTCCTGGATTTGGGAAGGTCTGCCCTTTAAAATTAAAATCCTTAAGCAAGCAGATGTGGCTATCTCTGAAGGAATTGAGGATTGTTAGCAAATAACTATATTGTCTGGGATTTAAACGAAAAAGGCAGATTGATATTGCTAATTGTTTATGCGCTGCCATGGCAGGTGAGGATAGGCAGGAAGTTATGATATAAAACTGTAAATTGCACAGGAGGCAAGAAATGACCAGAAATGAAGATGTGATTTGTGAGTGCTTTTATATCACTGGTGTTTTCCTGGTGTTTAAGAGCTGTTGCTTTTTTGACTTTGAGTGGCATGACCTTAGGAAAGAGTTTGGGGATTCTCTCCATGGCTGGTGTCAGGGAGTCCATTGAATGTCAGCTCATGTATTGCTTCATTAGACAGCTCAACAAACTTTGAAATACTTCTTAAATGCAAATTTTGATGTTAAGGAGTCTGACTGCTTTTTTCTCCCTTTTTGAACAGATCTTTTGTTAGCAAAGGTTCAGCCAGATCTGTTCACCGAAGTCTCTGAAATGGGAATGGCTAAAACTCCATGGATCCCTTGAAAGTGTTTCCAGTCCCGATTTAAATGAACTCATTATGTTTCAGCTTGGCAGCAATAAGAGGAACGATGGGGAAGAGGGGAAAAATCTCAGAGTTAAAAGAGATTTCAAAAACACCTTAGGAAATGTTCCCAAACAACCACAAACCCTCCCTGGGGATCCTATCCACATATTAGAGAGCTCCAACTGCATATATCAAACAGTTCAAAAAGGAAAACTTGGCCACTGCAACTCTTGGATGGAAAGAAAGCAGGCTGCGATGGAGTGCCAGAAAGTCTCATCCAGCACAGGGAAAGCCACCGCTGGGCTGGCTGACCCAGTCACGAGTCAGAAAGCCTTTCAGGAAACTACTAGGAAAATGCATTAGGGGGGGATAGTAATACTTTCCCCATGTATCTTGCAGGGACATTCTGCTTTGCAGATTAATGCTTTCCCTGTGGCTGTTGCAAGAACATTCTGCTTTGCTGATCAATCCAGCCTTGCTATGGGAAAAATGGTGTTTTCATGGCCTGTGACACAGTGTCATAATGTACTTTGGAAAGAACATTTGTTGCAGTGTGGAATCCATGCTAGTGCAAGTCAGCATTGCTTCATTGCAGCCACCTGGAGAAACCTGCATATTGGCCCCGGAGAAAAAAATCTGGTACAATAGAGGAAAACAGAAAATAGGCTGCCTTGCATAAGTGGCAGGGGAACTGCCTGGTGGCAACTGAAATAGAAGGTAGAGAGATGGATGTTTTGAAAGAAGAACCTGTGCCTTGTATCGTACTTGACAGGACTGAGTTTTATCTCTGAAAGCGAAACAAGCTAGAATGTGATTAAAGCAGCCATGGCTGTCTTGGAGGACAAAACATTGACAGCTATTTTGCTGCAACTGTAGACTGCCCTCAAAGAGGGAGAACTTTGCTCCAGAAAGTTTGTGAGGAGGCTTCCAGTCTGTGAAGTCAGGAATATTTTGAAACATGTGCATTTTTCACTTCTGAAGTGGGCTGGTCTTTAGTTCTGTACATTTTCTGTTTGGCTTCTGTAGGTAGTGCTGCAGCCTTCCCTCCAGCATGTGCGAGAGCGCCAGCTAGGAGTAATTCCTTGCACCAGGGTATGTTCTTGCTCTAGTTTGGTTTAAAATATGGGAAGGAACTTTTTTCAATCCAGTCAAAGCATACAAACTGAGAGATGACTTTCAGTACTTAGAGGGGGGCAAATCTTGCTCTCAGTCTTAGCACCAAATTACAGTGTTGACTGCAAGACAAGATATTGGTCCCAGTAAAGTCCACCAAAGTAACTGAGTACTGGCATGGGGGTGTATCCTCCCTCCTTTAATTGTGTGACCTGGATTCCTTGTCCCAGCTCATCTCAAAGGGGTACGGAGCTCTGAAGCTGTAATGTTTCCAGCTTGCACAGTCACCCCAGAGATCAGCCTTGTTTTTCTATGTCTATGTCCGTATTGCTGTGGCTGCAACTGCTGTGAATGGAAGGAACACCATTCCCAGCTATTCATTGCCTTGTTCATGTCCTCCAGCAGAGAGCTATCTGGCATTAACTAAGTTTCTGATAGATCTTTTAAAAAACAGGTCATCTGATGAGGAGACACTCTCCAATGTCAGTATGCTGGTGGTCACCTCTTCCAGGGAGTGAATACCTAGAAGTGGTAGCCTGATCCTAAGTGGCTACAGCAAGATGTATATATGGGACTTCAGTGTAATCCTCCCTGTTCATTTTTGTATTATTTTTGCAAGGTTCCCTGCTGAAACCCCAGCCTCTGTAAGACTTCAGGTCTTCTCCTTCCTCTCCCTAGCCCTTGCATGGGTTCCACATCTGATGAGGGTTCCATGCGTGCCTGGAGCATCCAAGCTGCATCTGTGCCAAATAGCCTGAGTGACCGCAGTAGCAGAGGTGATGATGGACAAGCTGGTGCAAACCTACTCCTAGCTCAGAGGGAGCAGAGAGCAAACCTCCAAAATTTGTGTGGGGCATGCTCCAAACCCCTCTGCAGCCACTGGAAAAACTTCCCTTGGTTTCAGTCAGCCTTGACCAAGCTGAATTGCAGGAGGGAAATTCAAAGGCAGAGCGCTGAATAAATTCAAGGCTTCCAGAGCAGGGAGGGAGGCATTAACAAAATAATTTACTTTTCCATAAAATCAGTGTGGTTTGAGCCCCATAAAATCAGGTTTTGAGGGTTTTTATTGAGGTTTGAAGGAGCGGGGGGGCTTCTGGTATGACACTAAGCCCAGTGGAAGCATGAGAAGGTATTTGGATCTATGCGTCTGAAACACAAGCCTTGTCCCCTGCCCTGCTTGCAGCCACCCCAGGTTTGCTGTGTCTTCCCTGCTGGTGCCGGGATGTGTTGGGGCAGGATCCTGGTGACACATGGGGACCATTGGGCATTTGGGTGTTTTAGGGGAAAGAGTGAAGGTATCTGGGACTCACTGCCTGCTGTCACCTGCCTGCCTGCAGGCTCATAAAGGCTTAGCAGCTGGTGTTGCCACCAAGGCAAACCTGTGCAATGGCAGCCCTCCTGCACCATCCAGGTTTGTGGGGGCTCTTCCAAGCTCTTCCTCCAGCCTTGAAGCTTTCAGCCTCAGGGTTTTGTCTGCTTTCGGTGTCACTGTGTGATAACAGCATGGTGGGTTTATCAGAGCTGAAAGGCAGATTATAGCCTGGTGCCGTGGTGCCATCCTGCTCCCCAGGCTGACCTGCTGATATTTAGCAGGTGCATGTGAACCCCTAAAGTCAGCTATGCTGCCAGGAGGGAAAGGCATGAAAAAGAGTGGGAGAGGGAAGGGCTAGAGACTGGTGCTGGGAGGCAGAGCCTTGCCTTTCTGCTTCAGGGGCAAGGGAGGCTACTGCTGGGGGAAGCAGGGGAGCGCGAATTTGCTGAAAGGGCTGAGCTGCCCCTGAGTTCTGCTATGAGTCAGCATTGGAAGGCTCCTCAAATCAGCTTGGCAGCTTAAAAAGGGTATTTGTTTAGTCTTCCCTCAGATGACTAATAATTAGCAAATGTTAATTGGAAATTGCAGTCTGATAAAGGAGTGTTTGTTTAAATGTGGTGGTAAGAACAGGGGAATGGGAAACAAGTCTTCAAATTGTATTTCCAAGTCTGCTGTTCCCTGCTGTTGTGATATCTGGTGAGATACTTAACCTCTCCGTATCTCACCGCACTGCTCGGTAAAGTGAGAAGAAAAATGCTTGTTTTGCGAGGGTGCTGTGGGGATTAGCCAGGCCTTTGCAGGAATTTCAGTGGAAAGGAACCTTAGAAGTGGAAGAAATTAATATTTGTGATCCAATACTTCATACCTTCTTGGCCGATTCCAAATTCACATCCTGCCCGCGACTGCTGTGTGCCCCAGTGCACAGCACCGCGGTCATTTTGCAATTGCTTTTGCACAAGAATTCAGAGGTGCGCAGATCCTGGCTAATGCTGCTTATGGGGGGGCTGCTCCCCTGCTCCCCTGCTCAAGGCGTTGCCCTCTCTAAAAGACCACCCCAGGTGTGAACCTTGTTTGGTGACCCTTGGTCTCTGAGCTTTGTCGCATATCCAGATTGTCATCAGTGATGCGCTGTTCACTCTGGTCACTGCCATTATGGAGCAGTTTTCTGTTTTGCTGTGTTAATTACATGACATTTCTTCCCATGCTTAAATTCTTCCTCCAGCTTAGTGGTAGGGTCCAAGTCACACATGCAGCAGTTGATGCTCATTACCAAGCCCATCATTGCAGTGGTCCTTTTGTCCTCTTTCTGTTATCACAGCATCACAGTGGGGTAGTGTCATTACTGAGGGACATATTAAATATATTGAAGGCCAAGGGTGAAGGCAGAGCTAAAATCTTGCTCCTTTGGCCTAATACAGTTTCCTCCGCTAAGTGGGGAGTTGCTGGAGTTTAAGGCAGCAGCTTTCCTACTGCCAACCATGTTTCTGAACTTTCTTTGCTTTAAATAGCAACATATATTGTCCTTCTGGGTGCTGTTAATGGCCCACCTTTGATCTCTGCCTGGTCCAAGACCTTTCTTCAGGTGTCATATAAAATGTTGTTCTATACAACCCCAGCCAGTAATAGCAGTACCTGAATCATACCATTACTTGGGCAGACCTTGCTGTCCAGGCTGGTGTGTGACTGGTGAGGGCAAACGGAACTTAGACGGTGTGACCTGAAGGGTGTCCGAGGCTGACAGAAATGGAGATGAACTACCCAGAGCAAGGGCAGGGAGATACACGGCTTCCTCTGGCTGTACTCTCTGCTGAAAGGAGATGCTTGGGTCTGTGACTGAGGAACACTGCAGTTTTCCTGCTCAGGAGTTGCTGTACCTCCTTCAGGAAAGGACAAGAAGGGTCCAGTGGGGCATGGTTGGGGATGGCGTGGATGCAGGGCAGGATGGCAGGCTGGCAGTCTCCTCTGCCAAGGACTGCTTTTCTCTCGTGTTTGCTACTGATAACTAGAAATGTGGATAAATAAAGCAGATACTATATCTGGCTGTATTTATCTTGTTCCACAAAATAGCCAGGAGGATTTTTCACAGTGAAGAACTGTGGCTTTTGGTCTCATTAATATTCAGCTGCTCTTTGGTGATATTTTGCTTCATTGAGACTTGCCTTAGAAATACCACTGATTCTTCTAGCAGTGCTCTTAGCAGAAATACTGTAAATCTCTAGTATTACGTGACTGACAATATCTGTGCAGTATTTTACTTTTGGACCAGTCCATAAAAGCCACTTTCACTTTTGCTCATAATTAGATGTTGATTGGGCATGCATCTGATTTAGAGCTGCGTGGTCCTGAAGAACAGAGTTTGTGTCTATAATGAATCTCTCCTTTTACAGTGTTTGTGATTTCAGCTACTGGAGAAATCCAAGGGACTGTCAGTGAGAGTACATGGGGCAATTGCAGGGGGCTGTGTCTGTTTCAAAGACCTTCCTATACTTCCATTGTCATTCCCCTGTGTGTGTTTCAGCAGCCCTGTTACATTTTTGTTGTTGTTGATGTTTGCACCTGGTAAGGGTGTTGCTGCTCTGAAAATGGTGTTCCTAATTTTGAGGCGTTTTGCTTTTTTCTCTAAAAGCTGTTACTGAAGGAATCTAGAGAGATAATGTGAGAGCCTCCACATGCATGAAAAATGTCGTTTTGCGTCACTAGAGAAAAGCTTTCCTGCAGATTTTGTACCCAATTCATTTCAATAATTATTTCTTTAACGGTCTGCTCTGTAAGTAGTTCTGCATTCATCTTGGATTATAGCAGCATGGATCCAATTCACAGTCTCCTTGCTGAGGTTTCCATATTGTGTTCCATAAAGCGTTTCTCCTTGAAGTAGCGTGGTTGCTGGCAGCAGGGGACTCAGGGATGCCAATTTTAATCAAAGCCTTTCATTGCAAATATAATTTTTAGTTCATTTGGAATAACTAGAGTTTCTCATCATGTGAACTTTCTGAAAGCAGCCCTGAGCACAGGGGAAAAGGGTCAGGGAGCTGTGGTTGCTCCTGCTGCCCAGCACAGGTCTGTGCGTATGCCACGGGCACACGAGCTGTCAGTGAGGAGCATTAATCTTGGGGAAAAGGTCTTCAGTTGAGTGAAGGGCCGGTGGCCTGGCCATTACCCTCCATCTGGACTCAGCAGAACCAATTTCTCCACCTTACATCTGGTGTCACCTGCCTTTTTGGGTTGCCTGGTTTTGGGGGCATTTTTCCTTCTCAAACTGCCATGTCAGTGGTGTCTGTGCAGCCAGTGTGGGGACAGCCACTGGGCAGAGGAAGGTGGAGGGGATACCTGCCTTCCCCAGGCTATCAGCAGAGGGAACTTGGTGGAGGGAATCAGTGTCTTGTTGCTGGGAGGAGAAAAGAAAGTGACAGCAGGTAGGAAGGAAAAAAATATTATTTCTTTAAAAATTTATTTCCTGCCTGGGTTGCAGTAAGGGCAAGGCTGACGATGCACAGAGAGCTGGAGGGTTATGGTGTACAAAAAAGACGTGAGTGCCCACCCCCCAGCACATCTCAGCACTGGGATTACACAGACTGCCCTAACTCCAGCAGATCCCCCCCTCACAGATGCAAGGATGTGCCTGCAGAAGCACAGGAGCAGACTGTGCTGCTAGCTCACGCAGAGCAATGGGATTAGTTAGCTAGACCCCTTCTCAGCAACTCTGTTTTCAACCCTATTACCCTGTAATATTTTTTTTTTTCCTTCTGACTGATGTGAAGTGATAACCAGGGGAAGGAAATTGGCTGCATTTTGAATGTCTCATGCGTCCAGGTTTTGTGCCTTCATCTGTAAAGGAAAGGGATGTCTAACTTTTGACCTAGGAGGGATCTGGTGGAATTAGAAATGTCTCAGAGCACACAAGAGGCCGCATTAGAAGATGCTAATGCATGCACTAATTTCAGCCAGGCCTGATTTGTGCACTGGCACATCAGTCTGCATACAAAAGCAAAGAGCAGCCTTGCTACTCACGATTCACTGCCTCTTCCTCCTGTTTGCATCCACTCTGCTCCCTTGCGAGCTAAACGGCTGATTGGACATATAATGTTCGTTAGCTCACTGGCTTTTTAAGCCTCTAAAAATTCTGGCTGTGTTTCTGAGACACAGCAGGAGACTGCCAATAAGCATGGTGTCATCTTCTTGTTTCCTCTTAAAAGTCCCTGCATCTCACCTGTGTGACAGTGAATCTCTTGCTACCCCATTGTGCTTTAGGAATCCCCGGAGATGTCAATAGCAACACTGTACAGAAAATGTTGTGGATGATTTTTTCCTTCCTTTGCCAACAAAATCCGTCTGAGTTGGGACTTGTTTGATTACTATCTCATTCTCATCTTTGATAACACAGCTGTGCTTGGTGTATTTTGTCCTCTGCTTTTTTTGGCAGGGGCAAGAGGGCTATAAGGTTCAAGGAAGAACCTTGGTTCTGAAGCTAACGGTATGATTACTGCTATGAAGAGTTATCTGAGCTGCTTCTGACTAAGAAGAGCATGGCAGTGCTGCTAATGTATGTGTCAGTACACATGCTGTAGGTGTTTGGAAATACGCTGCTGAAGTCGATTCAAGTTTCACCATTGACTCTAGAGAGAGCAGAGCTGGTCCAGGAGCTGAGCATCTCACCTGACTGTAGGCAGCCTAGTGGTACACACCCTGTCTGGACCAGTCTCGCGGGCATCGCTTTAGGGGCAACCTGGCTGATGAGCAGAGGCAGGCGTTCAGCCACCTGCAGTTCAGTGAGAGTAATCTGCTCCAACCTTCTGAGAAACTCTCTTGTCTTTCAGTAATGCTTTTCCTTTGAAGCGATGTGGGCATTTTGGAGGATCCTGCCATAGAGTAGGTTGTTAGTATGCACGGAAGTGCCTCGCCGGGCTCTAAGCAATCCCGTTTTCCAAGACCGCTCCAGCCACAGTATTCTTCACTGCTTTGTGCCCATTTCCTAGAGATCTCGGTGAGATCAGCAGGCTTGTGCTGTGAAGCTTGGCAGCGTTTAGTGCTGCACTGTGCCCTATGTCTTTTACAAGCAGTCCGAGTTTCTGCTGCCGGCAGGACTGCGCACGCACATCTACACAAGTCCTCCCCGCATAAATGGCAGCCTGCAGGGAAGGCTGCCTTACACGCCTTGTTCCCTGAGGGGAGAGGGTCACAGGTGACAAGCGTGAGGCTCGCAGTGGGAGACAGGCTCCTAATCTCCTCAGGCTCCCTGCCTTGGTGTTGACTGGCCACCCAGCAGAAAACAACGTGCTGTGCTTGGGCTTCTGCATTGCTAGAATGAGACCAGGCAGCATGCTGGTGGAGGCTGCTTTGGGTCGTGCAGTGTTTCTCAGCAGATACATCCGTGAAATGGGAATGTTTGTGCAGGAGAGGGGGAGAGGGACTTCGTAAGGCTGTTTGCAGATTATTCACTGCAGAAAAGTGTAACAGTTATGCAAAGGTTACTCCACCAAGGGGTCCGTGATATTTAGCTGTGTGATTGCCATCGAAATCCATTGCCCTTCTAGCTAAACCTCCCTGAAGTGTTTGGAAAGTGCCTCGCGTTTTTTCCCCAAGCGTGACACAGAAGCAAATAGGTCAGAAGAGGAAATTAGCCTGTTCAGTCACCTCTTCAGTGCCTGTATCGTTTTAGGGCTGAGGAAAGCTTCTTTCTTACACACTGAATCACTAGAAGCAACTCAAAGCCTGGCTTGTTTGCTGCAGCTGTTTGAGACATATTACCTTTAAATATCCCCTCGCATCCCAAGGCCTGTTTATGTCCTCCTTTGCTGGATCACCTCAGCCATTTCTCTCCCCCGTGCCTTTGTATGCCAGTGCGGTGCAAGGCCTCTGGCCTGGCGTCCTTAGTGATTCAGTGTTTTGTCTCTAGCCTGATGAAACAGAGGGAGATGCTTAGCATCCTTCTTGGCTTTGCTTTAAATGTGTTTTATCTCCTTATAGCCATTAAAACTAAAAGCCACGTGTTATGCAAGTGGATTTTCCCTATATTAATGCTTTCAGGAGCCCTAGTCCTCTCCTTATAACAGTGTGTGCACACGGTATGAAGAAAGGGAGTTGTACTTGTAGGATTTGGTGAATGTGCAGTATGAAATGCTTGAAGTTTAAACACTTGCTTTTTTACCGTGGATCAGGAAGGGCCCAAACATAGTTTAGGAAGAGTGCTGTGTCCATTTCCAGGGCAGGTCATAGGCATGAGCGCAGTCTTCCACAGGTGCCTGCGCAGCAGGCAACAAGGTAATGCCCCATTTTTGTGAAGTGCCCTCATAATGGTGTTTGCAAATGGTTAAGATGGAATGGGTAGATTTCATGTAAATCAGGACACAGACAACAGCTCTGGAGTTTTCAGCTTGTACATAGCAGATATTTTTGGGACGCAGCAACTGAAGGTAGTTGAGACCCCTAACTGGAGGCCTTTTCCTCAGCCCAGCAGGGTATAGGTGGATCTGTCATTTCAAGAGGGTGTCCACAGCCTCCAGTGCAGGATGTGACATAATGGCCCTTGTTACTGGTTTGCACAGTGCACTTCTCACAGAGTCTCCAGTACTTGCTTAATGAAAAGCAATGTGTAATGGGAGATTCTTGTTGATTCACGCATCCCTTCACCAGCTCCAGCCCTGCTGAACAGCAGGCAGGATCTGTACAAAATGTGTATTTCATGTCTTGTTTCTTCAGGGATGCAGCCCTTCAAACAAAGGACAGGAAGGCATGAACAGCAGAAGGGGAATAGAGTGATGAGGTGTGTGATGTTTGATGTAAAAGTGGAAGGTATTAAATAAGGCTTTGGTAGGAAAACATCTCTCTGATGCTGTTCTATCTTCAGCTGTATTTGTAACTTGTAAGTAACGCAAGCACGACTCTGGCAAGCAGAACTTTTGATGACATAGGATTGTGCTGTAGGAAACAGAGCTGGGTAGGTTGCAAGAGGAGAATAGTTTAAAACCCCCTTATAGGTTGCTGTGCTGTGCCAAAGTCCCCTTCTCACCAGATGGCTCTTCCTTCCTCAGCTGCCTGACTGGCTGGTGGTACCTCTTAAACCGAGGCATGTCTGGCATATCTAAGCAGCTCCATCTTTCTCTGTACAACTTTTCCCTCTCTTTTGGGAAAATGCTGGGGATAATTGTTGAAGGGCCAATATCATTAGTGTTGTTAAAGCAGGTGGTGGACAAAGCTCTGGAGGAGCACCACAGAGCCTTTCTGGTTGTGCGCGGGGAATATGAAGCCAGAGAAGAAGGCTTTTCTTTTCTTTGAACTCATCTGCCATCACGTGAACACTTTTCATTTGTTGCTCCATAAATGTAGGCTCTTCCAGAGTAATGAAGTTGTAAGCATATCCTCTGAAATTGATTGAAAGCCTAGTTGGCTGTTGTAAGGTATAATCCCACTTTAAAGAGTCTCTCATTTAAAAACATAATCTCATTTTAAGACTCTTGATATTACCACGGCAATGCTTCCATTTAGGGAGGAGGGGGAGGAAAAGAATATAATTGGTATAAATAAAAAAAAGAAAGAGAGAAAAAAAAAAAAAAAAAGAGCAGAGTATCTTCCTAAAACAGATGGTCCTTTCTCTAGCCACATATAAAATAGAGTCCTGCCCATGTGGGGATTTACATGTAATTACAGCTGCCCTTGTAGTTTCCCCCTTTTTCCTTTCCTTTTTTTTTTTTATTTTCTCTAAAGAAGGAGGAAGCAAATAATGTGTGCACCATCATCCCTCTTGAGCATTAAAGGCCTGAAGATCTTAGGGTGTACAGAGTGCCCTGACAGTGTGCATTCCTGCCCCAGGATTTCTTGTGCTCCAACTGACATTCAGCCAGGAAAACCCCTGCCGGGATATGCACAGCAGCACCTGGCTGGAACTCCACTGTGGGCTTGGACTCTGTCATGCAGATCCCTGGAATGCCACCAAATGGAGAAAAACCCTTTGTTCAGGCTGTAGCCTGGGCTGTGATGGGAACTACTGGAGAACCATCCTTGGGAGCTCACTTAAGTGACAGCCTGAAGTATGTCCCATGGACCTGTTTGAAATGCCTGTATTCAGTGACTCTTACCACCTCCCCAGCCAGTCTGCCCAAGGATGGTGGATGGTCCAGAGTCGCAGGTCCCTGGTAGGGACCTGAATGCCTCAGTGCCCCAGGACCATGACTTCCAAGTGCCCTGATATCTGACTGAGGTTGCCACCTACCTCTTAAATAGTGAGCTACCTAAAGGGCTCTGTTCTTAGCCAGTCCTTGTCAGCAGCACCCTGCCATGAAGGTACTCCATTGAGGGGGCCAAGGAGGTCTTTGGCCTCCAGCCTCAGGTGGTGTTCTGTCAGAGAAGTCTGCAGGGAGATCAGGTAAGTGGGAGACCATTTTAGCATGCCAGATTGGGATGGAGGGTTCCCAATAGGATGTGCTAGAAGGACATTTTTAGGAGAAAAGGAGTACTGAGAGTTCACTGGTAGCATCTTCGTTAAAGATGGTTTAGGTAAGTTGAATGGATTCTGTCCAACAGATGCGTTGAAACTCACTTTGAAACATATAATGAACAAGTCAATGTTATCTCTAAACATATCTGCAGTTATTGCAGAGAATTTGTGGAGGACAGGCCATCTCTTGAGACTGGAGGAAGGCAAAAACAATGGGAAAAATGAGAGTGAAGGGAGTTAAGCATCTAGACAGCCTAACTCAGATCCCTGAGGAGATATTAGAACAAATTATTAAACAATTAATTTGTAATCTTTTAGAGAATAAAAAACAACCACAGTATGTTGAAGCTGTCTCATGTCCTTTTGGACAGGATTACTGGGGTTGCATGGATAAGGAGGGAAGAAGCAGAGACTGGTCTGGATCCGTCTGGATTTGCCCCCCTACAGTGCTCCCATAGGTGGTTTAGGGAAATAGTGGAGAAGGTGCATGACTGATGGAGAAATGGCAGCAGAAGAGCAGTTCTCCGCATTGTCCTGTAAATTGGAAGGCCTTTCAAGGGGTTACCTGTCCTGGGCTGCCTTGATTTTGGTTACATTCAGCATTTCTCATCATCCGTGCTTTTGAATGCAGATAAGTCTCGCAAAGGTTCCACATCGGACCAAACGTTAAAGAGGTGGAAGATCTCTGAGGGCAAGATTTGGGCTCGGTGACTTTGACAAACTGGATAACTTGTTGGAACATAATAAAAAACTAAAATGCAATTACCACGTGTGTGAAGGATTGTGCTGAAAGATTGCAGGCACAAACACAGAATGGGAAGCAAAGTGGATGGTACCTGGTTAAACACCAGAGTAAGATCCATAGATTGAGGTGGACCACAAGCTGAACTGGGCAGCTAGTGGATGGGTGCTCCTCATAGGAGGCAAGGTGTTGGAGGTTGGGCTGATGGGGAGGCCTTGGCTGGGACCTGCTATGCAGATTGAGCACCCCCTCACTCAGGGAGATAGGCAGGCTGGGGACAGCCCCAGGTACAAGGGACAAAGATGGGAGAGCAAAGAGCATATGGGTAGGGACCACAGCAAATGTTTCCCTGTATAAAAAAGGTTCAATGCCAATCATTTATTCTCTGCACAGGTAGGGCAAGAAAAAGCCAATTTAGTTTGCAGTGAGGAGGACTGATGTTGAAAGGTGTAACGTGTGGATCATCTGTACTGGCTGCATTCCTTAGCCCAGCATCTGTACAACACATCGATCTTCCTTCATGGTTCCAGGAATTAAGGTTACTGCCTGTTTGTAAACTAAACCTTGTACAAGCCTAGCAGAGGAATTCACCATATTCTGTGCATCCTCTGAAGTCTTGGTTTAGAAACACCTTTCATTATATGTCTAATCCTTAAGCTTGTGAGTAGTCTCAGGGTATGGGAATACTTGAAGGACATGAAGTTTGAATGGAGTTTGTGTTTTCATGCACATATAGCTTGTTTCGAGCTCAGATAATTACACGTGTTTTGGTTCAGAGACCTTTCCAGCTCAGCTGACCCATTTAGTGGTGCACAGAAGTGACATATGTTCACTGCGCCATTTTTCCTTTCAGCTTCTCTCTTTCTCTCCTGAATTTCCTAGTGATTGAAGACAAAAAAGCAGCAGTGGGAAAGGCCAGCCTGTGCTGTATGCTGCACCAGCCCTCTCAATGCAAATGCTTGAGACAAGGGGCTTTGCAAGCTGAGCCGCCCTTGCAGTGCAGCTTGGCACTTGTGCAGAGTTTTCTTTCCTTCCATCTCTTAATGGACTGTGAATCATGTTTTATGTTGTCTTTCACTGCTATGATGTGCAGCCTTTTGGCCAATGTGGGGCTTGCAGGACAACTGAGTTGATGTCACAGCCTTTCAAATCCCTAACTCCTATTTCACAGTCTGGCTTAGATTTTCATTGCTGGAGTCATACATTTCAGTCAAATATTAATTACATGGGAAGGGGGCACACATCTATCGGGCCAGGACTCTTCTGCCCAGCCTCCTGAAGTCTGTGCCAAGGGACTCATTTATACCAGCTGAGATTCTGCCCTGCAGCTATATCTTGTTTGGAAGGAAATAGATGCCTGGAGGGAATAATACCAAAAATAAAATATTTCTATGAATAAGAGTATGCCATTGCTGTCATCAGTCCTGAAAAGCTTTTCCTTGGGTGCTTCAAAAATACTTAGAAGCAAAAACCATAAAACATTTCACATGATGTCTCTCAAATGACAGCCATAGCTGCTAGAATGTAAAACTCCTTAGTAATGTTGCTCCAATGTTGTTTCGGAATGATATTAAAAGTGTTAGCTGCAAAGGACATAAAAATTAAAGAAAGGGGAAAATGTTGTTGAGGGAATGATTTATTTATATATGAATAAGAAATTAATTTTTCTCTGTTTCAAAGTTAGAAACAAGTGGGAACTCCTGTTGGGCTTTCCTCAGTTTGCTAAGATGGGCTTTAGAAGGCTGAAGACTGTTTTTTCTGACATAATATCAATCTTGGGCAAAATAATTCTGTTTGTATTTTGAGGTTGTAGAGTCTTTATTCTTAGAGAGGTCCAAAACTTGACTGGATCCAGCCCTGGGCAGCCGGCTCTGGGTGATCCTACTCAAGCAGGGGCTGGAGCAAATCATCTCCTAAGGTCCCTGTCAGCCTCAGCCACTGTTTGATTTTGTGGTCGTACCAAGCTGTGTGCAGGCGCCAGATATTGTTTCCGAGCTACAACTGCATTTCCCACATATTTCTGCAGGAGATCAATAACAATCCTATAACACAGTTGTTGCCCCAGTCCTTCCTAGCCTTGATATAGTAATCCTTTCTGAGGACCAGCAACTGGTGCCAAACCATTCTTCCCCTTACAATTTCTTCTTTTGCTACAGTAGGGCAATTGAGTTTTCCTGAAATCCATAGATTTCCACAGCTTCAGTGCCAGACTGGCCCCAAGGGATGTATTCCTACATAATTTTAGTCAAAGTTTCCTGACTTTCATCCAGAAGGCTTAGTGACAGATATAGGCACTTGTGCACTTGCAGGGTGACAGCTGTTCATCAAGTTATCTCAGGAACAAATTCTCAGGGATCCACTGAAACCAGACCACCCAGTCCAGTTTTTTCTTGTTATGTGGGGGAGGTGAAGAGGTTGGTCCTTCCGTTCTGCTTCTCCTTTCTGCCATCGCATTAGGCAGCAGTGATTGCTTTTTCTGTGTCAACATGGAAGGTATATAAAAGTTTGTGTATATAAAAGATGCAAGAAATCTAAAGTGTCACAGAGAGGAACAGTTTTTCCCCTCTTCTATGTGAAAGTAAGGCTGTATTCAGATTAAACCTTTAAGGTCAAATCATTGCAGTAAGAGACTGCAAGTAGAAGGTAAAAGGAGCTGCATTTGATAATGAAAGTAGCATCTCAATCAGCGTCATCATCTGCTGTGGGACTGTAGCAGCACTCATGATGCAGTTGTTACCTGCTGATTTGCCGCTGTGCAATTAGGAGGGTGATGCTGTATATTTGCAGTGGCTTCTGCCACTGAGAAGCTGGGACTTTGGAGCAGTTTTTGCCATTCTGCAACATGGATTTGCTCTGGGGAAAGCATTCAGTAAATTGGGGGAAGGTGTATTGTAAGTATGGTCTAGGACATGGTTAGTCGAGAGGAGCATCAAAGCACCACTCCAGCTCCAGGAGGCAGTGCCTGGACCTTCTTAGCAGCCTTGCACAGAGGTGCTCCACAAAGCTGGCATCAGCATCATCATTTGTGAACTAATAAGCGTGAGGCATCCAGATGGCAGAAATAATGTGTGTATTGTAGCAGAGCCTAATGCTAACTCCTAGTGATAATGTGATGTTCCTTGGGTATCAGTAGCAATGTTCTGTTCTAAAATGGTAATAAAGTGCGCATTTGCTTATTAGTAATGAATGTCAAGCCATTCACCATTGTGGAAATATCCCATTTCCATGACTTTGATAAATAGCAACTGAAGCTCATGAATTTTTAAGAGTAGTCCTATATTTAGGGGCTTTCCGTTTCTGAGAGAGATAAAAGACTCTTCAGAGATGGAGTCCTGGAAGCGCCTTGTCTTCTGCAACTGCTGGTACCTATTTAAAGCCAGTGTTGTCTTTCTGATATATGAATATTATGCTGACATTGATTGATGTGATTTTCATGCCGGAGATTAGGTCCTAAGCTTGCCTGTCACCATAAAGCAAAATGTGTAACTGCAGAAGAACCTGTCGTATACTTTGCTTCATCTGCATGTGATGCTGGTTCGCTTTTCCCCAGTAGTCATGGTATAAAAACAAAAGCACTGATCACCCTTTATCATGAGGCTCCTTTACTTCATACATATAAATATATGTAGTATCACATGTGCACGTGTGTGGAGATGCACATACATATGTGTGCGCATTGATAAGTGCATTCCTGGACATACGTGTCTATATGTGTAGCCTTTGTAAGACCTTTTTACAGGCACATAAATGAAACTCATGTGTCAGTTTGTATTTTGGTGCCAGCCAGGAAATCGATGAACACGCACAGAGTGAGCACGTGCGAGGTGAGCATGCTCGCCACAACATGACTGTCTTCTCTCCTACCAGCTAGTGGGATTGCAGGGTTTGTGGTGTTCCTCCAGCTCAGGGTAGTTCATAAGGGAATAAATATAGTTAACCAGCAGTAAAAACAAAGAAGCCTTCAAATATCTTTTTGCATAGAAACCAGCTAGAACAAAAACAGAACAGGAAAACTGAAATCCATACGTGAAACTCCAGAGGAAAGGGCTTCCCACTGTGACCCAGCTCTACTGAACATCAGAAGATAGTCCTAAGCCCTCCATCCCACCAAGGCTACTGGGTGCTCAAAGCAAAGCTTGTGCCTGGATTGTCCAAGTGTCTGGACCTTGACAGCTCTCACTTCCTGGATGAATCCCCTAAATGGAACTGAGCTCTTCCATCAAGGATGCTTTTCTGGACAAAATGAGACAAAACCAGAAGAATAGCACTATAGGTGATTAAAAAGGAGTCAAAAATCCCTTGAGCTTCTTCCTGTGAAATTCAGAAGTTGGGACATGGGAGACAAGAAGTGTGCACTCTGTCTTGTGTGTGCTGGAGAGACAGAAATCTCAGTTTGATTGATCTCAGCCCCTGGCATTCAGTTTCAAAGAGGTGTTGTGACAGACCCTGTTGGATTCAGTTTGTAGCAGAACCAGGTCAATTTCAGTTAGTACTAATTGCTGGAACACCCTTGGTTTAGACAGGGCCATGGTGGTTTCCATCAGTGGAGGATCTAGCTTGCTGCCTCCAGTTCTTTCTGCACCATTGCCAGTCTTTAACTGCCTTAGAGCATGATGTGCAGTAGTTGCAGAGCATCCAAATGTTTTCATGCTGTAACCAGTGACAATGAGTAAGCTATAAATAGCATTTATGCGGTGAGCCCCCAGGTTTGATGACCTCACTTGCAGGAGGACTGTGGATGCGATGTCCATGTAGCTGGGCAGCAGCAGAACTTTGTGGTTTATGGTTGGGGACCAAAACCAAAATGTCAGTGCTTGGGCCTGAAATAAGTCTGGTTTCATCTGCTCAACAGAAGCAATGTAGGGACTCAGTAGGGAGGCTCTGGACATTTATTTCATTGCCATAAATGGGAGCCCTGACCATTTTTAGAAAGTAGGTGATTTATCAAGCTTCTTGGGACAGCATGTGTATCAGTCTTCACTGAAATGGTCATTGGCAAGTGCATGATTAATGCATATAACACTAAGAAAAATGGCAAAATCTCAGCCTGAAGTAAGGAAAGAACTAGTGACAGGGTAATTAGCTAACTGAGAAGTCTCCTAATTGAGCCTAGACATGATGAACTTCATGGTGCTGTAGCTGAAGAATTGGATTAAATAATCCCAAACCATTAGCAGATAACACTGAGGACCTATTTAATGTGCAGGTAACATGAAGCATTGAGGGTCCTGGGGTACATTTGGAGGAGCAGACTGGTATTCAAAAATCCTGATAAGCTGAAAAAAGATCTGGAGAAGATGTAATGCCCGTTTGAAGGGCACAAGTAAGCGCACTGTGCTGCGGTATAACTAGCCAGGTAGAGAGCTTACAGCGACTGTCTCCCAGGGGGAGCTCGGGTTGTGGCTGATCACACACTGAATTCAAGTCAGCAGCGTTGTGGTGCCTTGGAAAAGGCAATCTATCATCCTGAGAAAGAAGGGATCTATCTTAGAAAAGCAAAGAAAACAGTTCTCTTTTCACCATAGGTAGGGTTTATATTTTGCAGAGGCAGAGTTCATTCTGTGAGGTGATATCAGTCTGCTGTAGGACTGTTTTCTGTGTTACTCTGATTTGCAAATGATCTGTGCTTATTCGTGCAGGTACCTGTAAAAAAACTACCCCCAGAAGTAAAAGCACAGCAAGAACATGGGGGAGCTGCACTGCTTTGTCACCTGAAAATCCATGCCAACATGCTTGTTCATTGAAGGCAAAGGCCACAAGCGTTTATGCAATGTCCAAATGAGGATTTTTCTCTTGGGTGCACACATGAAATTGGCTATCTGGATGACAAGAGAATGCTTATTCATATGTTAATAAATGTGTCTGTGGGAATCTGTTCTTCAGAGAGGTTTTCTCTACCTGATTTCAGTAGCGGTTTATTTCAGCAGTATTGCCAATACTGGGCATAGCTTGCAAGATTGATTGCAGCAATCATCTTTTTAATTTGAATGAATGCTACATGTTTGCACGCCCAAGAATTCCCTTTTAATGTATGTTCATTAATATCTCAAGGTAAAGGATAACTCTAATTTCCATCTTATAGTTGCATTAGTTATGTATATCATTTTCACTTTGCAATCTTGGAAGGGAAATTTTTGTGTTGGTTTTATATGCAAAGAACAAAAAGAGGAATGTCTGAAGTATGTAACTCACTGATTTGCTTAACATACAAGGGCTTAAGCACTTTAAGCATGATGATAGTGTTGGGATGGAGAAAGTGGAAAGATAGCTTTGCTTCTGTTTTTACTGGGAGAGGAAGGGAACAGATCCTTTGTGTGTCAGGAAAGTAAGCTCATAGGAAAAATTTTAACAGGCTTTGGGGTCCCATCATTGGAAAAACAAATTATCATTCATCTTGTGATGTGTACACTGTGCATTGCAAGAAAGCGGCTGAAACAGAAATAAGTTATTTTTGAGATGTTATTGCATAAGGTGGTCTTGTATATTGACTATTGCAAATGGCCTGTAGGGTACTGGGCTCAAACTCTGGCAGAGAAGACCCTAGACATAGGCATCAGCCTGTGCCACGGGCCATGCAGTGAGCTGCCCTGCCCATTTCCAGCATGGTGTTCCACCAAGTGCTGCCTGTAGTGCCNGGGCCATGCAGTGAGCTGCCCTGCCCGTTTTCCAGCTGCCTGTAGTGCATGGCTGCAGGACCACCCTGCACCCAGCTGATGGTTGAGGGGGTGGTTGTACTTGGTGTGCTCCCAGAGCAGCAGGGACAGTGGCTCTCGCGCAAAGACGGGGCTGCCCTGGCTCACAGAGTGGTCTTCTCTTTTCTAGGCTGTTCTGCCGGTAGAAAAGACAGGCCATGTGGCCTCATTGTCCAGAATTAATCTCCAAATAATGTAAAACACTGATTACATCAAAGTAAGAAAATAGTTAATGGGATGCCTAATGTAAAATAACAAAGAGATTGTAATAGCTTTAAGCATTTAGAAATTTGAGGGAGCTTAAAGAGTATTAGAGTTGCTACACAGATGAGCCTGGACAGTTTAAATGTTGAAATTCATTTGCAACAAATCCCTGCAATGACGGCATGTGAATGGCAGAGCCTGTGGCAGCTGTGTGGCTCATCCCCCCTCCCTGAGGGCTGGGAGGACAGAGGGAGCCTGGAGCAGAGCCTGCTCCCAGCACGAGGGCGGTGAGGTTGGCCCCTCCGGAGCTCCTCATAGTTGCGGCAACTCCTAGCACCGTGCTTCTCCCAGCTGAAATCATAGAATCATGGAATAGTTTGGGTTGCAGAGGACCTTAAAGATTATCTAGTTCCAACTCCCTGCCCTGGGCAGAGACACCTCCCATTAGACCAGGTTGCTCAAAACCCCATCCAACCTGGTCTTCAACAGTTCCAAGGATGGCACCTCAACAACTTCCCTGGGCAACCTGTTCCAGTGTCCCAGTGCCTGCAGAGTGAGGACTTTCTTCCTGATATCTAATCTAAATCTACCCTCTTCCCGTTTCAAGCCATTATGCATTGTCCTAGCACTACATACCCTTGTAAAAAAATCCTTGTCCAGCTTTCTTGTAGGAGCTCTTCAGATACTGGAGGGCTGCTATAAGGTCTCCCTGGAGCCAGGGTAAACAACCGCAGCTCTCAGCCTGACCTCATAGGAGAGGTGCTCCAGGCCCCAGATCATCGTCATGGCCCTCTCTGGATGCTCTCCAACAGGTCCATGTCCTTATGTTGGCAGCTCCAAAGCTGGACACAGTACTCCAGGTGGGGTCTCATAAGAGTGGGGCAGAGGGGCAGAATCACCTCCCTGGACCCGCTGGCCACATTTCTTTTGATGCAACCCAGGATATGGCTGACCTGGGCTGCCAGCACACACTGCTGGCTCATGTTAAGCTGGTCATCCACTAACACCCCCAAGTCCTTCTTCTCAGCACTGCTCTCCAGCCATTCTCCACCCAACCTGTATTTGTGCATGGGATTATAAAACTGACTGCCTTGGCTTGGGCAAGTGCTTTAGGCAGGCTTTGCTTGGAGTCCTCCCTGCACAGGATCTTGCCCTTAGGCAGCCTCTGACCTTGGGAGCTGGCCCTGCACCACGCTGCCAGGTACAGGCATGCTCTGCCCTCTGGCTGGCAATCACATTGCCATATTTTTTACCTGACAGTACTGGCTTTACCTAACCCAAGTTGAAGCTGCATCCTTAGAAGAGGAGAGAGTAAACAAGTGAGAAAGTGGAAAGAAACTTTTCAAAGTTGTCCAGAGGCATTTTTGGCTGTAGGCTGTTGCTGACCCCATCCCCTCCTTGGAGGCAAAAGAGGAAGGACAGTTGGGTATGCGGGGTTTCTTCTAAAGACATCTGGACCAGTAGCAAAGAAAAAGTTGAGAACATTTTCATTTCTTCCTTGCTTTCTGCCTTTCCTGCTTAAACAGGAGACTGTCAGCTTTTGGCGAAGGGTGCAAGAGTAAACAGGAAAACTGAAGCCATTCCTGGGTGGCTAAATGTCACATACCAGGGCTGCATGTTCACTGAAAAGCTTAGAGACTAAGGCCTGAACACCTCCAAACATTACGCTGCTGCTCCAAAGTGGTGCAGATCACTCACACCCATCTTGGAGTGAATTCCTGGGGAGTGAGAAGGTGGGAGGCAGAAGAGCCTCTCTAAAAATGGCATCCCTCATCTGTGAGGATGGGGCTTCAAGTCTGTATCTATGGTCTTGTATTTAGCCGGTAAGCAAGACCACTCTTCAGTTAGTCACTTCTGCTGATGACTTGAAGCTGATGGCTTCTTGAAAGAGGGGTTAGAAACAAAGCCCAGATGAGGAGCCCTGCAGGGGCAAGGTTCATCATGGATACGACATGATGCTTTATGCAGGAGACATGGACAATTCTGTCAGGAGCTGAACGGAGCGAGTGAGAGAGCTTTCATCTTTGTCACACTGTAAATCAAATTGGCTTAAAGTGGACATTTTTCCATCATGCAACCTGTTATTAAACTTCATTATGCCCACTAGCACAGCAAACTGGAAGTGCCGAGTGTTTTGGAATTGCCTATGCAGACCAATTGTGTGCAAACTGGAATAATTTTATTTGAAGCAGTACGAGCCCCTGTGTGCTCCCTTGGAAATGTCTTTAAAAATCATCTCAAGAGTTGATCCTTTGTAAAAGAAACTAAACTGTTAGCATTTTAAAAATCAGTTCGGGACTACACTGGGATTTGTACTTCTTCAGCTAAACCAGTGAGGGATTACAGAATTACTTTACACCAGAAGCAAGATCAGGGTGGTTGTTGTTGTTATTAGGACACATTGTTTTTCCATGCATCACAAAATGTAAAACTGAAGTTATTTCTCTTAGGTGAAGGAGAAGGAGATGTCTGGGAAGGGTTGGGATAGATGAAGCATTCTGCCTGGGGTTGTGGCAATGTCCGTTGGTTGCAATCGCCTGCTTGAAATGTGGAACAAGGAAATGATAACTGGAGACCCCTGGAGGCAGGATCAATAGCAAAATGAGGAGTGTTGTGTTTGATGCCAGCTCATGTCCCTTTAGCTTCATCTGTGATTGCTATCTGTGGAAAGAACAGGCTCTTTGAAGCTAGTTCTAGTAAAAAATGGGTTTTTTTGCTGTTTTCATGAGACACATCAGAGTGGGCACCCTGAGCTGCTCCCTCCCCTCAGTAAGGGCTCCTCTGTCAACCATCAGTCCTCTCTGTCCCTCAGCCTGGTGTCAGGGTGTGGAGCAGACCTCTGCTAAGTGGTAACAGCAGTCTGAGTCTTTCTGTAGGGATACTGCTCCACAAATAGCCATGGCTGTGGGAGAGCCAGAAGGCTGTAGGCAGCAAGTGGCTGGTTTTGGGCTAAGAGTTGAACCGAGGTGCCTGTATTGCCTCTCACTGCTAGGGTGTGGGCAAGCTGGGCTGATGTCTGGGCAAATTGAGCCCATGTGTCCCCTAACAGATTTCAGAGGTGATCTCTTGGGATGGACTGCCCATTTTCTGTGCATCCAGGAGCTGGCTGGGTGTTTGGAAATCACCGGGAACTGGCTCTGAGCCTGGCAAATCAGATAGACGTGTCCTTGTCCCAGAGGAGGATAAAGCCACAGCCGCCCACAAATGGTGGCAGTACCTTATTGGCTTGTTTGGCACAAAGTTAGCCCCATCTGCCTTGTATTTCAGCTGTGTGCCCAAGCTTCTACTTGATGTTGTGTATCCAACATCAGATTTGTGCTTGGGCAGAATGGACTTCATGGCACTGGGCACAGTGGTGGGTATGCTGGTACTAACACCCATCCCATCTGTCCTGCAAGCACCATCATGTGGCTGATTTTTCAAAGCAAGTAAATAAAGGGAGAGGAAAGCCCTGGTAGATACATCTACAAACAGCCTGAGCTTGATGTGGCCACTACATGACCATTATTCTGCATCTGGCAAAGGTGATGTGATGCCTGGGCTGGAAGGAGCGTCTGCAGCAGAAAACATTCCCAGACCACGTGTTTAACTTTGTTCTGGGCACCTCAGCACAAGAGAGATATCGAGGTGCTGGAGTAAGTACAGAGGAGAGCTATGAAACTGCTGAAAGGCCTGGGGAATAAGTCTTATGAGGAACGATTGAGGGAGTTGGGATTGTTTAGTTTGAGGAAGAGGAGGCTGAGGGGAGACCTCATCACTCTCTACAACTGCTTGAAAGGACATTGTAGAGAGGTTGGTGCTGGTCTCTTCTCACGGGCAATTAGCGACAGAAGGAGAGGGAATGGCTGCAAGCTGCAGCAGGGTAGGGTTAGGCTTGACATTCTTCACAGAAAGAGTGGTCAGGCACTGGAATCAGCTGCCCAGGGAGGTGGTGGAGTCACCATCCCTGACTGTGTTTAAGAGTAGATTGGATGTGGTGTTGAGGGATCTGGTGTAGGGGAGAACTTGTAGAGTAGGGCTGATGGTTGGACTTGATGATCCCAAGGGTCTCTTCCAACCTATATGATTCTATGATTCTATGCTTTGGGCAAAGTCCCAAAAGCTTGTTTGTTTGCAGAAGGTTTTTTGGTTTACACTAATCCAGGTTTCTAGCTACTCCTATAATGGAGATATGGCTAAAGCATACAGGGGGAAGTTTACTCCCCTCCTTTAAACTCATGACATCCTGGCATCCAGCCTTGCAATCCTGAGAGTTGATAAAGTCCCTCCCTTTTCACCCCAAGTTAAGGAGGGATGTGACAGCAGCATCTGTTCCTTTCCAGGTCGCTTTATAAAAGCGCTTCTTGCAAAAAATGTCCTTTTTGGTTAGCCTACCCATCAATGTGAACATAAGATAAATATTTGTTCCCCAAAATAAAGCTAATTGAAAGAGGGGCTGTATTCTGTTCCCAATCAAAAGAAGTCCAGGAAGTCCAGAATAGCTGTAATTAAGCCAGTAAGTTATTAGGAATATCTGGCAGTTCGTGTGAGGACAGGAGCTAGCCGGAGATTTATTCTTTTCTTGCTGTGGTTTTGCTAAGAACCTTCCTCACACCAGTTATTTCTGAGCAGAGCATGTGGCTGATAATGGATAACTTTGCACAAGTATCGCATTTGTCAAAGGAAACATTTTGAGCCAAGGCCAGCTGTGCTTTGGTCTGTAACTGTGGGCAATGCTCCTAATGCCTCCAATGCATTTCCTTCTAGAAGCAGTAATTGTTGCTAGTGATGGGGGACAGGGAGGGACACAAACCAAGCCAAACAAAAGCTATAGCATGTTCAAATGAAATGCAGAAATACAAAAGCTAAGAGATCTGGGAAAACAGTTACCAGAATCTTGCTGTGACAGAAATAAGTCTTCTACTGCACAAAAGAAAATATAGCCTTCTCTTTAAAGGTCACTTGCTGTTGTTATTTGACTTAAACTTTCTCTGAACCATATGCTGTTGCACATTATTTATTATCTCTGATTTCTTCCATGTTTGTATTTAGATATATTTGCTTATTGTCCTCAGATCTCAGATGCACCTCTGACCTTGCAAGCTTTTTGTTTGCACTGAGGCCAAGGGAGAACCTTTTTGACTTCTCAAGGGCTCTGCTTATATGTAGAGGTTTGTTCCTTTAAGTCTTTACTTTCTGCATCTGGGGGAAGCATCTGTTTCAGGGAATCCTCTTCTGCATTTGACTCATGTTGTATGTCTTAGGCTTGGCATAATAGAACAGCCATGTGATGGAACAGGATTCAGGCCTGGAGGCACACTGCAATCCAACACACAACCAAGATAGTCTAAAGAAAGGGGAGACAACAGAAAATGGGGTTCCCAGGGTTGAGCACTTCCCATGTGCCTCATTTCAAAGGAAACACACTTTGTTATTTCTGTACAACTCTGAACATCTTAAATGTTGAACACGTGAAATCAGATGTGTGTGGAATTACAAGCAGCTAAGCCGTTAGGCACACTAACAAAGCCATGCATGTTTTATATGCATGTGTGTTTTATACATAGATAAAACAACACTGCAATCTAAAATCACAAGCTTGGTCAGAGCTTCCCTTCCTAGATTTGGTGCTACAAGGCAGAAATGAGGCTTCCCAGGAGATTTAGTGGAGGGTGTTTTCATAGTAGAAAACTATAGTTTTCATGGGTAGATGGGGAAGCTCGCTATGCCTTGTGTTTTCAATCATTGATTTCTCCAGAGTGCTTCCTCCAGCATGGGAAGGAGTGATACTTGTTCTCACTTCCCATGCAAATGAGCCGCCAGTTCTTAATTCCCTGTGGTGCATGTGGTTCATCATCTCATATTCCCATTCCTCCATCTTCTTCCTTTCCTTCCTCCAGCCCATACATAACTTACCATACTCAGAAAAAACCCCACAGACCTCTCTCATTTTATTCATACCACGTCTGTTTTGTCTGGCTCATTCCACCAAGAGGCACCTGTAAACAGGTACTTGGCAAGGCTCAGCAGCTTCAGTTGCGATGCTCCCATCACTTCGCCTCTTGTAGTGATCACTGACAGAGGAGCTGATAAGATAATAGCTATCTGTAATTGAAACCTGCATTTTGACTAGATTGTTAACTGTCCTACTGATACGGGGAGCTAAAGATGGGGGCGGGAATTGTCTGGCGTGGTGTAAGGTGAAAACCCCAACTTCATTTAACCTGCCAGTGCTGTCACCCAAAGCCCCTGAGCCCACTTTGCATCTTGGCCAGGCTTTGCATCTTGGCCAGCCCATGAGCTGTGGCTTCCGGAGGATCTGATCTGCTCTTGGTGGAGCAAAACCAGACCTCTGTGGGAAGGGATGAAAAAGGAGGGGTTTGGGAGGCTGGTCGGGCAGAGCTGTCTTGTGTTCCTGTTGATTAAAGTCCATAAATCCTTAAATGAATGCTTAATTATGCAGGTATTAGGGAGAGCAATTTTAGACTGATTTGATCTTTGGAGAGGCACAAGTTGTTACAGAGAGCAGAAAAAAGCAATGACTGCGGGCTGAGGATACTGGGGTCCTGCAGGCTCGCTCAGCTTGCAGAAGGGCTGGGGGTTCTCTCCAGGGAGGGGAAGGTTAAGAAAACTTGACTTAAATGGTAAGGCTCCTGGTCTCTAGCATGTGTCTGGCCCAGAGGCAGGTCTGTTTCCCATTAGGAAGCTGTGTGTTTTCAGCTGGTGAAGTGACCAAAGGCTTGCAGTGGTGTCATGAAAAACACTGGGGTCGTTCCCTCGTCTCTGTTTTTTGGGTCTGTGATAAATGAAACTTCATGTGACAATAGGTACTCCCTGCTGAATCCTCTTCAAGGTGGGTTCGGGTGTGGAAAAGAGGTGACCTTCAGCATGTTTGAGCAGGCAGGTAGACGTTGCTTCCTCACAGTGATGCAATGGGCTGGTGAGGTGGATGGAAACCTGTGGTCACACTCGGCTCTCGCTCAGCTCCCTCCCTGCTGCGATGCTGCATGGGGCGCTGGGCCAGCCAGGCTCTGCAGGAGTACAGGGAGAAAAAGCCATCAGCCCAGTGGAAGGCACACAGCCGCTGCTTTTGTTTCAGAAAACAGCCTGGCTTGCTGCCCATTTTGTGCACATCATACGTGCTAAATTAGAGAGGAAGAGTGGGGAGCCATGGGGCATTTTCAGGGGCTCTGGGATGAACATAACTGTCTCATGGCATGGGGGAGTTTTGGACCTACCAGCAGGAGTCAGCAGTGTCTTGCTACTTCACCCCTGGTGCCAAGTTCCCCACTGCTCTGTCTCCTGGCCAGGCGGTTCAGCATCCTTTGGTGGTGCCACCATCTAGCCTCAGGGGCACACTGTAGAGGATGGACATCTTCCAGTAAGAGCTTTTGACACAGCTGTGTCTAATCTTAATATCTAAAAAAAGCCCCCAGACTAAATAAATGGCCCTGTGTGACTAAGAGGGTGAATTTATGATGAGATTTATATTCTGGCGGTATCCCACAGCGCTCCCTTATTGCCATATTTAGCTGAAGGGCAACTTCCTGATAAGAGAATGTACGCAAATCAACCAAAATGCTTTCAGAGGAGAAGTTCATGGGATGAGCCACTTGTGACAGGATGTTTCTGTGTGACTGACATCTGGTTTGAATTTCTCAGGTGGAACTCAGGGTCTTTCTGCAGCTCCTGAATACTGCTACTGCTGTAAGGTTTCCACCTCATCTGCAAGGTGTGCACCTTCCCAGAGAGCTCCCAGAAAGTCACGGTGAAAATGTTTGCTGATTGTGTGCAGACCAAAGCTCTCTGCTCACATATTCACATCTCTGTCTAAGGCTGCTCTGTTTCATGTTATGTCTGCTCCAGCAGCTCTTCTTTTGTTCCCTAAAGACTAGTTTCCAAAGGCTTAATAATGGGAACATCAGGGTGAGCACACAGTGACAGTGTCATTCATGGACTGGGCTCTGAGACGGGACCACTGCTGAGTCCCCTGGGGCCATACCCTGCAGCTGGGAGTCAGAGGAACTCCCTCCAGTTCCATAGTCTTCATTGCAGGAATGCCCCCCCACACAAACATCCGGCCACACGAAGCAGCATCACTTCACCCTGCTTCCCCTCCTCCAGGAAACCTTGGGTGGCCTCACGCCTCTGTCTGTATACCCTCTCCCTTTAAAAGGTGACCCAGTGCCCACCCAGATGTGCTGCAGGGGATATTTTCAATGTCAGTCAGAGCTGTCAGCAAATCAGCTGCCATCGGCTTGTAGCAAGGCCTTGCTGTGGTGGCAGTAGTGCCCTGGTTGCGTTGTTGCTGAAGAGCCAGCCTGGAAAAATGTGAAAATGCCTTTTTGCTCACTGCCTTTGCTGTCAGCACCCTTTGTGCTGGCTGTAAGCTATCCCTCTGCATGAGCAAATCAGCGTGCAGTAACCCAAGGAAGTAGGACTGTACATAAGCTCATCACTGCCTGAACACACACCCTAAATGTTTCATTCTTGGTAATTAGGAATTCATTACGGCAAAGGTACAGAGAATGCAATCTGAACATCCATTGCTTGGTAAGAGCCAAGCCTTAAAAAGCTGTTGCAAGGTCTGGGATGGTGCCATCGGCTGTGAGGGATGCTGCATGATTTATGACAGTGTGCTGTACCCCCACACTGTTTCAGCTGCTTGTTTTCAGCAGTTAAGTGGTGACATGAGTAAAACATTAGCAAAATGATTTATTATTGATATATCAGCATAGTTTGATTCTCTTGAATTTTAGATCAATGACACTGTAATGCAAACACCATTTTTACTTGGCAGAAAGTAAAACATTTAATTTATATTTATGTAAAGGTATTCCAACCTCCCCTCAGAGATAATTTGATAAACCCTTTATTGCTTTTAAAGATAACTAAAGATTTTCAGTCTCTTGAGCTCCCATCCCACATGACTTAAAGCTGTTCCCATGAGGTTTGGCTGCAGGTTCTGTGGAGCATGGGGCTGTCCGCATCTGAGCCAGTCTCCAGGTGGTGGTAGCTGTGGAGCTGAATGTTCCCAGCAGTTGGGAGCCCCCTCACCTCCCCGTATCTCAGGCTCACCTTGGTGGGTTCTGGTCCATGTGAGGAACAGATTTCAGGGACATAGCGGTTACTCTCCTGTGTATTTGGTAGGGCCCGTGGCGCTGTCAGAGTAGATACTGTTCAGGGGATGCTGTTGGAGGTCAGGGAATTGGGCTAGACAGTGTGCAGGCAGCGGGTGAATGTAATATTATTGTTAACCCCGAAGCAATCAAAACTCTTGAGCTTGAGTTCAAAATCATGAAGGGGGGAGGGGGGAAGAGGCACAGAATTTTAAAGTATATTTTATTTCCTTCCATAAAAAGCTGTCAAGATGGATTAAAAAATGTAATTTTACCAGGTCACATCACAAGGTCCACTGAGGTCTGCTAATATCTTTCCCTGATAAGATGATAGTAGAAGAAATGTATTAAGGAAGCATGCAGGGAAACTTCTGATGCACTTTCCCCAGCTATAGTTGTTTACTGTATGGGGACTTCCTGAGCCTCAGGAGCATTCCTTATGTTATGAATATTTGATGGACATCTTTTTGGCTATTGGCTTGTCAGTTTGCTTCATGAAGGGACAGAAAATTGAGATTTGCAGCACCCCATGCTGACACACTGAGCTGTGTGCACTGAGGGAAAGGATGCTGTGGGTGAGGACCTGCTTCCTGCTGGCCCCTCTCATTTATGCCCTGGAAGAGTCAGCTAAGCAGTTGGTCCCTTTTCTCCCTGTCCTTGCCACTCAATTTCAGAAACTCCTGTTTCCACTCAGCCTTTTTCAGGTCAAAGATGTGCTCTGTCTCCTACCCTTTCTTGCTTGGAGGCTTGTACATGCTCCAGGCTGATCCTATTGCTGCACTGCATCTGTCCCGAGATGGAGAGTCCAGCAGGACAGGCACTGCCTGAAATACAGTACTGCCTG
The DNA here is from genome assembly GCA_013400555.1 of Jacana jacana. NCBI lineage: Eukaryota > Metazoa > Chordata > Aves > Charadriiformes > Jacanidae > Jacana > Jacana jacana. The sequence continues at coordinate 210,937 of VZTM01007234.1, read as the reverse complement.
TGTTTATGCAATGGCATAACGATGTTCCCTTGAGTTTTCTGTTCCTGTTGCAGTTGTTGCTGATGATGTATTTGCTTTCCTGTTGCAAGCTGGAACGCTCTGAGCACCCCAAGCTGGGCACAGGAGCAGACAATCTATCATCTGGGCTTAGACAAGAGCTTGCACCCAGCTGCTTGGCACAGCTACATGTCTGGGTGTTTTTCCAGCTGCAGAAGTGTAGTTGTTTCTGGGACTTTTAATGACAACTGAAGCAGCATTGTTATTGTGAGTACCAATGGTCCCTAAGTGTTGGAGTTGTGTATTTAAATCATGGTTTCTAATCCAGCCCACTCATGTAGTCTTTTCAAGCGATGCCTTTCTGTAGCCTTATCTTCTATCCCATGATGGGATATGCAGCCCGCTTCTGAAGAGCTACTTGGAAAGAAGCAACCAAACAGGGGCCACTGGGCAGAGTAATTTTCCCAGAAAGGTCTATACAAATCAAAGAATCATAGATTCATAGAATCATTTAGGTTGGAAGAGACCCTTGGGATCATCGTGTCCAACCATCGGCCCTACTCTACAAAGTTCTCCCCTACACCAGATCCCTCAACACCACATCTAATCTACTCTTAAACACGGTCAGGGATGCTGACTCCACCACCTCCCTGGGCAGTTGATTCCAGTGCCTGACCACTCTTTCTGTGAAGAATGTCCAGACTAAACCTACCCTGTTGCAGCTTGCAGCCATTCCCTCTCCTTCTGTCACTAATTGCCCGTGAGAAGAGACCAGCACCAACCTCTCTACAATGTCCTTTCAAGCAGCTGTAGAGAGTGGTGAGGACTCCCCTCAGCCTCCTCTTCCTCAAACTAAACAGTCCCAGGCCTGTTGAGCAACTACAGGCCCTTCCCCACTAGGAATTTGAACACTTCAGGATTGCAATGTCTAGCACCGACATGACTTACCTCTGGCCATGAAAAAATTGTGGGACAGCAAGAGAAAATGAACCAAGTTTTAAAATTTCTGACAGTTTTCTTTTGCTGATAATTTATTGCCTAAGCTGAGCATCCTCAGTTCTTCCTTCTTCTATGAAAGCTGTGGCAGATTTCCCAAGGGTTTTCATGTCCATAGAGTAAGTACACTGGCTAGCAATACAAAGACTTATTTTTAAAAAAAAAAAAAAAAAAAAGTGTATATTGTATCCCATTACATAGGAGAGGGAAAAGGTTTTGAAAGGGGAATGGACCCTGCTGCTGTCAAGAGGAATGGCACAACAGCATCGTCTCTGCACATCTGTCCTTGGCATAGCATGTGATCTGCCTGGAGTAACTTGACTGTGCAAAACAGAGGCAAATTTTTATTGTGCCAGCAAATCCTCTGACCAGAGTGGTAATGCAAATCGTTTTGTAAGCCAGCTAAAGCCAAGGCTGAGCAGGGTTCCAATTTTAATGAATCACACACTGATTGAGAATAAAAGGACAAGAATTTATACCAACTCATTGTATTATGACTAAAATAACTTTTCCCTATCAAGCACAGATACAGTATTTTCCTCTAAATCTGGTGAGGGGAGCACGTACTGCAATACCATTGTGCATGCTCTCGTGTGAGTGAGCAGCAGCAGGTCCTCTGCTGCTTTGTGCTTGCTGTGGTAGGGCCAGGGGCTGCGTAGATGCTGTATCTAAAGTCATGGGCTCCCTGTTCTGCACAGTGGCTGCTGCCTGTCTAAACAACTGAAGTCTTGCTGCCAAGTCCTCAGCTAATGCAAAAGAGCACAACTTTTTACACCTACTGCTGATCTGTTCCTTTATTATTTAGCTTTCTTTACAAAGCTAATAGTTGTTTAGTTCCAGCTACTTCCAAATTCTAATAGTGCTGATATTTACTAGTAATTTTCCAAGTGGCCAATACAGGATTGAACTGCCCCCTAAAAAAAGCATCGTGTTAAGCTGCACACTCCTGTGCATTGTTTTTAATAGAATCATAGAACGGTTAGAGTTAGAAGGGACCTTGAAGGTCATCTAGTTCCAACCCCCTGCCATGGGCAGGGACACCTCCCTCTAGATCAGGTTGCTCAAAGCCCCATCCAGCCTGGCCTTGAACATCTCCAGGGATGGGGCATCCCCAGCTTCTCTGGGCAACCAGGGCCAGTGTCTCGCTGCCCTCAGAGTGAAAAATTTCTTCCTGAGATCTAACCTAAATCTCCCCTCTGCCAGTTTCAAGCCATAACCCCTTTTCCTATCACTACATGCCCTTGTAAAAAGTCCCTCTCTCCTCTTTTCTAAGAAACTACCTCATTAACTGAAAACTCAAAACATCATCTGAAGGCTGGAATTTGTCTGTGTTAGAAATGCTGTCAGTGCTGGATGCTACAGCGCTGCTGCAAGGGTACAGACCTGATTTTCGCAACTGGCATCGTACCTAATGCCCACGCAAAAAATGGCTGTAGAGGCGCTGGATTCATGTGAAGATCCTTCCCTTCTGCCATTAGTGGGCCCAATAGCTACAAAGTCTGCAGGGCGAGAGTGGATCAATTAGGAAGAAGTCTTTAAATCGCTGAGTTTGGGGTCATTGGCAGGGTGGTTGGTTTTTTCCTGGTGCAATCAAAATAAGCTTGACAAAATCTGCCCCTATTTTCTGTACAAAAACCGAGCACGCTTTTAAGCAAAATAACAAAGTGTATGAGTTTTTTTTATACTAGCTAAATAGGGCAGCTGTTGTTGGAGTGGTGTTCCAGCAATACCCTTTATTTCTTCTTAGAATGGAGCTCCTGTGTTTTGCAAAGCGCTGCTCTTATCTTTACTCATCTGCACCTGATGCAGCTAATAAAAATGCAGCAGATTTCAAATTTGCATACATTATTTTGTAATTGCGTGCATTCAAATGTAAGCCACTGAAAGTGTTTGTGTTCAGACAGTGTTGTAGAGAATGCAGTGATGGACACCTTAGATTTTCTCAGATAATAAGGTGTATTTCATTACAGCATGGGGGTGGGAACCTGAACCTGACAGAGGATTGGATGTTTCTGCTGTGCACCGAAAGGATGGTTAGGATTCCCCACCTCTGCCAGTAGTGACAATATTCTATTTTAATATTGTTTTTTTTCCTGTATGCTTTTACCTTAGGTGCACTTCAGTCTCCTCGAACAGGTAAACTCTTGATAAAGGGATAGGATTTTTGTTATCTGACGGTTATGAATTGTCATGATAAAATCTCCTAGGCAGCTGCAGGAGGAAGAGGGAAATGTGTGTGTGTGTGCTAGCAAACCATTTTGCATATTGCTAAAAACATACCTCCTCATGTTTCCTTTGCAATGTCTTATGGTCTAGTGGATTGTCAGGAATATTTCTTATAAAAACTGTGATGAAAAACATTTGGTTTTCACAAAATGATATCTTGCTGAGGAAAAATGAAACCTTTCCAGCTATTTTAACTTCATTGTCTTCTATACTGCACAGAATCACAGAATTCTAGGGGTTGAAAGGGGCCTTCAGATATCATCTAGTCCAACCCCACTGCCTAGAGCAGGCTTAGAATCATAGAATCATANGCCCAGAACTGGACACAAGACTTAAGGTGCGACCTCACCAGTGCTGAGTACAGGGGGACAATCACCTCCCTACTTCTGCTGGTCACACTATTCTTTATGCAAGCCAGGATGCCATTGGCCTTCTTGGCCACCTGGGCACACTGCTGGCTTGGATAGGAATGCATTCAAGTGGGTTTTTAATATCTCCAGAGAAAGAGACTCCACCACCTCTCTGGGCAGCTTGTTTTGGTGCTCTGTCACCCTCAAAGTAAAGAAGTTTTTCTGCACGTTGAGATAGAATTTCCTGTGTTCCATCTTGTGCCTGTTGCCCCTTGTCCTGTTGCCAGGCACCACTGAAGAGTCTGGCCCCATCCTCTTGGCACCCAGCCTTTAGATCTTTATAAGCATTGATGAGATGCCCTCTCAGTCTTCTCTAGGCTAAACAGACAGGTCTCAGCCTTTCCTCATAAGAGAGGTACTCCTTCCTTCCTTTCATCATTTTGTAGCCCTCCAGTGGACTTTTTCTAGTAGTTCCCTGTCTTTTTAACTGGGGGGCCCAGTACTGGACACAGTATTCCAGATGTGGTCAGAGTAGAGGGGGAGGATAACCTCCCTCAACCTGCTGGCCATGCTCTTTTTTTTAATGCACCCCAAGAGACCATTGGCCTTCTTGGCCATAAGGGCATATTGCTGGCTCATGGTCAACTTGTTGTCCACCATAATGTTTTGTGTTGGTTTGTTTGTGTGGGTTTTTTAACTCCTGTCTTTGTGCCAGTATCTGTCTGACTATTTTCTTTAGGTGGCAAACCTAAACATGGCTTTGGCAGCTTTGTGCATATCTGGCATAGTACATGTGTTGGGTGTGGGAGGGTGAATGGCATCCTGGAAATGCTAACTCTGCTTTGGAAAAATATAGTTAAAACTGCTGGCAAGTGGATCCTTATTTTTATTTAAAAGTCACAGGTATTGCTAGTCCTCATAAAAGGCCAAAACCTCATATTGCTGGGTGCAGTTTGGACTGGCCTCCAGGCTTGGCATTTCTATTGGAGGATACTTGCAGCCCATGCTCAGCTCTCTCCAGACTTCCAACCTACCCTAAGCCCCAGGGACCAGGATTTCCCCAGCCCACCCACAGGTTACGCATGTCAGGTCCCTGTCTCTCCCTGTGCATGGTCCTAGGTGAGTGGTGTGAGCCAGGAGCCAGTGGTGGGCTACTACGGCAGACTTCTCGTCAAGCTGTGGTGCACAGTCCTCTTGCCTGGTGCAATGTGGTGTTTCCATGGCCATATCTGTGTTTGTAATGTTGTTTATCACTCATTCAAGGGTATTGCTCTTGTTACTTCATTCATAAGATTAATTTTTTAGGCCTCCTTATAAAATTTACAAGTGCAGAGGAATGTCAGTATTAAGCTGAGTCTTTGGCCAGAAGACCACTTAGGTAAAAAAGAATGTTTTCCTCCTCAGATGCAGTGCCTGGGTAGAACCCTTGCTTGCAATAATAGCAAAATTAACACATAGCAAGACTTTTTGCTCAGTTATCGCTTCACAGGCAGTAAAGCTGTGAGAGTGAGTTGGGTTGTTTTTCCATTTAATCATCTATGGAATTGTTAATTAAATTCCAATTGCTGAAGTTTTATTAATGGTAATGATGAGGAAGCCAGGAAAATCACAGCTTGATTTTTTTCCAACTCGAGGCTGAATGTGCAGAACTGACCATTAGAAGGAAACAATTATTTTAGTTGTTATTGAGCAATTCAAATCTGGAATTACTGAGAAGTACTTGGAATGCCAGAATATCATCTTCACACTTGCTTTGCAGTTTCTAACCAAAAGCCATTCCTGCAACCTAATTGAGAGACTGTCTTTAAGTGCTTTATAATCCAATTAACATCCAGAACAGTAATAAAGCACTGGGGCAAATGAAAGCAATTTGTCTTTAAATGGCTTGCAACAGCATATTTGCAACAAACTTTGTCTGACTATATTGCCTGCTCCTTTCAACTGTTACACTGATTACTTGACTTCGGAAAGAACACGGCTAATCTAACAAAAATGCATTTCTTTTAATGAAGGCACATTGATCAAACTAATTTGCTGAACTCTTTTTTGTTTTGGTGTAGTGGACCATCATCTGTCCCAGATGCTTGTTAGGGTGCCATTTCTAGGACTTTATGACTCTGTTGGACAAAAACGGGGTGACAAAGCCAAGGAGAACTGCAACCCTCCTCTAGGTGTAAGCTTGTTACTTTGGAGCTGGGTCTTTTTTTTTTTTTTTTTGCTGTAAGGAGAAAGCATGAATGCCTGAGCTATCAGGACATCATGGCTGTGCTTCCATTACCTCTCCCTGCAGATTCTAAAGCATCTTCTCTCCTGGTTATATAGAAAACTGCCCAAGTTAGGAAGTGTAATGGCAGCCTAATCAATGATCCTGCTTCTGGAAGTGACTGGTAGGGACTGCTTTGGGAGAAGTATAAGCAATGGAGCATGTATGGATCGGTTCTTCTGCCCATGCATACCATTGCTGACTGCTCAAGGCAGGGTTCACGGTGACTGGCGAGATTGCATTTAGATTACCATACTTAATATCACCAACTGATAATCCATGGAGGATGTCCTTTTGGGCCTTTCCTACTTTGTTACCTGTCACAGCATCTCTGAGGAATGAAATCCACCATTTTACAAGGTGTAATGTGGCAAAAATCAATCTTCCTGTTTGCAAAATGTACTGCCTTCTAATTTTGGAAGGTGGAAGGAGTTGGAGGTGGGGGTTACCATCTTTCACATGTTACCTTGCTGACCACGTAGACTACCTTCTATTTTTCCTTTGCATGAGGTGGGCTTCCTGAGGGCAGCTGATGACAGCAAGGTGCTGTAAAGCACTGAGGATTTCACGTTCATGAGGAGATCAGTGAGGACTTGGGACCCATTACTCCGCCAGCAGGCAGCTTTACTGAGAGAAACAGCCTCTGATTTGGGTTGCAGGGTTTTTTCTCTGCTCTATCATTTTGCTATTTGAAATAATTACATTTCTGCATGAAGTTTCTTCATGGTTCACTTCTACCCAACAGATGCTTCTTCTGAAGCTAATTGGACCATGGAGTCTGCCTGAGTCCCAAAGCCTTGCTGCAGAGCAAAAGCCTGTGTCCTTCACTCACAGCAATAATGGCTTTGCCTCTGAGTTTGTGGCAGGGAAAAAGCTGCTGCCAGGAACATGTACAGGCTGTGCCAGGGGGGTCCTTAGCGCCATCCTTGGACTCCTGTGGGCAATAGCTGCTCACTTTCCATGGCTGTGTGGCTGAGGCCCAGCCCCCAGGCTCGGCCACTTTACACAGACCAGCTTTGGCTAGGCAGAGCATGAGGTGTGTGTGGGGAAGGTGGGAGCTCTCAGCTGTCCTCATGGTGCAGGGAACAGCAGCTTCACAGGAAAGAGAAAAGTTACTTCCAGCGTTTCAGGCGTGCATCATCTGGTTGTTGAAGCATTGTCTTCAGGAAGAGTCCAGCTTGCCTTTGCACACAGGCTTACAGTAACATTAGACCTTCCCCAGGCAGATCTTTGCAGCTTCAAAGACTTGCACTCATGCTTCTTTTTTTCTGGGTTGTTTTTGGTTTTGTTTTTGTTTTTTAATTTAATATTATTATGCCTTTGTCAAAACCTTTTTTGCATCCCTGGTGCCATACATCAGAGGTCTTGTTCATGTTGAGGATGTCTCTGAGGAGGCAGAGTGAAGACTGGAGGTAGAAAAGAGAAGCATTTTGGTCTGAAATTCCCAAATCTGCACCCATGGCTGCGTGCCCTTTCAGCCACTGCTCGGCTGTCTAACACAGCAGGTTGTCCTCAGAGTATTAGCTGTGCTTTGATGTGGTTACCTGTTGAGTGAGGGCAGTGAGAAACACCAAGGCTGGGTAAAGAATGAAGCCAGCTGACATCTGGTTTGCTGCAAGGCCATCTCTGCTGCTGGGAAGGTCACTTGAGGGAAGTTGTTGCCCATCTGGAGAGCATTAGGTCCTGACAGAAATGAGTACGTTACCTGCACCCTACCAGTGGGTGCTGGGGACATTGAAGGAAGCTCTTACCCATCCATTTTGGGTAGAAAATTATTAGTCAGAAATGCTTGATGAGAGTGACCCATCACCACCTATTCTGTACAACCCTGTTTCCCTTGGATGTTTGCAGGAAAGTACAGTGCAGTGATCTCAGGATTTATCTGCCTTACCCGAGCCATCTTTGGGTACAAAATGTTGTGGTGCCACTGAAGCAAATCATACAGTAAATATTTGGGGGAAGGCCTATAATTACCAGAGGACAAATTAAACTAAAGTAGCAGGAAGGCAAAACAAAGAGCCTCTGGTGTCGTAGTAGTAGGACTACTGCCCAGTAGAAGGACTTGGGCTAGTTTTGTTATGTTACTTTAACAGCATGTGCAGTAGTTTTGAGTAGCTGATTAAACATCTGAGCTTTCTGCTTTCTTTTTTTCTCCTCTTTTTGCAGCTCTCCATGAATTCCCCAATGACATCTTCACAAATGAGGACAGAAGACATGGAGCTGTGGTCCTGCACGTCCTTTGTGTAAGTTTCGTGACTTTGTATTTTCACTCCTATCAGTGTCACCTGGGGATGGTGCACTCACTGCAGGTTGATGCTGCCTCCCGCCCACAGGGGCTTCTGCTCTCAGTCATGGTTGAGAGTTTCAGTTACTAGACTGAGTATGACATACTTCAGTTTTACATAAACCCTTTTTAAAAGTCCTGGTGCCATCCATGAGCACAGCTGCATGCTGTTATGTGAATAAACTCCTGCAAGTTACTTTACTCCAGCCAGATCGCCTTTTCTGAGGCCATTGGACAGCCGTGGTCCTCTGCCCTCCCCCTGCAAGCACAAGGGTGCTGTGGGATTGGCAGGTTGAGGGACAACATTCATGTAATTGCCTTCAAAAGTAAGTGAAGTCTTATCCCCAGGAATCTTCATGGCGCCCCTTATGACGTAGCTGTAGGAGAAAGAAATTAGAGAGCATTTTCTGTTTAAAACAACTATCAACAATTAATGGATTAAAATAAATAATAAAAAAAAAGTTTTTGTCTCCAGAATTCCCCTGAGTAATTAAGTTGCTACAGTGAGTTTTTTCATCTTGAATATATTAAAGAAAATTTCATAACTTCTCATTTGTCAGCTGCAGGGTAATAATCCTGATCCCCAGATCCTCTTGGAAATTCAAGGCAGGCAAGGGATTTGCCTTGTTCAGAAGTTCAGAAATGTGCCAACAAGACTTCAGCAGATGCTATTCTAGAGACCTTCTAGTATCAGAAATGTGTACATTTGGGAACTAGGAGTTTTGTGATGTCTGTCCCAAACAAGTCAGTGTAAGTGGTATGCATGGGTAAGGGCAAAATTAAAGATACTCAGAATAAATAAATAGCCATTCACTGTGAGTGAATTAGACACTTAGCTAGAGGACCTTCCATTCAGCAGCTGCAGTACTCTCACAGATGGAAGCACTGTCCCTTCAAATCTATTCCTTGGCTTTTATTAGATAGATGAAGACAATTCTTGTCTTTTTTAATGTCACCTTAGTTTAAGAACTGCCAAGTGTGTACTTGAGGGGAAGAGGCATTCTTAAGCAGCTAAGGAAATACCTGCTTCTCATAAATGTTTAAAAGCATTTTGTGATTTTTAGACAGAGGGGGTTGCTCTCAACATCACGTGAGCTGACAATATTAGCTATGTATTATTCATTATTTGTTTTTAAGTATAAATTAGATTGTATTGCATGTTGTAATGCAAGTGCTCTCTGTTATGATTTTATTTCGGCTAAATGGCTGCAATATTTTGTTGAGTAACATCAGCATTGACTTTGTCTGGCAAGCTTATGCTTCCAAGTTTCCATGGGAACATTGAGCTTTGAAAAGTTTTGAAAAGTGAGTGCAGGACCTGAGCTGGAGTTTTTAGGACCCTGATGAATGCTCCCAAAAATTAATAGAAACTGTTTCTCAAAGTAGTGTCATGCAGCAGTGGATCATCCAGAGTCTCTCTGCAGCTGGTGGAGAGAGAGACCTTCAGAGGATCTTCAGCTCCTCTGCTGTAGGTATGAGATGAACCTGCCTGGCTCTGGTCAAATCTCCTCTGGTCAAATCTAGTCCCCTCCACGGGCAGTGGGTTTCTTCTGCCTTGAGGGTAGTGCAGGACCATGGCAAACTCCTGCAGCCCCTCTGTGCTGCACTGTGGACATCAGCATTGTATGTGGTGGCTCTCGCACATCTCTGGTGCTGGGGTTAGCACAGTGCCCACTCCTGAGCATCCAAATGCGGCACTGGGTCTGAGCTTGAAAGAAGTGGCACCAGGGATGGCACTGTTGGAAATGAGAAGTGGTCCCAAGGAATGCTGTGAGACCTGTCTGCACATCCCAGGCAGCCTTTTGTCTGCTCTATCCTGACTTTTGGATGCTTGATTTCATGCTTCAGGGTCTGTTTCACAGCCGCAGTGAGCCTGTCGCACAGGACCAGCTGTGGAGTTTCACACCTACCTTGACACGCATCTCGACTGGTGTGTTCTTGCATCCCAAGTCCTGATTATTTGTTTTCCTGGCAGTCAGTGCTCTGCACCTCCCAACAGCTTTTGTGTTTTGACAGGAAAAGGTCACTGTTGATCATCTGTTATTTCAAAGAGCTATATTAACTGCTCTTAATACATACAGAAAGTATGTAAACATTGTAATGTAGTCTTGAAAAATACCAGTGGGCTGTTAGCACCCTTGTAACTATACTGTGGGTAATACAAAAAAGTGTTATGAGAGTTGCTTAAGAAGGCATTAACTATATGCAGTTATATTCATCCCTTTGCTTGGAAAGCAACTGGCAGACTCCTGTGCTGCCACTCTAGGCAAAAGACAATGATTACAGCAGCACGTTGCTGCTTTGTAACCTCCCATTTCTTAGATTTTTTAATACAAAAATAATTTTAAAAAAAAATCTCTTGAGTTACAGGAATAAGTTTATAATGACAACATTAAAAGTAAGAGTTGCTAAAATCATTCTTTATCTCTATGTGATCCATACCTCTGAATGTGTTTTTCCAGGCTGTTTAAGAGATGAGACCTGGACTGTATTTTTTCATTATTAGCAACATTGAAATCACACAGTAATCTCGTACAGTTGACTACGTGAACTATGAGTTGGGTTATTTTCTAGTCTTCTTTAAATTATTATTTGAGCTTCATAACTGTTCACAAGATATTTTCCCACAGGCTTTTTGTCAGTTCTGAATAAGCTGTCCATGCTTTTAACATGTATCAAAATGAGGTTTGGAAGATTGAAATTTCAAGATGAGCTGCCTACTTCAGAATAAAAGGAAAAATCTGTTTTTAATGAGAACTAGATGTAAGCATCTGCTGTCCCAACAGAAGCACACCAGCACACCCACTTCTTTCCCTTCAGGCAAGCAGCAAGACAGATACCTTGGTCCATGGGTACTTCATCATTTTTTCACAGTGGTTTTATTGACTGAGAAAATTTGTTGACCGTGCTCCAGCTTGTGCATCCCCGAGGTGCAGGACCCACCCTTTCTAGCACTGTGGTACTGGGGAGTGACCTTTGGGCTGACGATGGTTGTCACAAGATATATGGGTCCAAGGCAGCAGCCATCAGATGAGAGGTTTCCCAGTGTCCTTCTGTCCTGAGCTGCTGGCTCTGTGAATCCCAAGGAAAGCTCCTCCAGGATTCACTGTCTGTGGCTCTGGTCCAGCTCCTTGGGTGGAGTGGAAAGCAGAAGCAGCAATGACAAATGCTTTGCTTTCTCATGTAGCAGAGTAACTGTTTGTAAGCTGTTGTCAAAGGAAAAAATGATACTTGAAGAAAACAGACAACTGTCAGCATTTAGTGATCTGCTTCTTTAGTCTGGGTTGAAAGGGGTTGTCGTCTTATTGGGATGATAAACCTCTAATTCTGTTTTATATGCTCCAGTGATACAGTTAGCAAATGTCTGATCAAATCAGAGCATGCACAGGTATGCACTTTGTGGGGAAAAAAGGACACAGACACAGAATCACATTAAAATTTCTTTGTGGGTTTGAGAAAACTGGACTGTAAAATCAAAGGACCTTTGTAATGGTAGGGAGACAATGGAGTGATGATTAGCAGGCCATCATCATGCTTCTCATGTTTATTGACCTCCCCTTAAATGGTTTTTATTCATTTTAGTAGAAAAGTGATCTTTCTTCTCTCCCCCTTTGCTCATGCTTCTATGCTTGTTTCTGAAAGACATCAAGGTGTAAAAGCTGCTTTAGCAGAAGCCAGAGAACCAGGGGGCAAATGCTATAAACCGGGGCCTTGGGGGAATGCAGTAAATGGCCTCTCGAGGGATTCCCAAGACATCTTCTCCCTGCTGTTTAATAAAAGTGAAAACACAAAGACCCCAGCAGATCCCATGGCGGGTCTGTGCAGAATTATTTAACATAATCTGACACTTCATAAAGATGAAAGTAAATCCCTAAACATTTCAAAAATCTCAGAGAAACCATGCAGGAATGGTTTAGCAATAGTTTTAGGTCTGAGCTGAAAATACTTCCATTTAAAGGAAAAGTGGGCCACTAAAAACGTATTACAGATTTGGAGCCGTAGTGTTTAGCTTCCCCCTATAAACTTATTTGAACATCATCAACCAATTGCTTCATTGCTACTAATTATTTTCATGTCCTCTCTGGACAGTCACCCCCCCACACTAAGTTGCTGCTTTGGCATGTTCAGGTTGGAGGGAGCCAGGGTCTGGATTTTGAGAGTCTGGTGCTGTTCACTGCTAAAGAATGAAGTGTAGTGTCTGCAACCCAGGAGCTCCCCAGCACTTGAGAGCTTTGTCTGGCAATCTGAGTGTTGTTCCTGATGGTGTGCAGGTGTATGGGCATTCCTGTAGCATTTCACTGGTTTGTAGTTTGTTCCAGCAGTTGCGTACTGATGCCTGGGCAGATCCCCAGCCCTACCGTGCTCATGGCACTGGGTGAAAGGTACCTGGGACCTCCATGAGACAAGGGAGGGAAATGGTTTCACCAAGTCGTTCATAAGGTTTTTGCTGACAGCAGAGAAAGGAGGGCTTGGGTACCATTGCACGTTTCCCTGGAAAAGCCCAATGGGATGGGCACTGTCTTTCCTCCCTGCCCCATCAGTACTCAGTTTGTCCAGCTGCAGGTTCTGCTCCAGTCGCAGTGTTATCCCAATCTTTTTGACAGTACAGCATTGGTTCCCCTTTTCCCAGCTTTCTCCAGTCAATTCCACAATGTGGTGCCAGGATGCTGCTGGTGTAAAGAGTTTGTGTTTGTGCATGGTTGAGATCAAGCTTCTTCCCAGGCAGAACTATGGCACTGCACACTGAGACAGGGTGAAGGAAAGGTGTCTCTGCTTAGTGGTCCCTCATGCTCCTTGTTTGCCACGTAGCCATGGGAACAGGGTGCTCCAGTGGCAGCACCTGCCTCGCTTGTGCAAGCTGCTCAGGAAATGTAGGTCACTCTGGATGTATCCTGTCTTTTTCTATTTCAGCACTGAGTCAAAAACCAGCTGCATCTCATTTCTACAGCACAGAGCTGGCTCGTTAGGGTGATGATTTTCCAGTGCCCTGGATGCGCTTGCGTTAGTGATGCTGCACGATGCAGACAGCTAGCTGCTGAGCACAGCGCAATAGCATGGGCTGCTGCTCTGAGTAAACTTGGACTCTGTGGGTTCCTTGTTCGGTTGTTTGGTTTTGTAATTTCTTTTCAATCACGGCGTTTTAGATCTTATAGTGCACTCAGAATTGAGGAAAGCCCTGTGCTTGGTTGCTTTCACTGATGGCCCTTGGCTGTGCCAGCTCGCCTGGGGCAGGAGGTCTGCCAGGGAGCAGCTAGGGATGGTCACCTCTTCCTTTCCTGGCTCTCTTAGGAAGAAAGCAGGGCTGTGGGAATTGCTGTCTCCTACAGCATTTAAGCTTTTGTATGAAAAGCTTCTTGCTTTAGCTCAATTAAGCGAATTTCAGTCTGAGTATGAAGACCAGCATGGGCAACTCATTAGGACCACTGGACAAACAAGAAAAATTGTCATTTATGCCCTGTGCAATGGAACGTGTATTTTGAGTAAGATACTTAATCTCCTTTGATGCAGAGCTTGCAATTACTTCTCTAATGCTTGCTTGTTAGAATCATCATTTTAAAATCAATCCTAATGTAATACTTAATCTGGTATTTGTAATCCTTTTATGCAGGACCATTATATTTTTGTAATTTTTTAATGTCCTTCTGGGGAGGAAGAGTGTCTTTTAAGTAGGTTGCCTGTTTAAAGACTTCCACATCTTCACTTTGAGCCGAACACAACTAAATGGTGCTGGTGGTAAGACTTATTTTTTGTGTCCTATCTATGACATTGTCTCCTGTTGCCATTGCACACGTCACAGTTACCAGGATTCGAGTATGTCATTCTTGTTTGTACTGGAGACAGTGCAAACCCAACCATCACATCATTTAAATGCTCATTTGAAAACTCCCAGAAGAATTTTCCTAAACTTAAACTGATGGCCATCTTGCACCATCTATCCAGACTGATCATCTTTCTGGTGAGCCAACCATATACGATATGGTAACTTCACATGAGCGGAAAAAGTGGCAAGAACATGCTGGAGGGCAGTGACTGTGCATGTGTGCCACATGTGGAGGCAGGTGCTGAAGTGACTTGGTTTGGCTTTTGAGCGTGGGCTTTTTTAGTTTGTTGTCTTCTCTCCATCCCCATTGCCTTGCCTCTCTTCAGGAGAACCTGGCTACCACAATAGCAGCAGATTGCAGGAAACACAAGAAACCCTGTGCTCTGTGACTGTAGATTACATCAAATATAGAGGATGCGCTCAATTTATAGGGATGATGGTGTGCAGATTACTGTTCTTGAAAGGCATTACTGTGTATTTGGGAAGGGAAATGACGGCACGAACCACTGCAGATTAATATGATTAGCAGATCAGAAAATCCAGGCTGAAGTTGGGCACCCACTATCCATTGTATTTCAGCGGGATTTGGCCAAGTAACTCTCTGGGGCTGTTTCTGATCCTTCTTTGTATGATGTGCAATGCCTACGAGCCGTTTGCTTCCCTTGTCTCTGTTCCTACAGTTATCTGTTGGTATCATGTCAGCAGCTAGTGCTCCCTCTGCGACACCAAGGTCTCAGCTGCACCCAGCAGAGTTGTAGACAGGGAATTTTGCTTACGTTCATGGTCCTCTGGGCCATTTTGCAGTGTAAGAGTTTAATTTTATACACGTTTATGAGAAGTGACAGAGGATCACAGAAACTGTACTAAGTGACACTGAATCTTCAGGATGGTGTCAAAATCATCCATTATGATTAAATTCCCATTTCTAATCATGAAAAAATATATACTTGAAATATTTTTGAGTTTTCATGGCTGAGATTTTGACAGAAATTACTGGCTTTTTGCAGCAAAGTTGTAATTGAATTCTAAAAAGTTAGAATCTGGGGTTTTACAAGGCTTGGGGGATAGAAACCTGTTACTGGAAAATTAAAACAAGAACAAAACCCCAGAAGCCATTTTTGTTCCTGCTTTACCTCCAGAAATAAAAATGCTCTGGTCTCTTCCCATTACCCGAGTTTCAATAGTAAACTACAAAGACAAGAAAAGCAGAAGGATCAGTTCTGGGCATCTCAACACAAGAGAGATATCGAGGTGCTGGAGTGAGTGCAGAGGAAGGCAACGAAACTGGTGAAGGGCCTGGAGAATAAATCATATGAGGAACGATTGAGGGAGCTGGGACTGTTTAGTTTGAGGAAGAGGAGGCTGAGGGGAGACCTCATCACAGAACATTGTGACACAGAAAGGACATTGTAGAGAGGTCGGTGCTTGTCTTTTCTCACAGGTAATTAGTGATAGAACAAGAGGGAATGGCTTCACACTGCAGCAGAGTAGGTTTAGGCTGGACATTAGGAAAGAATTATTCACAGAGAGTGGTCAGACGTTGGAATTGTCTGGCCAGGGAGGTGGTGGAGTCACCATCCTGACTGTGTTTAAGAGTCAATTAGATGTGGTGTTGAGGGATATGGTGTAGGGGAGAACTTGTAGAGTAGGGCTGATGGTTGGACGTGATGATCCCAAGGGTCTCTCTTCCAACCTGAATGATTCTATGATTCCATGATCTGTTGGTGATGTGGTTACAATTCTGTGCTTTGATAGGATTAAGAGGCTGTTTTTCTGCAAATATCGTCCACTTCTCAGGTCTAGTTATTCACTGGAGCTGCACTACTTCTGTACTAATCATGTAGTGCTACATGGCAGGTGTTAGAAAAGACATGGAGCCATCTTTGAACTTGAGAGTAGTTTTGTCTCACTTCGGGAATGGACAGAGAAATAATGTTTTAATGTCTCTGAGTGATACTGTGAAAAGAAGGGGATTGATGCATGCTTTATTGGGCCAGATGCCAAAATTGCTTCTTTCTTGGGCTGTTTGATTTCAGGCACAGCACAGGTAGCTCTACAGGTGAGAAGCTTTGTCTCAAATGAGACAGATATGCCCTGAAACAGCATGCAGAAATGCAAACCCAACGATACGCACTGAAAACCTCACAAAACATTATGGAGGTGCATGCTTTCAGTGTGAGGAGGATTTATGTGATCCAGTCAGACAAAGGGTGTAAGCTCACAGCTGAATGGGAACCCAAGATGCCTTTGCAGGACTGCGGTGCTGTAAGCCAGCCCTCAGACCAGGCTGTGCACCCTGCAGACCTGGTGGTGATGCTCTGTTTGCTGTTGTGGTTAATGACACACCGCTCTGGAGCAGGATTGTATGCTCAGTCTGTCTGTGGTGACCTCATGCTTCTCAGTGATGGGGAAGGACATCATTTCCTTGGAGGCGTGGGAGCGGTGAGCCTGCTGGCCTGAGCACAGGGTGCAGCCCCTTGTGGGGTCCTGCCTCTGCCGGAGGTGGCCAGTGGACTCCCAGAGGGGGACTTGGCCCAGAGGGAGAGTTCAGGTGTTCATCTCTCCTGCCTCACTGTGAGCAGCCTTTCACATCCTCTCTTTTTGGACACAGCTGGTTCATGCTCAGCTGCTGCAGTGCAGTTTGTTCCAGGTTCGTGTCCTGAGCCTCACCTCTGTTTACATGCCCAAAACATAAGGATCTCTCTTGTGTGCGCGTGCTTTCACAACTACATAGCAATAAATCAACCTCTGCCACTACTGTAGTCTGCTGGGAATGGGATCCAAGATGGTAACGTAGACTCTCTCTGTAGCAGGGTTTTGGTAGTGCTTGCAGACAGATTGTTTTCTAGTTCCTACAGGGATGCCAGCTGTAATAGATAGCCTGCATATCTGACACCGAGGAGCACCATGAGGGCTGAGCACTGACTTGTTTTGTAAGTCTTGAGAGGGTGCTGTCATCCTTCCTTCTCTCCCATTTCCCCCACTGCACAGGACACTTGGCTTTAAAACTTTGCTACAATAATTCAGGGGCATCTCTCCTCTCTGCAGTGTGTCCTCTGAGCAATGCAGGCAGGCCTGCCCTGTTTGGGTGATCCCCTCCTTTAATTCCTCTGGATCTCTGTGTTACTCAATCTGTTCCTTTACCAGAGGCCTGAGTTTGTGTAAGGTGGTGCAAGAGTAGCCTGGATGGCCTTGGATATGTCTACACGGGTAAACTAGAGCGGGCTGGCACATGGGCACAAGCCTGGCTGTGATGGTGTGCTCTGATAGATAGCTGGCATGCTTTTTTGCCTGGTTTTTCCCTATCACAGTAAGTATTTTCCTACCCAGCAGCAGGACATGCGTCAAGGAAGGGGGCAGAAATCCTTCCCTCTGGGCGATATGGACTAGGTTACCCTCCTTGGGGAGGACAAGAGCTTAGCTGCAGGGATGTAATCCATGCTGTGCCATTTCCCTGTCAGGACAGAGATCAGGCCCTAGCATGTTCTGTTTAATAATACAGGAATAGCTTTTGTTTAATAATACAGAAATACAGATTAAATGCTTCTTGCATGAAATTGAAGATTTGATTTGCTAGGTGTCCTTTCAAGTCTCGTGTTCCCCCTTGGGTTTCAGTCATTTGGAAGTTGTTCCTATGTGGAGTTTAGCAAGAATTATCACCAGGATCCCAGGTGACATGGCAAGGCACTTCAGTCGCAGAAACCAAGCTCCTTCCCCCTTTTTCAAAACACTAGCATTTCAAAAATTACTTCTCTAGGGTTTAGGTTTTCACAGAATGCAGTCATAAAAAATCCTTGTGTTGTGCAACAGAGGAGGGGAGACAGAAGGCAAAAATATTTAAGTGAGGCTTAGCAACATCCAGAGAATAAAAAAAAAAAGAAAAGGAATCTTGATGATAAAACATTGACAGCTTTTGGTAACTTGTAAGAGATTTTGGATAAATACTTTATTATCTTCCTATTAAATCCCAGAAAGCTCCATGAATTCTTCTTGCAAGAGAATTTTATTTTTTTTTAAGTCCACCAAAGCAAACCGAAGATGAGTTGGGACTGCAGTTCATCTCTGCTTGACAGTCTCCAGACTCAACATTTTCTCTTTTCTTTTGCAGGCCGTGTATATGTTTTATGCTTTGGCAATTGTCTGCGATGATTTCTTTGTCCCTTCGTTGGAAAAGATTTGCGAAGTAAGTATGAGAAGATGTTACTTAAGCTTGTGGCTGCTTTAGCAGCAGTTCTCCTTGAGAGCCTCAGAACGTGATGATAGTGTATATACTATTGCCTTAGAGCATTCCCTGTGCTTCTTGTTTATTGGCGCAATGCTGAGTGTGTGCATTGGCTCAGCTTCATGTTCTCACTCGCAGGAGATCTGCTGGGAGTCTGCTGGTGGGTAAACTTGGCTGAGGCTCCCTCTTAAAGCTAGCATTTGCCTCTCAAATAACAATTCCTATATATGCATCATACAGCTTCTTGAAAATGGAAGCAATTTGTAACATAGTGAAAACCACACTCTCTAGAGCAGTGATTCCCAAACTCAGCCCCAAGCTGCGGGCTCCCCAGTGGTAGTAGGTGCAGCATGGGCTTCCAGGTAATAAGCCCAGCAGAGCTCATTAGCTTCTCCTGTGCTCTGCCGCTTGCCTCTGACACACTCCCATTTCTCCAGCTGAGCAACCCTGCCCCTGAGGTAGGATCCAGCCATCAGAGACTGCGAGAGTGGTGGGACATTGTTTGTTGCCCATGTAGGGAGCAGATCATTAGTTTATTTATGGCTTCAGGCGTGTCACTCAGTTCTCCTTGGACTTGGAAGATGATAACCTTTTATTCTTGACTTTTGCATGGAAATATTGATCCACGAGGTGTTTCTGAGTTTCATATACCATTAACTTACAGCTTAGAAATTTCCTAAGTGTCAGGCCGGGAAGAAAAAATGCACAGGAGAGTTTAGATGTGTTGGTATTTAAAAAAGCAAAACCAAAAAAAACCACCGAGGGGATGGAGAGATGCCAAGCTCTTAGCCAGCTGCCTGAGAGCTGGGTCCTGCCCCTGCGTATGGTCCTGGCCCCTTGGGACTGGTGGAATGTGCTTTCCTCCTGCTCTTGCTGCCCAGCTGCTGGTGTGTTCATGCCAGGGCTTACCGGCTCCCAGAGCAGCCCCAGCAGGGAGTGCTGCTGAGCCAGAGGAGGACTGCCCTGAGCAGACCCATGCCAGAGCTGGGTTTGGCTGCTTGAACTTCAGTTCCAAGTGAAGTCTTAGTTTAGGTCAGGATGCTTAGTTTGGGTTCAGTGCAGCACACTCACTTCCTGGGGCCTTTTGACTCTGCTTGTGTGGTGCCCAGGGCAAAAGCTGACAGCTGTCCCGGTACTCCGACCGTTCATGCTGTGGTAGCAGCTTCTGCCTCGCCTTTGCCTGTCTTTGCAGGTGTCTCTTCAAAAACATTAGGCCCTACCCTTAGCTGATATATATTAAAACCTCTGGTGCTTTACCAGTAGAAATCTTAGATCTTGTACCTTACCTTCAAACCATGAGTGTCATATCCTGCGTTGTGTTGATATAAGTTGTAAAGTGGCAGGGTACAGCTAGGTCAGCTGTAAAGAAGCACTTGAACACGTCCAGCAATTGCAAGGGACTCTGTCCCTCTTTTGCTAAGGTTGGCATGCTGAAATTTTAGAAGACAAGGAGTACATTTTAGCCTAAATCAGCTCAGACAGCTACAGGGTGAACACAGACCATGCACCCAAAGTGACTGCGAGGCCTCTCCGATGTCAGTCTCAGGCAATGAAATCTTTGCATGCAGAAAATATGGTTTGGTCTTGCCAGTTAGATGTCTCTGTCAGCTGGAGGAGATGCCTGACGATCTGCCTGGTGATAAGTGTCGCTCATCAGGGCATGGTTTGTGCCTGGCCCTTGGAGGAGGTGTGGGAGGCAGCAGGAGAAATCATTTGTGCTGACAGCTCTGATGGAAGTTGTCTCTAAACTAACCTGATATTTGTAGTTCAGCACCCTCCCATACAAGCCTTTTTTGCGTCATCAAAAACACAAAAGTCCCCAGGAAATCCCCCTGTTGTGGTGCATAAGTATTGGGGTAACTGAAGGGTGACAGCAGAGGGCAGGAGCTTCTGTCATGTAGAGTTGTTGCACTCTCTAGGGTTGAATCTAGGGCAAGCCACTGCAAGGGAACAGAGGTGTTAATGTGGAAGTGGAGATGGGAGATGCTGGAGATGTAGACATGCTGTTATTTAACCTCCCCTCTCCTGAGCAAAGGAACCCTGCTGGGATTGGAAACATGAGTCAAAGAAAGCCAGGTCAGGTCGCTGTAGATGGACAAAACCTGAGCCGAGTAAGAAGGACAGGCTTGTATTGTGGAGTGCTGTCAGTATGCCCAGCCTGCCACCCAGAGGGACACAGGTGGAGCCTGGTGATTGATTGTTATTTTTTTGACTGAGCACTCATTAATTCTCACCTATAAGTGTCTTTTGACTAGTGGGTGGCCTCGGTTATGGCACAGAGGTCTGATTTGGGTCTGTGGAGCATTAGCTCCTGCTATAGCCCTGCCATGGACTCTCTGAGTGACCCTGGACAACCTCCATCACTTCTTTGCACCTCTGTTTCCTGTACTGGTCAGTAGAAGTCTTGGTCCTCAACTGTGTTTACAAATCACAATAGGAAATGCACAATGTTAATGCTTTCTAACCTTTCTGGTGGTAAACTTAGTTATCATACATGAGAGGCTCGCTCTACTTTTGCTGTTGTAGCTTTCTGTAGGTGCAGGTTCTGTGCATCTCTCCACCCACCCCAAAAGGTTGAATATAGAGGTACAAGTGTCAGAATTATGGTGCTATTTGTTCTTCTAAACAAATTTGCAGATATTTTGGGGTTTGTACAGACATCTGATGTCTAAAAAGCAAGCACCCTCCCTGTGTGACTTTAAGATAGTATTTACAAGCCCTTACTCTCACTTGGCCAGATATTTACTTTCTGGGTATTTGTTGTTTTCTCAATGCTACATAACAACTCACGCTTTAACTCTTCTGAAACATTGTGTTACCCAACAGCACCAATAGAATAAGATTATAACAGGTTTTATTCAATTGTGTGTGAAAGAGAAAAACTTAGCGATAGAACCCTAGATCTAACATATATGTATTAAGAAATTACTGTCAAGAAGAAAGATAGTGTCATACGAGATTATCAAAATGGGTTATGTAAATTTTGCTATTTTGCTAAATATAGCAAATTTTGCTATTCCTATCATTCCTACTTGATTCTCTCCCCAAAAAGGTTTTTCTCACACCATAGGTGACCTTTAGGGGCATTCAAGACTTTTTATTTATGTATTTTACGTGTAATTAAGCAGTTCTGTAATTATATGATAGCAAAAGAAATACACATTCCTGTTTCCTGATCCAACTACTGTGGATTTTATCAGTCCAGAATGGCTTGTCTTCAAAACATCCAGCATTTTATGGTTTGTCCTTGATGCTAGCATGCAAGAATGCATGGGAAAAGGCTCGGGTCACTTCTCAAAGGCCTCTGCAGTCTGCAGTAGTATTCACTCTTGCCTGTTTTTTGATGAAAGGGAAGGTTTAATCACTGCCCAATGACAGCAGATGCTGCCACCATCGCTCACACCAACTAATACTCTGTCCACATAAAGACCCTGTGAAATGAGTAGGCTGGCTTGGAGATCCAGGGCTGCTTTGTAAGGGAGAAGACCACCTACGTCCTCCTTCATCACCTGATGTGTTAACACCTGTGATGTTTTCAGGGTTCACTTATTTGTTAACTCACAAAAACAATCACGAGAGAGAGGGGGGGAGAGAGAGAGCCCCTGGGCAGGAACTCACATCTAAGAGGCTGTACTGAATACGGCAGTACATGTAATGTTCTTAGCATGCAAACAACCATAAATGGTAACGTATTGCTGATGATCTAAGATCTACTGTCAGTAATCCGACTACCACCTACTGTCGTATCCAGCACAGAAGAATTCAAACCTCCTGCCTGAAGGCTTTTTTGGTCTTGGAGATCAACAATAGCTATTCTACAGTTGCTCACAGTTCAGATGCACTAATTGTAAAATAAATGCCCTTTTTTCTGGCTTAGCTTCATCTATTTTGGAAAGCAGTTGTTGAGTTAAACCAAGAAGGCGTTTGTGCTCCCAGATGTATGTGTTGAGGTGAGAATTTGTTCCAGAATGCTTGCTATGGTAGACATTCACATTCTGTCTTACTTCAGATGTACTTACAATAAAGCTCTGATTTTCATTTGTTTTCTAAAACAGCTTGTACTTGCATTTGCCCAGCTATTCTGTTATTGGTGTTTCAGAATGTTTACATGACGCAACTAATGTCATACGTCAATTGCAAACATTTGTCTGCAAATACCAAAGAACACATTTTTGCCTCCTATGGAGTGTGCTGCATTTTCTGCTCCATTGTGTTAACTTAATCATCATATGCATTGCAATAAATTAGCTGGGAACCATCCTCAGGGGAACGTGCTATAGCTTTAAATTAAAACATGCCCTCAGAAAGTCAGCACAGCTGGTTTCCTTGGCCTTTTTCATTCAAAAGGCACCATTGAGATGCAGACTGACTATTGTAGGATGACTGTCTCTATATTTCCATCGAGAATCCTGCAGAAGAAACTGGCCTTGGGGAATTTACTTCTGGTCCTATGAACTACTTCTACGATAGTTTCAATCCTATTGAAAATAATTTCCTGTAAGACTGTGTTTAATCAGATTCCACAAGCTTTTATAGCAGTACAACAATGACATGGTCTCCTGCTTAAAAAGCATTCCCAGTGGGGGCACATCTTTTCCTTTTCCCTTGTCTCTGTAACACATGTACAAGATCTTTTGTTATATATGTATAATGAGTAGGTAAGAGTTACTTTCTTTTAGAGGCCTAGAGTATCCTTTGTGGGATCTTCCCTCTAGATAAGGTTGTTGGGAGGATTCCTGCAATCTTGTCTCTATGAAAACGTACTTCGGTAATGATGAAGTTGCAGAGAAACCTTGCACCTCTCCAGAGGGAAGAGGAAGGCTTCCTCTCTCCTGGCAGGCTGGATGTGCTGCTTCAAACAGTTGGTTCTGATGGGGAAATGTCCCCACCACCCTCGGCTGTCTTCCCCTTGCTCATACAGTAGCAGTCACTGACTAGCACACGTGTGAGCAAGCCAGCTTTGTGTAGTAACAGCTCAGCGGTTTATGGCCGTATGGCAGGGGGTGGCTTTTTTTAGCTACACATTAAACCATGGAAGGTACCAGCAAGGCATGTGGTCTGTAACAGCCTTGTCGCATTTGCTGAACAGTGACTTGTGCAGATGGAGCAGTAGGAATGCAGAAAACATAAAGGAAGTAATTAACCAAGTAAATCTTTGGAAACAGCATATGGCGACAAAGTTTTCATCGAGTTGTGGATCCTTTCCCTTCCCCTGGGCACTGCTAGGGAATTGCTGTAGGAGGTAAGTATCTTCAAAGGTGGTCCAGATGAAAGGGGTTGAAGAGAGGTTAAATGTCCAAGGCTGAAATTATATCAGGGAAGACAACTGGAAGTGAACCAAGCCTGAGTTCCAGTCCTGCTCTTTACAGGCCAAAGTAGATGAGATAAGGTGTGTAATGTTGGGGTCATGGAGGACACCAAGAGCTGTGACTCGTGAAACTGCCTCACTCTAGTCTAAAGTATTGCTCTTTCTTTCTAAACGGCATCACAGCCACACCCAAGGAGAAGCCAACTTAAGTAGCCAACACTTGTGATGACTTTTCCCCCATACTTAAACATTATTAACAAAAAAATTTTATACATGTTGGCAGTTTCCCACTCTTGGTGGACAGTTTAATATTTCTGGTTGAATTCCTTCAGCCTCTCAGTGTTGTAATCAATGACTCTGATGTGTTTTTCTGCAGCGCTTGCATCTTAGCGAAGATGTGGCTGGGGCAACTTTCATGGCAGCCGGAAGCTCTGCTCCTGAGTTGTTTACATCTGTCATAGGTAACTAACCTGCTGCTGCTTCTTGAAACCTCCGCATTTCCCAGGCTGTTGTTCAGAGTTGAAATGGGTTTGCTAAGTGCCTGTAATATATATTATGATAGCTGGCCCTTCTCTCATGGGCACACGTAGGACTAATTGTGGGGAATTCTTGCTAGGTGAAGCAGCTCTGAAAAAGTACCATTATCCCACAGCAGGGCTGCCTTAGAAGTGGTTTGATCTGACCCTGTCAAACAAGGGCCAGTAGGCAGTTCATATTAACTGTCCGTGAATCTGCCTCGCTGTGGCACAGCCGAATTGCACAGCGTGGAGCTCTGCGTGTGCAGCCTTCTCCCCTTCTCTCCGCCCTCCTACACTGTCTGCCATGCCATCTGTAAGATGTAGCATGAAAAGATGCACCTCTAGCCTCTTGGGTTGGTACCCAGGTGAACTTTGTGTCCTCAGCCGCAAGTTCTCTGCCATCACCTGCACTCTGGTTAGTCTTCTAACACCACTTCCCTCTGGGAAAACTGGAGTGGGGAAGAGAAGAGGATTTGAAATGCTTCCTCACAGAAAGATTGGTCAGAGCATCACACTACCAAAGTAACTCTCTGCTTAGGGGAAGTGTGACCAAGGGATTCAACAGTCCTTAAGTGTATGAAACCTGGGAAACTCATGTGGTCTTTCAACAGCCCTGAGCTGCGGGGACTGCAGACAGCTGTTATAAAATGATACTGTGCATATGCTACTGTGCACAAGAGGAAAGTGTTCTTGCCGTTTTACACATCCACATCTCTATTGGTAGGTGATCACTGAAGCAGTGGTTGGAAGGTTAAGGTGGGCTCTCCATCACCAAGGAGAATTATTCTCAGCTTAGATACTTTCTCTAGAAGATAATTCTATTTCAGTCACAGCTATCAGACGCAGAGCACAAATTAATTCACGCAAAGCTGCATACTCTGCAGAGAGTTCCAATTACACAAGCAAAGCCTCAAAATGTAGGAACTTAAATTGGACCAAGTTGGGGTTGTGTTCCAGTCACAGTAGGAGGGTGAAAATAAAACCAGATTCCTTCAGGCAGCTTAGAGAAGCCCTAACAGTCAGATTGTTATCTTGCTGTGGTATAATCCAGTGGATGCTGCGTGCCACTTGGTGGGTGACTGCTTCTGTGTAAGATATTTCTGAGAAAAGGATAAAGTGGAAAAAAATATCTAAGCTACACTGGCCAGTTAAATACTATTGGAACTTGAGAAGCAAGTGGTGAATTTAAACAGACTGACAGCTAGCAGGAGATGGAGTGTTATTTTTAGGCTGACTTCCTAAGGAAAGAATTTTGTGCAGTACCATGATGCCTGTGTCTGTCAGATCATCTCCCTCACCGATAACCTCATTGGCCAATTTTAACCAAATTTGACAGGAGAACTCTGAAAGGCGCTTGTAATGTAGCTCCATAACTCATCCTGAGAGGCATCATTCAGCTTGCAAGTAGCCAGTCGGCAGGCAGCTCTGAATTGGCTCCAGCTCAAGCTTCTGCTTGCCTACTGAAGCCAGTAGGGATGAGGTTATGCGGAAGAGCAGAGTACTGGTGAGGGGGTGTCTTATGGAAGATAGTTTTCTGCAGATTTGTGTCATAAAATTGTAGAATCATTTTGGTTGGAAGAGACCTTTAAGATCATTGAGTCCAACCATTAATGTAGCATTACCAAGTCCACCACTAAGCCGTGTACCTCAGCACTATATCTACACATCTTTTAAATGTCTCCAGGGATGGTGACTCAACCACAACCCTGGGAAGCCTGTTCCAATGTTTGATAACTCTTTCAGTGAATAAATTTTTCCTAATATCCAATCTAACCCCACCCTGGCACAACTTGAGGCTATTTCCTCTTGTCCTATCACTATTTACTTGGGAGAAGAGACCGACCACCACCTTGGACAACCTCCTTTCAGGTAGTTGGAGAGAGCAATAAAGTCTGTGCCCCACCAGCTCCCCCCGCAGAGCTTGCTGTCTTTTCTGATGTCTGCTGCCATAATGTTGGATTGAAAGACACAGGAGGTTGATGACTTAGACATGTTTAAGGTATTTGTTTTTTCATTAGACAAGTTATCCAGGACCCCTCAGAAAGCAAGTTCTGCCACATTTATTCACCCTAGCACCTTTCTCTGAAAGTTGCCCTAATAAATATGAGAAAAAGTGGTGAACTGGTACATGACTTTAGAGTCATTAATGGGGGGTGAGGTCTGCAATTTTTTGTGGAAAAATTCCGCTCTTTCCAATTTACACAGCTTGCCTTGAACTTGTTTTTCAGGTGTTTTTATCACAAAAGGAGACGTAGGCGTTGGAACCATCGTAGGCTCGGCTGTATTTAACATTCTTTGTATTATTGGCGTGTGTGGGCTTTTTGCAGGACAGGTAAGAGCATTTAATGATTCCTAACAGTTCTTGCTTCATCCTGTGCCTTGGCTGTACTGTGAAATCAGCTGCCAGGTTCGCAACCTTGCCACAAATTTCTCTGGCTTTGTTCTTTTTAATAGGGCCGTATGCTATTCCTCTAGCATTTTTGAAATGAAAAGCAGAACAGCAAATGTCAGCTCAGGCATTTTAAGCTGCCTAAGATATGTGGGTGGTCAAAGGAATAAAAGTTGATTATTTAACACCTCCTTTTGGTAGCTATTGAAAAATGTGTTGTGACATTTGTATCTAGCTCTTTTAGACCAAAGGAACCGGGAAATGTCTGTGCCTCTGGCTGGTAAAAATGCACTTCAGTGAGCCATGCAAGAGGCCTCTGAAAGAACGATGACACTTCTGGAGCATCACTAAAGATGCTGTCTTTGTGCAAGATAGTTTCAGATACATGTGCTGAGTTGGCACAACATTGTCGGTGACTGGCATGACTTATGAAGTTGTATAAGAAAGGTACAGCCTTTGCTCGTATTTTATTGTATTGTATCTTTTTTTCTAGAATCACAAAGTGATTTATATGGGAAGGGATCTGTGGAGGTCTCTGATCCAAAGCCCTCACCATCTTGACGCCCCCAACTCAAAGCAAGGCTGATTTCAAAGTTGGATGAAGTTGCTCAAGGCCTTGTCCAGTCAGATTTTTAATATTTCTAAGGATACCCCAACTTTTTTCCTCACTAGCAGCAGGGCTATCCATTCCTAGTGTAAGTTCTGACTGTCTTCCAGCATGTCAGACTACTTACGACAACACAAGCTATTAATCTGAAATTAAAGTAATTAAGTTGTGAGAGCTGAGCTGCTGTCTGAATTGCAGACATGATTGACTGTATAATTAAATATCTGAATCTGCATTCACCTTGGCACTTGCCAGCATGCCCAATATTTTTACAATCTCATAAAATGTTCTTTAAAATGCTACTGTGCAGACTTACTTGTAAAGGGGAGAAGCAGGATAACGTTATGAATACAGGACAATAGGAGAACTAGCTCTGGAGGAAGAACTTAGAAAAAGGAGCCGGTATCACTTGGTCAGCATGAGAACACATGCAGAGAGATTGGACTTTCCTGGGAAAGTTTGTAATCCAATTTTATTTGCATTAGCAAATGCAAGTATCCTGAACTTTTTCAGAATGAAGGTGAACATTTTCACTATGGGGAGGCTTCAGGAAAAACCCACACTGGTACTTTTTAGCCACCTAAGCTCCCTTGATTTGCATGGGAACATGCAGCTGGATGCTACACATACTCAATATGTTAGTGGTTCTACTGTAACTCTTACTGTGAAAGTCCAATTGATTCAGGCCGACTTTTAATGACCAAAGCTTTCCTAGAGCACGAAGCTGTGTTCCCCAGAGGTGTTCTCCTGTAATCAGTAGGACTTTTTTCTCAGGTTGCTTTTTACAGGCAAATGAAGACGATTAACTGTTTAGCACGATGGCAGAGGAGCTAATTCTTCTGATTTTTACTCTCCATGGTATTGATTGCATGCCTCAAACCTGCTAAAAAAATAGCTATAAATCACAGTGGAAACGGTTCACTAGATTTTAGGGGCTGATGAAGAATGTCAGTCTTCTCAAGAGACTGTTTGCAGGTGGGTGATGTTTGTTTCTGATGGATATAACACAGCTGAAATAATCTTGCAAATGCCTTCAGCCTTCCAGGCATGGCAGGTTTCAGAAGTTCACAGGGGAAATTGGCTGCTCTAAGTAATCTTAAGTGTGGTCTGCAGGTCTCTTTCAAGCCAAGAACTGAGATTTGGACTGACTTGTCCCAACTTTGTTTTCCCTGACTTTGTTGGTGATTTGCATGCAGTTTCATCAAGTCAATTAACCTCCATTTGCTGCATTTTAGCCCACAGAAAGTGGGTGAGAATTGGAATAATTGATGTTGCTGCTTGGACCCGTGATTTAAATGAGCAAATAGGAAACTTCCATTTAAATAATTCCAATATGTGAGATAAAACTCCATTTGGATTTGCGCTTTTCATTTTTTCCCACTCCCAGCACTTCACCAAAATGTTATTGACTTGTACTGGTGTGATTCATCTTTTAGCTTTGTGTTAGTATTACTAGGAATTTGATTTTATTATCAGTAATATCTCTACAGGTGCACTAACGTAGGTGCTACATTTGGTTGGCAGCTGGATTTCAATTCTGCTGGGGACCTGGATCTCTATTTTGAGTTGCCTTGTAATGAGCCAGGTGAGCCTGGAGGCAAGCCATTGGTCTAAACTGCTGTGCTCCAACTCAGTTGGAGCAGGGTTTTCTCTTTTGAGCTCAAACCTGTGGAGTCAGTAGCTGAAGTCCTCTGATTTTAAGATGAGATCAGCAAGTCAATGGGCAGGGATTTAGCCGCCAAACTTTGCTGTCTTGCAAATCACCCCCAAGGTTGCTTAAGGCACAGACCTATTTTCTGTGACTCCTGCCCTGGAAAGTGTCTCAGTTTGAAGGTGGAAGGCTTTTGGTTTTGTCAGGTGGGAGGAGATATATTCATAATTAAGCTTGCACCTGTGACAGTTTCAACATGATGACACTCATGTAACCTTCATGTTCATCAAAACCCATCCTTAAATGCTCTGTTGTCAGGAAGTGGCTGCTGGAAATTGCCATGGTGGGCAAGAAGGGTTGATACACTGGTCCCCTTCTGTCTGTCTTACACGTGGTATGCCTCTGACAGAGGAGGAGCAATTTCAAGATGATCACGTCACTGATTTCTGCAAGAGGAATTGTGGAGATGGTGGAGGTCATCTCACCCTCAATTTCCTGTAACACCTGCTAGCAGTAGCAGCAGTCTTCCAGCAGCACCTTCTACATGAGGGCAATTTGCAGCTGCAATTGTGGTAGCGTGTTGGGAATCCACTTGTTGGTTTTGATGGTAGGAGCTGCTGCTCGGATGCTGGGTTGCTTGGAGGTCCATCCAGGAGATGGACAGAGAGCAGCAGGGGCAGCAGTGCTCAGTAAGCCGTAACTGGGCTGCTCAGCTCCGAGCTGGGGGAGGAAATGTCTCTGTGCTGGGGATTTTGGGGTGGCTGCCTGGTGGCAGAATGCTTAGGAGTGCTGTATTGCCCATGGGTTGGGAAACCCAAACCTAAAACCAGCAGGGGACTTCCACAGCATTTCCACAAGCAATCTTTGTTTTTGCAGAACTGTTCAGTATCATAAGAAAGCCTTTTTTGTTTGCTTGTTTTTTGGCTGGCAAAACGTTGAATTAAAAAGTACTGACCAGCTCTCTGCAGGATTTGTTTTCTTTTTAAATAAGGTTGTAGTATATATGTGCTATGTTGGATGTATTATTCTTTGGCTTAAGAAAATACTGGATTTGGCACTTTGTTTAAAAAAAGAAACAAACCCACAGCCCAAAAAAGCTGGTATGAATTTACTTGAACACCCACTTAATTGATTATTTTTCTAAACCTTTAATGGCTGGTAAGTGCACGCTTCTTAGAATAAATGAGAATAGACATCCCACTGCTGGCACTGGAAAAGGAAAGTATGATGCATATACCTCCATATGACACTATACACCTAAAAACTGCATTAAAAGAGCATTGTTAAGGTTGAAAGTCAAATGCTGAAAAGTTAGAAAATAGCAGCATTAAGGTTCCTTGTGCAACCTTAATTTGCCCCCCTGGTGTGTATGCATTATTATACAGTCTTTAATTACAGGATCCCATGCTGGTTTCTCCACAGGGTCACTGCCTCCCTTAGTGCACAGAATGGACTTTGCTCACTTAATGAGCAGCTATTCATTATTTTGTTTTCTCTTCATTGTTCAGTGTGTGCCCTTCTGCCTTATTTACCAGGCTCTATTCAAGCCCTGTTACAGAGGCAGAATTATTAATTTCCTCTTGAACTTCTGCCGATCTCATCACTATTGTATCTGAGCAGTTGATGAACAGTTAATTAATTTTCCCCAAACCTCTGTGAGATGAAGGGATGTTTTAAAGATAGGGAAACAAAGCACAGAGACATTAAATACAAAAGAATAACTTGTCATTTTAGGGGCCAATTAGAGCTGACACAGGCCCATTTTTCCCCCTGAATGTATGGTATCCTGTGGCATGTTCTTTGTTCAGAGGGCAGCTCCCTCTGACTCCAGATGCTGCTCCTGCTGCTCCACCTTAGCGTTGCACAAGGGTTTCCTTTCTGGGCTGACCTTGGTTTAAGTGGACATCTCAATGTCCGTACAGCCTATCTCTCCTTGGGAGCATTCAGCTGCTTTAGCCATACGAAACTCTTTTCTTCTTCTAGGTCCTGGCTCATGTTCTTCTCCTGTAAGGGAGCACACAACAAAACACCCCTGTCAGCAGCCCTGGCTTTATACCTAGGCTTGCTCTTCACCTGAATTAAGAGTGTGACTTAAATACTTCATCTCCTAACGTTTAGTGCTCGCTTTTGCTAGCATGATGTTCCTCTTAAGCACCCAGATGGTCTAGGTTTCTTTCCATTCAGTTTGTCTCCTAGCTTCCTCCTCCTCCCCCCAGTGTCTTCAGGCCTGAGAGAAAAGCTTTCCCCAGACAGATTCTTCCCCTGGATCATGGATCCATTCTATAGCTGTCTCTCTCAAACGTCCAGCTTTGCCCCAGACCCACTGTGATCTAGATCCCTTCTCCTCTCCTCATTCTTCTGCTGTATGGCTCCTTGACCTGAAACCACCTGGCTAACTTTATCCATGCTAGGGAGGCACCTTTGAAGGTGCAGGAGCCTGCTCTAGAGCCAGGGCAATCACATTTTTTGCTGTTTTCATTTCCTCTGCCAGCTGCAGACTTGCTATACCCCATGGGCAGTTCATTCTGGAGTGCTTGCAACACATCTGCCCCTACTCTGCCCATGACTAGAGTACCCCACCACCCCTGGTTTGTAATCCCAGCAGAGTTGCAGCCACCATATGAGAGGCTTCTTCCTGGATGCATCTCTGAAGTCATTAAAATGCCTATAACAAGGGCCCATTATCCAGCATGGCAAGTCTAAAATGGGAAGTGCCCCCACACCCACGTGCTCTCCTTGCTCCAAATGTCCTGCAGGTTTCAGGCTACACTGGATCTTGATTTGACATACTCTTATCGTGCTTGTCACTTCTGCCTTTGGAGCAGGAGCCTTCCCTGTCCACTCTTGGAGCCTGCTGGAAATCGGTGTAAAGAGCCATGGAGATCTCAGCCACCCTGTGTGTAGGCACCCACTCAGGTTTCACTGGTCCACACCTGAGCACTGCCTGGCCCTTGCCCTGGCTCACATGGGAAGGTATTGCTGGGAACCGGTGAGATGGGAAGGGGAAGAGTGCTTAACGCTGAGCAGTCAGTCTGAAATAGCTCGGGAGCAGGCTGCCAGAAGCCCCTCCAGCAAGGCAGTAATTAGAAAAGCCTTCCACTTCATTTCTTTATTTATGTATTTAATTTTGAAATTTTAAGGAATTTACCACCTTCGTAGCTGGAGCCCCAGTCCTGCAAGTAATTGCAGCCGAGCTCGTTTCTTGCAGGCTGAGCTGCTTGCAAGGTGGGTGTCTAAAAGCCACACAACTTGTTTATACTCTATGTTTATACCTCACTTTAGGGCTTCCCAATAACTGTGGTAGTGTTGTAATGCCCCTAAAGAGCTACTCTTATGCTGAAAACCAGTTGTAGATGAAAATCAGCTTTAATGTATCATTGTGCTGCTTTTTGCTTTGTGGCCCAGCCAGAAAGGACCAGGTTGGGCTGGAAAATGGATTGGTTTGAATAATATCAACAGATTGGGGAGATTAACCATGCAGCTGTTGTTTGCCAGCCCAGACCTCAAGTTGTGTGTGTTACAAACTCTAGGGAAGGATTAACAAATGCAAATAAGCAAAATTGCTTTAAACAATCATAAAGACGTTTCTGTTAGTGCTAAGTATTATAAACCTTTTGTCTGCCTTCTTGGATTTTAAACAGTGCTGAAAACTTGAAAAAGTTTCAAATCCAGTATAAGCCAGAGACACCTCTACCCATCAGACCCTTAAGGGTGGGCTTTTAATTCATTTCATTTACCCATCAGGTGGGCTTTTTATTCATTTCAGAACCAGGGTGGTTCTAGACTATAGAACAAATAGTTCTGCCATGGTTTGTTCTTCAAAATTAGGAATGTGTGTTTCAGAAGCCTGAAAGTGACTTGATTTTCTCTTCCAATTAGTGTTACTGTGCGGATCACCAGTGAGGATTCTGGAGTGGAGGGATTGTTTTTTTTTTATTTCTGTCTCCTCTCACTGATATGAGTGATGAAATCTCATGAGGTCTTTAGCCTTGGCACAGGAGGACCAGTTTTCAAAAAGTGACAATCAGTGCAGGCTGCCTTTGGTTTTGATGGCCTGGAAAGGCTGGGTTTTCTAAATTAGCATCCAAACTCTGAAAATCAGATCTCTTTTTAAAATATCTAAAACTGGGAGTCTGGAAACTGAAGAACTCAACCTCTGATGCATTTTGAAATCTCTGGCCAAGGCTTATTTAGAGAGGCAAATAAAGTTTACCCTTGTGTGCCGCGGCCAGGAGCAGTGAAGCCAGACGCAATCCAGATGATTGGTAGATCAGCTTCAGCTTTATTCAGAAAGCTCTCCAACCAGAAAGCAGTACAATCCAGTCAGAAGGCAGAACCCCGTTTGAATCAAAGTCACAGGTCCTCATTCGCTAAGCACTACATTTCGGATAGGGAGAGGGATATTGTCCACGAGCTTTTCATGCACTTTCCACTCGCCTAAAGTTTCCCCATCATTGGCTACAACCCTTGTCTCATTTGCTGCTTCCTACACCCAGTTTCACTTTCACTATACTTCGTTCCGCTTACTTCCACTCATTTGCATCTATGCTCTCCCAGCAACCCCTCTTAAAGGGCCTGCTCTCAACACTTGTGGGTGGCTGAATGCAGCCCACTTGGCTGTGGCAGTGAGCCAGAGAAGTTTTTCATTCTTTCTTCTTGCATCCAGTTGCATTATTCTGCTGATGTACTCACTGAGGAAGATTTGCCTTAGCTACAACTTAGGTGCTGTAGATGGTTTTAGCATATGGGAATATATTAAGAACTGTCCTCATTCCTCAAACGCTGAAGTTGATGTTGGATGGATTGTTGTGTCTGCAGGTTGGATGTGTCTGTAGCTGTTTCCTTAGTTGTCCATATGCCTGTGACACTAACACCTATTCTTTCTATTGTGCAGTTAAGTCACATAACCCAATGTTGTTTATTTAGCTGCTGTGGCTGTTTTGCTTTCTGCTGGCAAAGAGAGAGGGTACGAGGAAGTAAGAGGATGCTGCAAGAGATGAGATGGTAGCAGATGCAGCCCTTCAGACAGAAGTTCAGCAACATTTCACAGGGATGCTTGCTAGATAACAAGGAAGAGATAGAGGCATGAAGTCTGCTGTCTGTGTTGTGATGGATTGTATTAAGCTTTTCCCATGGTGGCAAACCAACTGTGTATGGGGAGATTGACCTTAGCCCAGGGTCCCTGTCCTGTCTTCTCTGACTCTCATGTTTGTGCTTCACAAATTCTCTCCTTCCCCTGCCCTCTCGTCATGCTCGGTGGCAAGGATATGGGATTCTGGGAAGCAGTCAATGCTTCCTTAATTTAGCTCTCATTCAAACCAGCCCAAGCAGAGTTTGTTCAGTTTTCAAAATTCCTCTGTCCAGATTCTTCTCTTTTCTGTGGCTCTGCTGCTCTCTCCTGCATGTCATCCAGTCCTCCTCTGTCCTCATCCAGCACTAAACTGCAGCCTTTTGCCATGTCGCAGAAGACGATGAAGGATGAGAAGAGGTTAGCAAAAAGTCCTTAAGTGAAAGCAGTATAACCGTGAGTTGCAAGTCACTCCAGCATTAAACAGTAATTTTTAATCTGCGTACCTTGATTTGTTAATTACCATTTAATTGCTGTGTTTTTCATTTGAGTTCTAGTTTCTCTATTTCACTTTTTTGTGGAACAAAACAGGCTGCTCTGAGTGGAGCAGGGGACCATGAAGGGCTGGGTTGTGCCAGAGACGTTCTTAGTTTTTTAGAGTCTCTTCCAGTTACTTTTTCTGTCAAGGAGTCTAGTTGGTGTCCAGGTGTCATCCCACAATACACTGGAGTAAAAAAAGACTACCTTGGCCCATGTGTCCTGCCTCCTTCTGCTCCAGTGGTATTCTTTTCCCTGAGAAATTAAAATAAATTCCGAAGGCCTTCCTCTTTCCAAGTCACAGTAAACCCTTGTGTAAGCTGGTGACACCTCTCAGAATCTGCAGCTGACTTGGGCTCTATTTATGTCAGTATGACAACATAACTAAGAAATAGGTGTTGCATGCAGCAAAGAGCTGAGACAAGGAAACTGAACAGAGGTTTAATAACCAGGTAGAACATTGTTTATTGAGGAGACTGGGACTTTGGCAGTCTATTTTCAAACAAGATCTGTCACACAGTTAGCTTGCATGCTTCTTAATCTTTTAAGCTTTAATTTCACTGACAACGAGTTCAGACTGGAGTCGTAACTGACCTTTAGCTTGATGGCTGCGTTCATGAGCTTTTTTCTCTTTCTTCTGGACTGTGGAGGAGTTTTGGGAGAGAAGAGTTGGAATGTTGGGGTTTTTTTTCTTCATTGGTTTGTGGCCATTGGTGGAAAACATGTACAGCTGCGGAGAAGTAGTTTAAGGAGAACTTCATGCCAACTGTTGTGACCGTACGCCGCTCTTGTGGGCTGGTAGACAAGGTTTTTTTGTCCTGGCAATGTTTTCTAGTGTCTGTGAGAATGGTGTTTCACTGATAAAAGTGTGTTGCAGACTTGAAAGCAAGAAAGGAACAGAGTAATAAGCCAGACAAGGTTCCATCACTGAGACTTCTGCTGAAGACAGAATTTGTCCCAGAAGTCAAGGCTGTGGTCCTGATGGAAACATAGAGCTGCTGGCATGGCCTTGTGTATGTGAAACCCCAAGTATCAGAGCAGAGGGAGGATGCTGGTGGTGTTGTTCCCACAGCCCTACAGAAAGCCAGGCAGTCAGTAAGCAGCTTAGACTGGACACAGGGCAAAAAGTTGTCCATGGAGTTTAGGACAGAGAGGCACCAGTTAATACTTGCCTTGTCACGAAGTGTAGTGACAGGACAGCGGGTAACAACTTTAAATTAGAAGAGGGGAGATTTAGATTAGATACTAGAAAGAAATTCTTTACTGTGAGGGTGGTGAAGCGTTGGAACAGGTTGCCCAGGGAAGTTGTGGTTGCTCCATCCCTGGAAGTGTTTAAGGCCAGGCTGGGTGGGACTTTGAGCAACCTGGTCTAGTGGGAAGTGTCCCCTGCCCATGGCAGGGGGGTTGGAACTTGATCTTTAAGGTCCCTTCCAATTCTAACCATTCTATGATTCTATGAATACAGAGATGTTGCCCATGCATCCTCAAAGTGAAGAACTTGCAGCCTTTCAGCATGCCCCATTCTGCACCCCCAGAATAAAAAGGGGGCTCTCAGCTGTAGGGCCAGCAGCAGAAGTTACCCACTGCCTCAGCTCCTTCCCTGCTGCTGTATGGGCAGGCAGCTGAATGGACTTCTCTGCCTCGCGTCCTTCTTTCTGTTCCAACAGAGCAAACAAGGAGGATGTTCACCTACTGTAAAAGCCACAGAGTGCTCCTTTTTGCTGGGGTTTTCCTGCTGGGATGTTTGGCACTGGCAGACAACAGAGTGACTCTGAGTGATAAAGCAAATTAGATTCCTCTCTAACTCCCCCTATAACAAAAGTTGTGTTATCTGGGGAATCAGGGACTTGTGGGTTTATAGCAAATTTTTAGCAGTTGTGTGAGCAAACGTGGTTGTGTTAATCACACAGTCTGCTTGTTAGCCAGAAAACACTGAAGGTGATTTTGTCCTGTTCTGTGTGAGTGTTGTGCCTCCAAGGTGCTGCTCTATAGCATGAACCTGTGCCTGGTGAATAAGCTCTGTCACAGGTACCTGTTATACCATAACCCTTTTCATCTCCTTTCACAGAGGTCTGATGAGCTCTGCCAGCATTTTAGCATTCCCAGAGTAACTTTATTTCCCAGAAGTAGGCTAGCAGTCTACATTAAATCAGTATTCTTGCACTGGGCACCAGTTTAGCAAAGTGGCTAATAAATGTTTAGCTTGAAGCAGGGCTGCTTGCAACATTTTTGCCCGGTGAGGCATGCAAGCCTAGACTTTGTGGTGTCAGGGGCCTGGCATCTGCATCTAACTCAAACCAGTGAGGTCAGTGAGATTTGACCTGCTGATGATTTCTTTTTTTTTACCCCTCATAAAATCCTTGTTGCTGTTGTGATAGCACCTCACAGTCACAGTTGTGGAGTAAAAATCCACAGTGCTGTGTGTTACACAGATACAGAGCCAGAACATAGCTCTTGAGCCTGAAAGCTGATAATCAGAGTCTATAACAGGAGACAACAGGAGGGACTGGGCAGACAGACAGGAAAGCACAAGGCAACCATGATGGACCAGCAATGTGGATGCAACAAGCCAACAGCTTAACACATAATGGGCTTAACTTATGGGCTGTGTGGGCATGGGAAGGGTTTGGTATTGGTGAGGTGTTTATAGGAGACTCCTCTCAAGCCCAAGATGACAGTATTGATAAAAGACCATCTTTTGCTTCAGGAAAATGTGATGGGGACTGGTATAATGGACAGATTGGGTGCTGTCTGGATGAATGATCCTGGACTGTATATTGATGACAGGCCATTGTAGAGCTGCTGCAATTTTTTTATATTAGCATTTCAAAACCCTTCTTCACAGGGTTACATTCAATAATAGGGTATGACTAGGGGAGGCAAGCAAAGGAGTTCAAAATTCATTCTCCTCAGCATCAAAACAGGTCTAGTTCCTAATTGTCTCTGAACACCACCACCTTTTGAGGTCAAGTTTTCTCTGTCAAAATTCACACACAGATCAATACTGTGGACTTGTCATTGTTAGGATTTTTTTTCTTAAATAATTTGTAGTGTAAAAGCAAGGGAAATCACAAAATCTGGTTTTGTGTCTGACAAAAACTGGCCAGTGTGAGGAGACTGGGAAATGCTTACCTGGTGGAAGCCTTCCTGTACCATATCTACAGCTGTCCTTGAATTCTGCTGCGAGTTCTGCACAGAGTTGTCTGCAGTCCAGGAGACGTCTGCAAATGCAGGTCTTCGGGGTCCTGCTGCCTTGGCTCTGTGGGAATCTGAGCTAAAAAGACATGCTGATCTGAATAACTCATGGACAATTATGAGTACCAATTGAGCAGGGAAATATTTTTGGCTTTGTTCTGAGGTTTGGAGAGTGTCCACTGTTTCCATTCTGAGAATGTCACAGAGACGGATTGCTGCTGCAGTAATGAAAATATTGAGAGCTGCTTAAAAAAGCAAATATTCTTGGGGAAATAATGAGAATAAATTGAGTTGGTCCACAATGTACGAACTGGGAGCCAGAGTGACGGTTGAACTCTGCAGAGAATGGCTAACCAGTGGTAAAATTAGGGGCCTGGTAATTGCATGGAAGCTTTCCTCCCAGTGAGTCCATTAGATCAGAGCTGCTTGGCAATTACTGGCTTCAGGAGACATGTATTTTAAGGCCTGGATTCTTTTTGCCCTGTGCCATGCTCATATTTTATGTTTCGTGTAAGTTTAGTCAGGAGGGGTGGTTAGGTCAAAGCGCCCAGCGAGTCTGAGTGCTACATTGCGGGACTCTGGTGTCTTTGCCAGGAGGTACTCAGTGGAGATTTTGGTCAGGGGACTGAGCTGGATACTCATAGTGTCCTGGGATGTTGAGGCAGCCATGACCCCAGCATGTCAACAGCAGAGAGACATTACTGTGGGATATAGAAAGGGAGCATCTCCATCTGCTCCCTAACACTTGGTGCAGGACATCCTACTGTGATGTTAGTCCCAGCACAGGAGCCTTCAGCTGATGTCAGCTTCCTGCCTGCTTTCCAGGAAGGCTGTATGGGCAGCGGCAGCTTTCCATGCAGGAATCTGTCTAAAATTGTAGCATGTTAGGATGGGACATGGTTTCAGGGACTCCTGCTGTGCTGTCGTGAGATAGTCCCTCATGCATTTGCCCTTCTGTTTGGCAGCCAGCCTCGGCTGTCCTTTACCTGCACAACAGGGCTGTCCTAGCTGTGGAGCAGGAGATCTTTACCTTTTGCTGCAGTTCCTCATGCCTCTGCAGCTTCCAGACCCCAGCTCCTCCCAAAACATCCAGAGATGTTATTCTCACCAATGTTTCTGATCCCTCTGGGGACCAAAAAGTGGGAATAAGTGTGATAGACTTACAGGTTCATGTCTGACTCTGGCAGATGATCACTGGGAGAGCAGCAAGGGGGAAAAGTATATGCTGTGATCTCTGCTCTATTTGATTTGCAGCTAATGATTATTGGGTTCTGATTGACTGATTTTCTCACTGCAGGTGGGATGTAATAGTGCCTAGAAAGACGGCAGTTTTGTGAAAATTAAGTTGCAGGTCCTGATGGTCAGGCAGTTCCTCTCTTTGTAAACACCGCTGGAAGATGGCAGTAATTATCTTTAGAAATTCACTTCCTGCCTTGTATCTTCACTACAGCTGGTACAGGACTGATATGCTTAACACCAAGAAAAATGTGTGCAGAATATTAAACACGCAGTTGCTATTTCTCACCTTCTGTTTGGTCATGACCTTTCAAACAGCATAAAGTCTGCAGCCTCTGAATCACAGACTTCACCTTTAGCTCTCCCTTTGCTGTTTCTCCTGGCAGCCAAACGCTGCCAGGTGCTGGGGGCTGCCTTGTGACAGGGAGAACCTGCCTCCACCCTACCTGCATCCTCGAGGAGCTGCCTCCAGAGCCGGCAGAAACACTGCTGTCCCTTCTGGCCGGGTTTGTCTTCTTCAGTGACAGGAAAGATTGTACACCCAGTGTGTGGGACATGGGACATTTTACTGAGCAGGTGAGGGAGATCTAGTTGAGATGAAATGACCTCAGTGAAAGTGTGAAATGCATTGGAAGTCTATTCCCAAAAAGCCTATATTGTGGAAAGATGTGGCCAGAAGTCATGTGGCAGACTTTAGGCATGAGTGAAGGCTGCAGACAGAAAGATGCACACCAGGAAAAACATCCCATTGGTGAGTGCTGGGAGCTTCCAGTGTTTGAGGACTGGTGGGCAGCCCCTGAGATCCTAATGGACCTGCTTGTCTGATTCTCGGTCTGAATTACAGAGTGGGTCAAAGTGTCACCAGGAACTTGTCCATAGCAGGACCTGGCTATGGGATTTCTAGTCCATGCTTCTTAGCTCAGGCACAACGCTGTGTTTTGCTCTGGGATCACTGCTGGTGAAAATGAGGTCTCCAAGTACTGCTAGGGAGGCTCATGAATGGCTTGCAGCAGCAAACAAAGCAAGTGGATGCTGGTAAGCTGATTAACACCAGGGCAAAAAAGACTTAAGTGGTCTGTCAAAACAGAGTTGCATGTGAACAAAGTGGCTGTGAGGGAGATATTAATGTGGTGCAACAGCTCCGTAAGTGCGTACCTGTGATATTTGTGATATTTGTCCCTCGTTTCTGAAGGATTACAGCCCCATGTAGTTCCACATGCATTTATTCTTCAGTGCTGCTGCTGGGTAAAAAAACTTATTTTGTCTCCTATACAAGGAAGAAAGAGTGCTTAATTAATGCACCCAAGCTTAGGCCATAGGGCTGGGGGCAGAACAAGGACTGCATTGCTTCGGTCCCAGCTGAACACCTTACCCTCCAGGCTAGCTCTCCTTAAGATAACATATGGTGGGATATGTCTCGAGGAAATGTGCAGAGGCTCTGCAGTGGCTTCTGCTGAAAGTCATAGGTGAATCTACAGCCTAATTTAATATAGAGATGAATAAAAATAAGGCAGTGTCACTCTCTCACATTAACGATATCAATGATATCGTGACCAGTGAGGATGAACAGGCAGGTGGGAGGATCCCTGTAATTACCTGAGCTGAGCAAGGAGTTCTTAAAATAATAAACGCAAAATTAAAAGACGGAGCCCGTGCCTTGTCAAGGGAAATTGAGAAGCTCTGAGAGTCCCCGTCAGGGCTGTTCTGGAGAGTGAGGTCCTTGACAGATTCACCAAAGGCAGTTCTGGATATTCAGCTTCTCAGAAGTCAGGACTTCCCAGGCTGCAGTCCATACAGCAGAAAGAATTTGGCTTTTCGTGCCTTTCCATACAGATGGACAGATGTCAATGGAGCACAAAATCTGAGGAGTCTTTTAAACTTCTCTGATTGGAGCTGCTGTCTTATGAGGGGTGTTTCAGCTTGGTGCATGGTCGTGGGACAGGAGAGGGTCCTGCAAGGTGTGGCCAGAGCAGTCTGCTCTGGCCACCAGCCCTGTGATTCGTCTGTCTAGCAGCCTGCTCACAAGTTGTCCCTGGAAGTGTGAGCTTCCCCCAAGGTCAGCCACCAACTCTAGGCCTGGACCAGCTTCCAAAGGCTGAGAGATTTGCTTGCATTGCCCAACACGTGGGAGCAGTTCAGCAGCAGCTGCACATGTATCTACATACAGACACATGCGGGGCCTAAGGAACAGGACCAGTGGTGAGCAATGGCACATCATGGTCCTCCGCTTGCACTGGAGGAAGCTTGGTGGCTTATCTGGTGAGGGAGGTTGGGCACTGTTAATGTTCAACTCCCATGAGATGTACGTGCCCAGGAAGATGCCAAATCTCTGTTACAGGAGAGACACCATCTCTGTGGCAGGCAGCACAGTGGCTAGTTGGTGGCTAGTTGGTGCCCATCTTTGTAACAATGTAAGGGATTCAAGGAACTGCCCCAGAAGTTTGTTCATATTCCAAAGAAGCTCCATGATTTTTAAGGGCCACGATGTGTAAGAACTGTAAGAATCCTTTTATTTCTGTCTCACTTACATACATATCTCCTTAACTGCTACAACATCTCAGATTTGAATGAACCTTAGACTCTATTTAACCAAATAAAAGGCAGTGGAACCTATTAAATTTTACCTGAGCGTGGTAGATTTTCTTCTTAATTCAGCACTGGAACAGATGTCAAACTGCTCATAACTTTAATTTTGCAAATGAACACACAGTTCTGTCTTTAACATAAATGTCTGACCTACAAGGATCCATCCTTGTAGGCTGGTTTGCTGTGTCCAGTCAAGTAATTTCCCTCTCTCCCAAGTACCTGTTGGAGAAAGTGTCTCAGTCATTTCATGGAAGATATTTTAATTTTCTGCTTGGCTTGGCTGAGCAGCTGTGACTTTAGGATGATTGGTTGGATTTGCATAAGGTCATTAAGATCCAATAATGATGTTTATTGCTAAGACAGCTGCCATTTATATTCATGCAGAGCAAGAAAAATTAAACCTCAACTAATATCACTGTTACTACCAATGCAGTTAATGACAATTAAACCCATCAATAAGTGAAGATTTACAGTGGACTGCAGGTAATTCTCTTCCTGAAACTCTTGACCCGCTGGAGTGGTGGTAGGCTGTGTGAGCACAGCAGGCTCTCTTTAAAAGAAAGCTGATTTGGTTGTTACTGAGGTCTTTTTTTTGACAGAGGAGGAACTGGGATCCACACAATGCTAAGCAACATCACCACTGCATTCTGGAGCTAAGCATGTGTTGCATGTGGATGTGTGAACAGCAAAATATGTACCTACCCTGAAGCTTCTCCCTCCTTCAGCTGTGGCTCAGATACTTCAGCTGATAGGCTGTGCTGTGGGTTGCAGCAGTGCTTGGGTTTGATTGCTACAAGGTCAAAACCAGGGCTTTGCTGGGGACTGAATTTTGCAAACCACAATGAAATAGAGTGCTGTTGGATTTCATCTTCCTGTCATCTTCAGGGTGAGAGCTGGTACCTGAGGTAGGGGCCTTTTTATTTTTTTGTAGTTGCAAATGCATAAGACATATCAACTACAAACTAATGCCAGTTTGATTTCCCTGAAAATCTATCCCAAATCTCTGCCTGAGTTCACTATATTTTAACACTGGCCAATGCTTAGTCATTATCTTATATTGACATGAGATCCTGTTATATTATAACAGGGCTGTTTTGGAATTTTGTCAAAGATTTGCTGAACGGTATTGTCATGAAAACAACCCCTTCTAGAGGGGACCCCACCAGGCTTCAAGAGTCTCAGCCCTCAGATCTGAGGGTTAGCTCCTGCAAACCAGGAGTAGCATGCAAGGGGGTTCCCACTGTGTGTCTTGCTGCAGCTGATCAAAGAGGCTGACACAGCATGCTGCCAGCTGCTTGTGATGTTTCAGGGTGCCTGGAGTGGGCAAGAGTTCTGTCAGTCAGCACAGATGAGCATTCAAAAACCAGATCCCAGACTCTGTCAGGGTGGTGTAAGAGCTTCCATACTTGCTCCTGCACAGTCCACATCAAAGAGGGGCAGAATGAAGACTGACTCAGATTCTCTGCTTCTGGATGCCTCTTGACAAGCCCTTAATGGGAATTTAAATGCATTGAATGAAAACTTGAGGGAGTGGGATCTTCTGTGAAACCACCCAATTGCCTGCCTACTCCTGTCATCTCCATCCTAGCAGAGCTAGGTGGTATTTATTCCCTCGGTTTCCCATCTCCGAGGAGGGGGAAAGACAGCAGCAGGGAAAAGGGGCGTGTGTCTGCTGTCTGTTTCTTCACCTGTCTTGCAGCATTGCTAGGTAAGGCTGTCTCAGTTTGCAGTCATCTTTCAGGCTGTCGCTGACCTTTGAAAGAAAAAGCTGCTTCTCCAGAAAGGAGCTTTGTGGCTCTCAGTACAGCCTCATTAAAACTTTGTGGAGTAAAATCGCAGACTGGTGATTAATTTGGTAGCACCCTTGGACCCCAGGGCTGCAGAGAAGGCCTACTCAAAATAGCAACCATGGTCAGACACTAAGGAATATTTGCTTGTGGTGCAGTGCTGTAGGAGACATGTTTGTATTAAAACTACAGCTAATGAATTAGAGACGTTCAACCACTTTCCTTTAAAACTCATGAGAATTGTTCACCTTTGCCTGAGAACATGTGCTGTGGAACAGTGATTTCCCCATCGAGATCTAACATCAATGAACAAAACTACACACAAAGAATGAACAACACCATGTGCACATTAGCCAGGAAGTAGATGCTTCCAGCTGTAAGGCACTGAGCGGTAGATTCCCCATCGGCACATCTCTGTTGATCTCCATAGAGCCTTAAGGCTAATCGCCACAGGGATTGTCTTTAATCTTTTTACACCCTCACCCAAGCATTCTTGCTTCTCCACATTAACATATTAAGTTATTAGCTCTTAATACCTGAAAATCTAGACCTTCTATGCCAGAGGGTAGCAAAGAAACAAGATTAGGAAGATTGCTTCCGAAGCCTAGCATTTCCAGGCAGCGTATGTAGCCAGTCATTCACCTCAAGAATGTCAGGCACAGAACAGACCTTTAGAGAAGGAATAACCCTAAACAAATTCAGAGTAAAAAAGGTCCTTGAAGAATGAGGATATGCTTAGATAATGTTTGATGTGCTTCCCCTGAGAGGTTGAACAGAGAAAAGATCCATCAGTGCTTACCCCTCTGGACTGTCTTGTGCATTTGTTGGCAGAAGCAGCAGTATAAGCATTTTTACTAAGGCAGCAGCAGCCATGTTTTAAAACAGCTATCTAGATCCATCACCAGGTCTCTTCTGGATGGGAGAAGAGCTTCTACACAGCTAAGTGGAGAGAAATAATTTGGAAGAGCAGAAGAGATCAATTCTATAGAGGGTAACTGGTGAAGCCCAAAGGTGGGGCATGGAATATATTGCCGCTGAGGTCCCAGACGCCCTGAACTGGCTTAGGTGCCAAGAGCAGCAGGTGCCATTGTCTGATTTCCAGTGGTTTTCTCCCTGGTGGCTTATCTCCATATGTGCGCTGGATGGAGGAGATTGTGTGCTGCATGGGGCCACTACTTCAGGAGTTAAACTGGAAATCAAACTGGAACTCATAAAGTCTTTATTTCTCCTCTCTCCAGCCCTTCAAAAAGGGAAATAAGCATTCAGAGTAGTAAACACTATACAGAAGAGTTTGCAGGGCAAACGTTTACTAATGAGAAACCAAAAACAATCATTTTGCCATAGGAATGATGCTGCAAGTGTGCAGGTGAGTATGCACTACTGGTCCTTATCAGTGTTGGATTCATTGGGGTTTTCTCTCATTTAAGCCTTGACCTAAATGATTAGGAGCCTGGAGCATCTCTCTCATGAGGAAAGGCTGAGGAACTTGGGTCTTTTTATTCTGGAGAAGACTGAGGGAGGATCTGATCAAACACCTATAAATACTTAAAGGGTGGGTGTCAGGAGGATTGAGCCAGTCTTTTTTCAGTGATGCCCAATGACAGGACAAGAGGTAACAAACACAAACTTGAACATAGGAAGTTGCATCTAAACATGAGGAGGAC
The DNA here is from genome assembly GCA_013400555.1 of Jacana jacana. NCBI lineage: Eukaryota > Metazoa > Chordata > Aves > Charadriiformes > Jacanidae > Jacana > Jacana jacana. Next base: position 166,232 of record VZTM01007234.1, on the reverse strand, counting down.
CTTCTTTCCTTTGAAGGTGGCCAAACCCTGGAATAGGCTGCCCAGAGAGGTTGGTGGAGTCTTCATCACTGGAGGCATTCAAAACCCGTCTGGACATGTTTCTGTGCAATCTGTGCAACCTAGGTGGACCTGCTTTTGCATGGGGGTTGGACTAGATCTCCAGAAGTCCCTTCCAACCCCATATCATTCTGTGATTCTGTAAAGAGCTCTATTTCTGCTCTGAGGGTGCCAGATTCAGTCCCAGGTGTTGTAGTCAAGAGGATTAATGGTCACTTGTCTGGGGCTTGAATTCTGAGCACTTCCTTCAAACAGAGGAAACAGGTAACCTGACCATTGGTGGTTTTACAGTTGCCTCCTTATGCTCAGTTCCCAAAGGACCAGCTCTCTGCTGGGTTACAGTACTGCTGATTTAAAACACAAATTTGATCATGTTTTTACCTAAGCTGATTGCTTTCCTGATTTCCTTTCTGCCTTGGTCTGCTAAACTGTAATTTAAGTGGTTTCCAGTGCATTAAGATTTATGTGGGGCCCTGGGTTGCCACAAGACTGTATGGCACAACTTAGGCATTCAAGATCTTGGTAGTTACAAACTGGAATACGCAATTCTTGTCAGCACCCTGACAGTGCTGCCATTTCCCCCAGTGCTAATCAGCTCCTTTTACCCTATGTGCATGGTTACCTTATGTACATGGCTTTCCTATATCAGATTGTTCTTCCCAGCGATCAAATATTTCAAAGACTTCAGTTACATGTCTCGTCCTAAGGAGAGCTGAGATTTAATTGTTCCACAGTTACTCTATCAGGGAGACCTACCAGGCTACCAGGATGTTTGTGAAATGTGAGTAGCCTGTACACGTCCCAGGCACAAGCATGTTCCCTTCAATGCAGTCTGGAATCAATACAAGAGTCCTTGCAATTCCCACACTATCTTGGTCCATCACTTTTGTGCAGTAGGTCCCTGACAGATAGCTACATTTAAGCATCTGGATCTTAATGGGTTTATTCAGGTGTCTGGAAAATTCCTTGGAAAAATATTGCAGACTACCTTCAAGATTATTGTAGAGTATGATCTTGATTCATAGTAAGCGGGACATCTTGCTTCCACAAGTGTGCTCTGCTGTATGGTGACACCTCTTCCATCCAGGAGACAGTTTATTAGGTAGAATAGCAATGGTTGCCAGCAAATCTGTTCATGTGGGGCTTGCCATTGTTTCAGAAATGTTGTAACTTTTATTATGCAGAGCTTAAGTTTACAGCATGAAATCTCCACCAGCATCCATGCTGAGGAGAGTGCACAGGACCTTAAGCAGCATCACAAAAGCTGAGTGGAATAATGCCAAATTATTTCATAAACTCTCTTACAAAAATTGCTTGATCAAAGTGAAGTGTCCCACTATCAGATACGAGATTTAATTTAGGGTCTCTGAATAGAATTATGAATCCAGCCTCAGGTTTCTACATTTGGAAATTTCCATCATAAAACATCTCCATTCATCTACCCCTACATGCATTGAAATGTATTGTCAGCTGGTATAAATCTAATCCAACTCAAAGACTTTAAAGGCCTGCTTTTTTATTCTAGATAGGCATTTCTTACATGTAAAGAAACTTTACACTGGCATAAGTCACATCCACTTAAAAAAGCTATAGTATTAAGAGGCTGCAGAGATTTTTAAGTATAACGGTCAGTAGCTTTTCACAGCATCTGGAAAATTCCAAGATTGTAAGAGTAAATTTGCAGGGATATCTGGGAAACTGTTTTTGCTAGCACTCTGAAAAAGGACTCTTTTTAAGATATCATGCAAATGAAAATGACGTTACCGTTTGTTTGACTGATTTCAGGCACAAGCATGACTGGATAATGTGGTCAGAAAATTCATTTATACATATATATATTCAGAGGCCAGATCCAAGTCAGTGTAAATTAGCCATCTCCCATCTGCCTCCTTGTGGCTTACACCTGTGAAGCATGTGACTCCCAGCATTTGAAATGCATTCCAGAAATGGGAAATAAAGCTTCTATGAGAGGACTTCCTAGGGCTGCAAATGATATAATCGTACTGAAGACACTACCAGAACATGACTGCTTTAATCTGCCTTTTTGAATACTGTTAATGAAGTTAAAGGCTAACTTACTCATTGGTACTTTTTCCTTCTAAGATCCGAATTGCAGGCTCATTCAGCCTACAATGATGATTCCTCCTCATTTCTGTGACTTTGGAAGATGTCAAATTATATGAACTGCACACTGGTCCCATTTTATCCTCTGTTGCATATAAATTCCTGGGTTTTGTGCGTAATGCTTTGCTGGAGTGTTAACTTGAGTATTGTCCCAAAACCTGTGCAAATGCACATGGAGCTGTAGTGATACTCATCAGTGTGGAAGGTGAAGCTGTGTATCTGCCAAGGTTCAAGCTAGGAGTGTGGTGGGGATTGGGCCACTCTGTGCTGTCAGACTCTCGTTTTGCAGTGTGACTTCTGTCACCCAAATTATCCTCCCCTGAATGAGTCAGCATGGGTCAAGCTGGCATTTTTTTGCAAGGACAAGCCAATCATCAAGCAGTCTGGAATTCCTGGAAACCCAGCGTATGAGATGCCAGCAGCCAGACTTGCAGTGGACATAGCTACATGGTCGTAGGACAAGGATGGGGAAGACCCACATTGCTAGGCAGCAGCTGGGGACTGTGGCTGGTGGTGCTCCCCTGCCTTCTGGACCATTGCATACCTTTCAGTCTTGCTCAGCTTTTCAGGCTGGTTTCCTTTCTTGGGAAGGCAGGATTCCTTGAGAGGCTTAGGCTTGGGGCAGAGTGGCTAGAAGACTGTGAAGACAAAAGGACCTGGGAGTTTTGATCAATTCTCAGCTGAACATGAGCCGACAGTGTGCCCAGGTGGCCAAGAAAGCCAATAGCATCCTGGCCTGCATCAGGAATGGTGTAGCCAGCAGGAGCAGGGAGGTGATCATCCCCCTGTACTCAGCTCTGGTGTTCAGTTCTGGACCCCTCACTACAAGAAACACATCGAGGTTCTGGAATGTGTCCAGAGAAGGGCAACAAAATTGGTGAGGGGTGTGGAGCACAAGTCCTATGAAGAACGGCTGAGGGAGCTGGGATTGTTTAGTCTGGAGAAGAGGAGGCTCAGTGCCTCATTGCACTTTACAGCTTCCTGAAGGGAGGTTGTGAAGAGGAGGGGGTCAGCCTCTTCTCCCAGATAACTAAGACAGAACTTGAGGGAATGGCCACAAGTTGCATCAGGGGAGATTTAGATGAGATGTCAGGAAAGACTTTTTCTACCCGAGTGGTCAGGCACTGGAATGGCCTGCCCAGGGAGGTGGTGAAATCACCGTCCCTGGCGGTGTTCAAGGAGTGTCTGGACAAGGCGCTACAAGACACAATTTAGTAGCTTGTGGGTAGTATTGGTGATTGGAGGATGATTGGTCTAGATGATCTTGTAGGTCCTTTCCAACCTTGCTTTTCTATGATTCCCCAGTTGGGTAAAATTCATACAAGAAGCAGATGTGAACTGTGGGGTGGGTGGAAGGAGTGGTCACCTCCTGCTGCAGAGACTTGTGACCATTCATTGCTGAGCATCAGTGCTGGCACAGAAGGGTCCTTCTGGTAAAGCTGAGCCCCTTCTGCTGCCCTGACAGCAGCAGCACTTGCAGTCTCCTCCACAGCAGGAGACCCGTGGCAGCCTGTGGTTCAGCCACCTCCAAGTGGAGCACACAGCCAGACCTGAGGGACTGCTCAGCCTGCAGGGACTGCCACTGCAGGCTCTATCATGTATGTATGGGAGGGCTTTCAAGGAGAAAAGGATATTAGATAGTCTGCTGAATGGGTGGGAAACTTCTTTGTCATCCATAAATATTTGGGATTTGATTCCCCTTTCCATGGCTCTGAAAGCACTGGTGTGATCTGACATAGAAGTCCTTTGCTGCCTGTGACCATATACCTTTTACTTTTCAGATTTAGCCGTTCGTCTCCCATCTCCCTAGTGGCTGTTCCTTGAGCAGCCACGGAAAGCCAATGTGTTTCCTGGCTTGGGTCTCCTCTTGGTGTCCTAGCATGCGTGGGGACAGCTTACACAGAACAACGGGCTTAACTTTGGCACATGCTGCTGTTGACATGGCAGTTGTGCTGGCGAGGGCCTGGCTGACATCCTCTTTTTGCCTATTTCTCCAGGTTGTTGCACTGTCGTCGTGGAGTCTCTTGAGAGATTCAATCTACTATACACTGTCTGTTGTTGCACTCATTGTGGTAAGTTTTTGAACGTTATTTTTCTAGGGGAGCCCACGTGTCTACTGCCACCTGTAAAGGGAACCTGCCAAGAAATCATAGCTAAGATCCTAGCTCCCGGATTCGTGTGGTTTTCTGCTTGTGGAAAAACATACTGGTGATCTCCCTGGTTCTGTAGAAAAACTTGGCCCAAGGGCAAGAGATTGATGAGTGTCCTGAGAGCCCAGACCAATAGCTGGGGAGAAGTGCGTTGCTCCAGTCCCAGCAGAGCAGAGTCCATGATGCAGAGCTGCAGCACCGCTGCCAGCTCTGGAGCAGGTGTGTCTGTCAGTCCTCCCCTAACAGTGACCCTCGTGGCTTCCTAGAAAAAGCCTAACTGCCCTGTAAGGAGCCAGCATTTGTGCCCAGAGGAAGGAGATCCTCAACAACTACAAAACATTAAAGGTAGTTTTTCCACACATAATTTGGGCAGGTTTTGTTCAGTGCATGCTAGCAGCAAATCCTCTAATGACAGCTACAGTTTCAGTAGTTCTTAGTGCTGCTCCTGTTCTAGCTTTCATCAAGCTTAGTGAGTACTCCCCATCTCTCAGAATTGGGCTATACAGTGAAAAAATGGTAGCACGAGTGTTCAGATAAAGACACTGCTATCAGTTTGGCATTACCTTTGCAGCCAATACCACACAAAGTCAGGAAATGTAAAGACATTTCCTGATAACAGGAATAATAACAGTTGGTACTTAGATTGGGGTTTTTTTGCTTTGGTTTTTTTGTTTTGTTGTTGTTTTTTTTTTGTCCCTGGCCTCATCTAAGACCCTAGATTCCCTAAGAAAGGGTGATATTCTGTCCTTAACTTCCATATGTAAGCAAGAAGGGAACTTTAGAGTTAGAAGACAAACATTTGCATTCGTGATGTTTGCACTTTTATTAGTAACAATTTCAACAGTGTGTTTTGTTTTGCCTTCATTCTGCACATGCCTGTATACTATACATATTCCGAAGGTACAAAGGCCTATATCTGTCTAATCTCAAACAGAGCGTTTGCCTCAACCTGTTGGTACTTTTCTTCCCCGCGCTGCAAGATCAGCCTTTTTGCACCTGCTGAAAAATAACTTTTCTACACAATTGTTAGCAATGAGCTGCAAAACAAAGAACTTTTTTTATTTTTCTTTGACAGCTTTACAGTAACCTCATACCAAAAAGTGTTCCTAAGCAACAAACTTGGCCACACCCACTAATTGTAATAAAACACATTGCATGAACTTAAAGACATCTAGCAGACATTCTATTAGTTTACTCCATGGGAAGCATGGATGTGGGCAGCTGACTGGCATTTAGCCTCATGTCATCTGGATTGGGTGTTATGTTTATTGCATAGTGGCAGAGAAGTTAAAAATCTGTTGAATCTGTCATCAGTTTTTAAATTCGTAAAGCAAGACAGGCTTTTTTTCATGGTTGGTTCACCCTTGTGGTTGTCAGCTGCTTCAGGATGTTGAGAACTATTATGTATTGTATTGTGTCCAGTGCACCCCTGAAATTACTAGCTCTGTATCCTGTGTAATGAGAAAGTTGTATGGCTTGTTAAACATCTCTGTTATCCTTAAGACTTCTCTCCTATGTTTCTGTATAAGCTGGTCTCCATAATTGCAGAACTGCAGAAGTCTTTTTCTTTTGGAAGTGTACTTGATAATATCTGGATACTGTTGTTGTTTCTCTAAGCCTCAGGTTAGCTTCTCTCTGGTTGTATACTCACTCTTCTGCTCATCTTACCAGCTGAAAACCTCAAGGTCCTTCATGCAGTCACAACAGCAGGACTGTGCAACTCCAGGCATTAGTGGTGGCTTGAAGGCATTGCCAGAACTCTTATTCCTATATTACAGGACTACATGGCAAATTGTAGCTTGGGAGATGTGGAGCGCATCCCACTTCTCTTCAGTGTTACTCCACAGCAATCATTGCAAATTGGTTTTAAACACCTGTTAGAGAAAAACGGAGAAAGATGGGAGGGCAGGAAAACATTTTAAATTGTTAAAGATTTAGCTCTCAGCTGATCTACCAACCCTTTTCTATGCTGTGTTGCTCTCCACAAATAAGGATTTTTCCTTTAAGAGTCAAACACTGCTTCAGTTTAAGAAGTTTCTCCTCCCCTTCACTCACACAGGGACCCTGGCTTCACAGTGGCTTAGATCTTTCCTATCCTTTTAAGGCAGAATTGGATTTAGGCAGCAGCACATTGTTACTCAAATGCTGACTCTCAATGTCTCTGCTGGGAGACAAGCCACAGACTCCATGCAGAGCATAGCATGACCTGTGTGTGGTTCCCTCCTTGTTAGATTTCTGTGCTCCTTAAATTTTAGAAGGTGCTTAAGTGCTTTGCCATATAGGGATAATTTGCCATATCAAGGCATTCAGACTTGTCTGCAGCTGAAGTACAATCATCTTTCTTGAGGGATGGTATTGCTTTATACGTTGCACTCCGTGGGTGTCTTTACTGATCATAAATACACCTGAGGGGAAATAAATACATTCCTGCCAATGTTGAGATTCAGCAGCTTCAAAAACCTTGATACTCTGCGGGGTAAATCAATGTGACTTTGTCTCCTTCTGTTTCCACTAGCAAAGTAATTGCAGTGCTCCAGTAATAAATAGCAAAGCAGTACAAACTCACCTGTTTGGTGCTCCAGGCCATTTGATAAGAATGAGTGAACTCTAAATCACAGAGATTTGAAGTGGATAAACAACACTTACCAAATTTAACTCACCTCAGTTCATCCCTGTAGTACTGTTTTTTTAACCTTAACATTATAAAGTTACTTTGTCCACTTGTAAAGCATGGCAACACTATTACTCCTTATTTCCTGTGAAAACAGAGATGTCTATCTTAACTTGAAGGGCCGGTCAGAGTCATTAGTGACAATAGTGGGATGGGTGGCACTTTTATTCACAAAGGTTAATGCACATGCTTTCATGTCCCATCACACCAACACATTGTAACCTAAAACAGGCCTTGCCAGATTAGATCACAGTGACTGGGAGCTGTAGTTTACATCCCACGCATCGTTTTTGTGGTCATATTTTTTTCCAGTAACCAATGTAACTGTTGCTTGGTGCCAGCTGCCACACAGTTGATTTTCACAGGCTGTAAAGCTGAGGGGAGGTGTTTCGCTGTGCTTTCAGAGGCTCATTCCCTATCCCTCCCTTTTCTCTGGTGCAGTCTCATGGATATCTTTCCATCGTGCAAATACAGCATTTCCACCCCTCCACACAGCATGGAGCTGAGAGCAGGTGCAATGATTTGGAAGGACTGAATGGGAAGCAGGCTCCTCACCAAGGCTGACAGGGTGAAATGGCTGCCTAGGCCGCGGGGCTGCAGGTTGCTGTGTGTGAACCCAGCTCCAATCTCCCAGAGAGGCCTCATCCTGCCATGAAGGGCTGGCCCTCCCAGGCACCCTGTGCACTGGCTAGGTGGCCTGACTGGCCCTCTCAGGAACCCTGCACATAGGCCTGGTGGTGTGAACAGCCCTCCTGGGCACCCTGCACACAGGCCAGGTGGCCTGAGCAGCCTAGCCAGCCCTCCAGCTGCAGCACAGGCCAGGCAGCTTGGCTGGCTCTCCAGGGCACCCTGCACAAAGCCCAGGTGGCCTGAACAGACAGCCCTTGGGCCTTCCTACTGCAGCAGCTGTGGGAGGTGGGCCATAGTACCAGAGGTTGAGCTGCACTAAGCTCCCCCTGGTCTATATGTGACAACCGAGACTGGCAGCAAAAGCAGCGCCCCCAACAGGTGTCCAGGTGGAAGAAGTGGAGGCAGAGGGTTGTTGCCAGCGAGGGAGTGTAGCAGCCCCCACTGCTCCCAGCAGGACTGGTGGTGATGATGGTGGAGCCTGGAGTGATGAAGAGCCCAGCTGTGGAGCACGGCAGCCACCTGCCGGTCACCTCCCAAATTCTGCCTCTTCAGACTCCCCGAAACCAGGCATGGATGGGAAAACACCCTTCACCTCTTTGGCATAGTGTTATTTCATCCCAAACATGGGGCATCTTACAGACACAGGAAGAATCATAGAATCGTTTAGGTTGGAAGAGACCCCTGGGATCATCAAGTCCAACCATCAGCCCTACTCTACAAGTTCTCCCCTACACCATATCCCTCAACACCACATCTAATCTACTCTTAAACACAGTCAGGGATGGTGACTCCACCACCTCCCTGGGCAGCCGAGACACATTTCTTTCCCAAGAAGGCTTGCACAGTGTCATCATGAAAGCTTTGGCATCCATCTGCAGGTGTGCTAAAGCAGTGTTCACAGTAGTTAAAGTCAGCTGGTGTGGTGATCACGTGGATATTAAGGAAATAACAAGCCCAGGTTTTACCAGCAAAATTTCACAGCAACTGTGGAGCTGCCTGTAAATCTGCATAGTGGTCGTCCAGTTGCCACCCAGAACAGGTTAGGGGAAGAGGCTGTGTCCCTGGTGAGACCAGCCAGGCTGGTCAGAGGCAGGTACAGCCCCTTCTCTGACTCACTTCTGTTTTCCCTGCAACTGCTTCTGCTTCACTGCTGCAATAGCCCTGGATCCTGTGGTATTTGGGAAAGAGTACCTGCCTGCCTTTACTAGGTCAGAGAAACCGAGGGATGAAAAGTTGGCCCTGCTGGGCAGGAGGGCAGTACCAAAGCAGACCAGAACTTAATCTCAGTGCCCTGAGCCCTGCCTTGCTCTGCCCACTCAGTTACTTGATCAGGTGATGAGCTGTTTTCAGGTGTGATTTCATAAATAACATGCCTATTTTTAAACCTTTTCTCCACAGTTTATTTATGATGAAAAAGTTTCCTGGTAAGTATATCTGTTCATGAATCCCTTTTCTTTTCATTTTTTTTTTCTGGTTATACCAGAAAAGCTGCAATAAGTGGGGTTCATCAGGAGAGGAGGGGAAAGCCAGAAGTTCAGAGGGACAATTTAGGCAGCAGATTCCTGCTATGTGAGAAACCTGAGCACTAGATGGGCTACAATAACTCGTTTTCTGAGCCAGAGAGGAAAACCTAGGAGAGCTTCACTCAGACTGTTTCCTGCTACAACAATGGCAGTTGCTGCCTTCTGCCCACCATGCAGCAGCCCAGGGATGGCAATGTGCTCAGCAGAGGCAGAGACTGCTGCTTAAGTGCTGGTGTGCCAGGTATGTCAGCTGCCTGGGAAAGGGTCACCCAGGCAGTCATAAATAAGTGTGTTCTGATATCTGGATTTTTAATAATGTAATAATTTTAAAACCAAAACCTCCTAAGGCAATATTAAAGAGGGGAGTGACAAGTTTAAAGAAAGGAAAAAAAATTATATATGTGTTAATATCACCATGAATTAGCTTAAATGTACTGCAGTGGGTATGGTAGGCTAGGAGGACTTCAAACGCTTTTTAAAGTGTGCTTTCAGTTATTTTGCTTTCATGGTTTTGTTTTCAGCACTTCTTAGGGCTTGTAGAGTGATAGTGGTAGCTTTGATTTCACTCACAGCCAGGATTATTTAGATTACAAGCACTAGGGGGAGTCACGCTTTTTGGATTGCATGTTTTCTTAAACTTGTTCTCACTGGGGGATTTATGTTTCATTTTAAAGAAGGATGTCTGAAACACTGAGTTTTGCCATGACTTGTTTTTCTTTTTTCTTTTTTTTTTTGTTTTTTAACTAAAATTGACTCGAGGCCCAATTGTATCTGACTGTGGCCTTCAATTAATACATATTGATGAGGAAGCTGAGTGTTAAACTACCAGAAGCAGGGAATGAGACATTGATACAATTAGTGCAACGTCTCAAAATCCTTAAAGAAAAAATGGCCTATGAGTTTTACTATATAGCAGTCTGATAATTGGTGATGTCCACAAGGACTAGCGGTTTGCCATAGGGAACTATGCTGAATACAGCATTTTGGTCAATGAAAAAGATCAGCTGCAAAAAAGTTCTAAAAGTCATAGTCTATTTTGTTTTCATACAAATTTCATTTGTCTGACACAGAAACGGTGGAAAAAACCTGACAGTATCTAATCAGCAGTTTAAACTGCTGATTAGATATTGTCTGCTGCATTCTCAGTGGTTATGCAGCAGCAGTAGCAAAACTGCAGCTGCCCCTTGTTTAGGTCGTCTCAGCATGCTCAGTGAGCTTTAGCATGCCCAGAATACCCAGTGGCCTGGTCTACACCCAGGCAGGCAGAGCAGGACAACTGCTTGCATCCCTCTGCCCAAGCCCCCACAGATATTGCCCTTAAAGAGGTGTTCCTGTTCCTCGGGTGCGTGATTTGTTCGCTAAACTTCTGGGTTTAGTCACTTGTTCTTAGCTGGCTGGTTCATTTGGCATTGTAAAACCAGAGCAGTAGTCAAAAAACCAAAGGAGGTATCACACATCCCCTTTTCTAGAGATGTGTAAAGACAGCCCAAGATGTTCAAGCCCTTCTGCAAGTATGTGGCATGACAGAATGGCTAAACTTGGGCAGCTGACTACTGTGCCTTGCTCTGATCTGTTTTCTGTTGCTCTTGTTTGCAGGTGGGAGTCCTTAGTCTTAGTGCTGATGTATGTCATCTACATCGTTATCATGAAGTAAGTCAAATGCACCCTCAGCTTGTTTAGATTATAAGGCTCCGGTGCTTTTTCAGAGGTTGCAAACATATTTAAAGAGAACCACAGGCTGTGGGCAGAGCTTCCTTTACCTCACCCAGCTTGCATGCCAGCAGCACCTCCAATAGCAGGGGTTAAAGCACCTTGCCCTGTCATGTACTTATCTGTAGTTTATCCTGATGAGGCAGGAAGGGGCTGCTTATACCAATAGTACAGATCCAAGGATCAGAAACCTAAAGGCGGATGATGCTTTACGGATTTTACCCTGTGTGAACCAACCAAGGCTAATGCAGCAAGTCTGTGGCAGAACAGAGAACCAAATCCATCTCTGAGTCCCACCGAAGCAGCCTCTTTTGTCTTGTTTTTTAGCATCCCTACTCAGAAATAAACACATGGGAAATTCCAGTTTGCTTTTTATGGATACAAAACCCCACAGTAGTTTGTTCTTGCTTGCTTGGAGACCGATGATAAAACTACAGCACAACCAGCATTGATTTTCTGAGCATCTGACCTGTGTAACTTCTTCCATGCAAGTTCATGCTAGCAAAAGCTAGTTTGTTCTGCTGTTTGGTTCCCCTCCTCCTGCCTTGTTTTTAAAAGCCAGTGGAAAGGAAACCCATATTTAAACTGGAACATTCAATAAAACCTACCAGCTGCCAAGCACACCAGTGGTCTTGTCTCAACAAGTAAGAGTAGAGATTTGTTTTGAAATGATGAATAGAGTAAATATTGTGAAAGGAATTCTCAGTGAGAACAGCAAAACACTCAGGCTGGGTTGAAGGGAACACGAGTTAGAATTCATCTTATTTCTAATAAATAGAATTTTTTTTTATTTTTTTTTTAACATGGAGGGTAGCTTCATCTTTGCAACAATTAACTGAGAGGAAGACAGACAGCTGTAATGTCTGAACATAGAATGGATATTTTTTTTCTGAAAGCAATGCTGTAGTATGAGCAGATGTTTCAGATCTGTTTGGATATAGCTGGGACCTCAGCCAGGTGTTCACAGTGGTCTACCCTTGCCTTTGAGTATCATGGTGAGTGTCATGTTTGTGTCAGCTCCTGGCTACTCCTAAATAAAATAAGAAATTAAGATTATGGTTTTTTTCTCCCCAAAGATGAAACGGAACTTAGCATATATAGTTGTGTGTTTCTGTGGTAGGTTTTCACAGGTAGAGCAAAACTCATGCTCGGGTGTGATTATGGGATAAAAAATCACTTTGGACGATGACAAGTAATCACTATTTGCTATACAATGTATTAATTACACATCATACATTCAGAATTCATGTCTTCTATCTTTCATAGCATTCTGAGTATGAAGAGGTTGCCTTGTATAGAAATTAGTTGGAGCTCTGGTATACTGTGGCTAGATTTCCTTAAAACCAGAGGGTTTTCTTCCTCCCCTTTGTTGGATGGCACAGGATATGAGTCTAGGAAAGGAAGAGTGTCAAGAAATCCACATAGAAGGAGCAAAGGTACAGCTAGAGTTTGTTTCATTTGTGCAGGTACAACTCAACCATACATCACTGCTTTGAAAGGAAGACAAAAAACTCTGCAAATATGGTGAATGGTTTAGCAAATAACACGGAAATGGACGATAACAGCAACTGCGATGCCACAGTGGTATTACTAAAGAAAGGTAACTGTTCCAGTAAGTCACACTGCTTGCTTGCATCATTCTGAATGTTTACAAGTTTGTCCACTGGTCGTACGGTGTGGACTGCTTCTGTCTTACCAGCTGTGAAATAGATGGGGAGGTGGCCCTTTAGTAACCCTCCTGCCAGAGGGCCATGACTTCATGGTGACCTCAGCCACTGCATCCTTTGCTGCTGGAGGCAGCTCAGGCCTCCTCTGAGTATTTCTTGCTGCAGGACATGTGCCTGGCTGAAAGGACTCCTCCAGTTTCAAGCCTGACTTGCCCAGGGGCTGCTTATTTAGACTGTTACAGTCATGCCATTGTAAGTCCTCCTGTGGGTGCTGTTGCTCTGCACTGAAGATGCTCATTTACATCTAGTACCTCCGGTTGAAGTTATCTCTATTCCAAAGCAACATAAAATGAGCAGGCCCTTCTTACAATAGCATACACTTCCTGCTCAGCGAAGGGAGATTGAGGACTCACTGTTGGTCCTAGGTAGTGTGCTCTTTCTGCACATGCTGTCTTGAAAGTGCTCAACTTTTCTGTGTAAGTTATCTTTAAGGTAATTTCACTTTGGCTGAAATCTGCTCCTGTTTGACTTTAATCACAACCACAAATAAAAATTATTGTATTACTTCAGCTTAAAAAAATTCACTCACTCCATAGCTCAGCAGCAGTAGCTCAATGTGTGCATTTGCAAGCATGTGCTAAACTCTATTTACAGAGGATCTTTTTTTTGTTTGTTTTTTTTTTTATTGTTGCAACAGTCAACAAGCATGTGCAGTAACTGCTTGGGATTTAGATGCACCAGTCCTCAGGAATAGCACATGCCCCAGTCACTGGTTTACCGTGAGAAGAGCTCTAGCTTGTTTAAAGCAATCCTGGTCTGTGACTGCAAGTGGGCTGCCCTTTTTGTTTTGCTGGATTAAAAAAAAAAATAACAAAAATAGGTCTGTCTTAAATAGTGATTGAAAGACATAGTCTGTGTACACTAAACATCTAAATATGAAATGTAGAGGGGTTTATTTGCTGACACCAAACCCTTTGAGTGTCCCAGAGGCAAGCTAAGATGCTACTGCCCTATTGCCAAGGGAAGGCTTTTCTGAGTGCTCTGCAATCTGGTTCGGGGAAGCTGCTTTTATGGGAACAGCTTGGGGCTCTCAACAGCGAAACTGCTGGCAAGATTACCACACTCTGTACTAGTAAAGCTGGACTGGTAAAACTCTTAGTAAGCACAAACTCAGGCTTTAGTCATCTAGGTTTACCTGGTGGTCTCAGGATTACACACAAATGAGGCAGTTCTGATTGTGGGATTTGGTTTAAATTTCACCAGAATGTGTTTTCCCATGATACTGCTCAGCTGCTGGTATTTTTTTTCTTTTGGACCCTTGCAGTTACTCAAACTGGCTGAGGAAGGAAGACAAAAGGATTGCTTCATTGTCTTGCAGATTGTTCCTATATTTACTTGGCAGTGGGCCACCAGAGGTCCAGGCAGGCGAGTGGAGCTGCTCTGCACACCAGCCTGTAGCATGGGGTCACAGACAGCACCCACTGCAGCAGATTGCTGGAGGGTTTCAGACACTACCGTTTGTTTTCTGAGACTTTTTCTGAACTAAGGACCAAAAAGAATCAAACAGAATTATTTCTGTGTTTGGAGCAGTTTCCCCAAGTGCCATGCAGGAAGTGCCAGCATGGAAAAAGTCACAAGGAGAAGCTGTCTGGCTGTTTTGATTTCTAGAATACGGATGACCCCACCTGCCCATCCCAATCCATCGAAACCCTCTCATTCACAAAAAAAAAAAAAGTGACACTAAGGCCAAGGAGATACTCTTCTGTAAGAGTAACAGTGATGGTAATAAATAGTAATGCCATGAAACATTTGCAGCAGTCAACAAGCAAGTGCAGTAACTGCTTGGAATTTTTATGCACCTATCCTCAGGATTCATTCCCCCCACCCGATCATGGGTTTAACTTGAGCAGAAGTTCTAGCTTCTCTAAAGCAGTCCTGATCTCTGACTACAGATGAGCTGCCCTTTTTGGTTTTGCTGGACTTAAAAACAAATTAAAATGTGTCTGGGAAGACCCCGGGTTTCCCTGCTTCTGAGTCCCAGGTCCAAGATAGCATCCAGGCACAGAAAAGTATGGGCACAGGTACTGTGCCACACCAGAAGTAATGGGCACTGGCACTGTGCCCCAGCTGGAGTTCAGTTTATGCACCTGTCCCTGCCTCCTTGTTCTTTTGCTCCCACAATGTGGGTCACACCCCATGGACTGGCACATGTGCTTGCTGTCATGTTTGATGGCACCTGTGAACCCAGGATGCAGGAACCTGCTTTTCATTTGTATTAGTACCCTGCAGGAACACGGTGACGGGTTCCTCGCCCCCATGTATGGTTAGCAGTGCGGGAGGCCAATATCCTCACTGAAGTGCAGGCTCTAACAATGGAATTAACACAGTTTTACTGCAGCACCATTTCTACGTTGGTGGAATAGCTGCTGTGGAAGCAGTGATCTGCCTAGCACCAGCCTGGGATGAGCTGTGCAGAACAGATTTGATTCTGTTAATTATAACAGCATTAATATAAGCATGAGTGGAGATACCGTGTTGATGATTTATTTAAAGACAGAAGTGTAAGATGTGTAAAGACAGAAATTAAGGACAGCAAAAGCATATTTTGAGTGACAGTGGTTCTTACAGAGGACTTCTGGAACCGATGGATTTATTCTTCTGAGAGCCACTTAGGGCAGAGAGAAGACACTGCTGGTAGATCTCAATTTCTCTTTGTTCCTTGGCTGCAGGAAATTTCCACCGTAAAGCATCAGTGATCATGGTGGATGAGCTGCTGTCTGCCTACCCACACCAGCTTTCATTTTCCGAGGCTGGGCTCCGCATCATGATAACTAGCCACTTCCCTCCCAAAACACGTCTCTCCATGGCCAGCCGTATGTTAATCAATGAGGTATGCCTTTTATCTCCCCCCACCTCCCCTTCTCCCTCTGAATTTACATTTTCCCTTAGCAGTGTTTGGGTTGAAATGGAACTCTTGTGTTTCTTCTGGATCCCTTAGAGCATTTCTCATTTTACTAAATCATCCTCTGTCCCCATAGAGATTTTAGCAGAGAAAGTTTCACGCTGTTTATGTGGTTCTGATAGCTGTAGCTGTTGCTCACAGGAGGTGCCTCATGTATTGATCTGCCATTAATACCACTTGCATGTGTTTAATAATATGGTGCTCCACTGAGTCTGCATTTAGTCTGGCCTGTACTGGAGTACTCCTGGAGTCAATGCTACAGCCACTTGTGCTCCTACAAAAGTTGTATAAGTGAGATTTATCTAGGCATCTGCAAGTAAGCATCGTGTTATACCTGATCAAAATTCATCTCTTTTGCTTTTAATGACAAGTTTTTAAAGAACCCTGCACATCTCTCTTTCTCTGTTCCTCCTTTACACTTGAAAAAAAAAAAAAGTTAAAAAATCTGTCAGCAAGAATTTGTGGCTCTCTTTACAGAGACAAAGGCTAATCAACAGCAGGACTTACACCAATGGTGAGTCAGAAGTAGCAATCAAAATACCTATCAAGCATGTGGTTGAGAATGGAACAGGCCCCAGCAACTCCGCCGAGCGGGGTGTGAACAGCACACGGCGGGACGAAGACATGGCTGAGGCTGGGAATGAGACAGAGAACGAGAATGAGGATAACGAGAACAACGAAAATGATGAGGAAGAGGAAGAAGATGATGACGATGATGACCATGAAGGGCCATACACACCTTTTGACCTACCCAGTAAGAAGCTCCTGAGTTTGTGTTGTTCCAGAAAGCAAAACTGGGTTTGGGTATGCCAGAAAGCATCACAGATGCGTGTTGAGGTAGAAGTATCTCTGAGATCTCTGATCAGCCTACACCTCACAATGTAGCTCCTGGTCACAGGTAAAAGATGAGAGGAACTGGGAAACAGCAGGAACATCTTAGGATGCAGACTTCTGGGCTCAGGCATGCCTCTGCTGCAGCTTGTGCATTGGCTCGGCACTGCTGTTGTAGTCAGAGGTGGGAGGGAACAATCTCCATGGGGTGTTTCCTGGCCCACAATCTGCATCACCCTCTGGAGAGGCCCATATCTCTCTGCTGGCTGCAAGGAAGCTGAGGATTATGGGGCCACTGGCAAGGTGCCTGAACGCAGCTCAGATGCATCTGCACCTAGGGCTTACCTTTGCTGGGAAATGACTCGTGCTCTTACGTTGGCAGTAAGATGTAATGCTAGTAGAGACAGGGCAGTGGTGGTGTTGATGTGGAGCAACAACAGGTCCTGGGTGCCTCTGCTTCCTGCTGTTAACTGGGCACAGAAAGTCAGAACAGCTATGTGACACGTGAAAAATCACATGTGCCTCAGGCTGCTGAGCACTGCACCTGCAGGATGGAGATCTCCTTTTTGCCAAGTCTCTCCCTCTTACCCAATCAGGGCTGTAGTCCTCTAGTCTAATGTATCCCTGCCTTAACTTTGACTCACGCTTGACACAGCTGGCAACATTTGCTGTGTTGCAGACAAGCCAGAATACTATAGGGACTGGTCCTGCCCTTTACAGCTGATATTATGTTTTGGGGAACTCATGATCAGATCTCCTCACTCAAGCAGCATAGCTGTAGTTCAAGTAAGGAAAAAAACTGAGCCTTGAAGAGGGTAATTTAGATGTCCCATGGACTGTGAGTCTAGATGGGAAAAGTTGGCATGGACACTCTCTGGTTAAAACCCCTGCTCAGAGCAGGTTGACCGAGGCTGCATCCAGTTGAGTTTTGATTATGGGATGGAGATCCCACAGTCTTTTTGAGTACCTGTTCCAGTGTTTGACCACACTCATGGTAGGAGGAAAAAATAAACCAACACAGAATTTATGGTAGCATCTATTCTGAATTTCCCTTATTGCAAGCTGGGCCCATTGCCTCTCGTAATTCCTTTTTGCATTTCTGTGAAGGGCCTGGCTCCATCTTTTCCATACCCTCCATTAGGTAGTTGAAGATGGATTAGTTCTCTTTCTGGAACTTGCTTCTAGGGAGTACCTGTAGGAACTTGACCCAGAGAGGGTAGCAAGTGTGATCAGACCCGTTACCTAATGTTCAGGGCGACATTTCATACTTCTTCCCTGTGCCTCTCTCTGCCCTCCCATCTTTGCCATCACATCGTTATCTTCTGAACAAGAAAAGTCTTGTCATTATCTGTTTGAATAGCACCTAAGTTGAGGCATCACTGGCATCTTCCTTGATAATACATAACAAAATAATAACATTCTGGGCTAAAGCAGACTAGAATTGTGATTGTTTCCCTTTTTTGCTTTACAGCTGGCAAGATAGAAATCTTGAAGTGGCTGTTTACATGGCCATTGAGTTTTGTCCTGTACTTCACAGTGCCCAACTGTAACAAACCACACTTGGAAAAATGGTTCATGGTAACTTTTGCTTCTTCTACCCTCTGGATTGCAGCTTTCTCCTACATGATGGTGTGGATGGTAAGTACCAACTAAACCACAGCCTGGAGAGGCAACAGAAGTAGATTTTGTGAGCTTAGAGAAATGTGTAGAAAGTACTACATACTTGAATTTTTAAATGAGAAACCACAAGCCTGCTTCCTTTTCTATTAGACTGGCCCACACTGAGAGGAGAAAATTAGGGGCCAGTAGCCACAGCCTTTTAACTTCATTCAGGGCTGGAATTTCACCTGTATTCTTTAACATAGGAAAAATTTACATTTGCAGCAGTTTAACACCTCCTTGTCATGTAGGGCAGTGTAAAGAGGCCCTGGTGCTAGTAAGCTGCTGACCTCCTTTTCTTGGAGCAAGCAAGCTTGAGAGACAGAGTTATGAATGGTAACACTCTGAACTCACCATGAACAAAAGCATGACATTCAGCCAAATTCTTGCACAGATAGTCAAACTCCAGTCAACAGGAAATTAATTCTGCATCATTATCCTAAAGGTAGAAGCGGATAAATAGAAAGGAACGCAAGGAAATCCATGCTCATAGTTGGACTGCTCACAGGGGAGAAGTTTTGTGTGCTGGCTGGGTCATTGAGCCTCTTAGCTTGCTGCAGGCCTCATTACATGATAGGTGTAGGTGAAAAGCATAAGTTGTCCTCATTAGGATTACAGCAATGCTGCAGCATGGATAATGCTTCTTTTTGTGTTTCTGTACTCTTAAGCAGAATCAGACAATGATGGGGCATTGGCATCAGGAGAGGGTCTAACAAGGGAAGCCTGGTTTTGGGGTGCTGCACTTTTGATGAGGTGCATGACTCATGGTCTGTCTCAGCCTGGGACCCAAAGAGCATGGATATACCTTGCTTAAACACTGGCAACCGCTTCCCTGCTGGGAAGAGGGAGGCAACAAAAAAATCTCCACTGCCTTCACAATTCATTCTGGTACTAAATGCAAAAATGAATACCAGGCTTTTCTCCCTAGGAACTAATCAAAGCAAAGAAGAGGGAGGGCTATTTGATTTTGTTTTCAGTTGCCCACGTTACCTTGAAAAGGAAATAGAAAGGTACTGCTGCTTTTCCTCTGCGAGGATGAGAAGTTTTTCAAGAAAAAAAGCTGTCACATCTTTCTGTAGCTGAAATACCAGAGCCCACTAGGTCACTGTGTTGCTTCTACCATATGGTTCTTATCTCTTGGAGTATGCTGCAGAGAGTTCAGAAGAGCAATTAAATGTGGCTAATAGGAAATGCGTGTCATTAGACAAAGGCATTCCAAATTTTTAAATACTAATCAATTTGAAAAGCGCTAATTTACCATAGAGTGCATAGCAAAAGAAAGAGGAAATTAAAGGTATTTCTTCTCTGCCAATAGGAATTGTTTGCAGTCGCTCGGTGATACATCTCTGCATATAGCTTTCTCATAGTATAATGAACCATGGGGGTTGTTTAGTTTCTGCTTAGCTCTTATTTGTATATAGTAATGTCTGCAAGCTTAAGTCAAGATAAGGAGGCTGTTACACAGAGTACTGGACCACCATACAGTGTCTTTTCCAGATAAGTGTCAGCAAAATTGTGGATGAAAATGTGAAACAGCTAACCAAAGAGAGTACATAGCTCATCATTGCTGTCCTTCACCAGGGGATGAATATACCCAAAGAGCCTGTCACTGCTTCTCTTTAAAGAAAGTCTGAGTTTGCATTGAGCAATGAACTCTGTCTCACAGAGTTGTTGCAGAATTGTACCAAGCTGGTCTCTGATTTTAGTTCTTGTAAACAGCTTGATGGTTTATTTACTCTCCTTAGGTGACAATCATTGGCTACACACTGGGAATTCCAGATGTGATCATGGGCATCACTTTCTTGGCAGCTGGAACCAGTGTGCCGGACTGTATGGCAAGTCTTATCGTAGCAAGGCAAGGTAGGTTCATCACAGAGATGTTACACTGCTATGGAAGTGTTTCCTCGTGTCCTCTTCCCCTTTGGGTAACACAGATGTGTCGCGAATGTGAAAACATACAGAGTCCCTTTCCTCGTGTTGAAATTAAAACAAAACAAAGAGGGTAATTCATTATGTTGCTATTGCAAAGAAGCTAACAGGTTCTTAATGACAGTGTGGAACAAGTTTTGGCACTATTGTCCACTTCAAGCCTTCCCAAAAGTCACAACATTTTGTTTAATTTAAATACCAGTGGTATAGAATCACTTAGAACAGGGCATAAGGGTCTTTCCAGCTTTCCTTCACAGTCATAAGGACTGGAAGATACCAGTTTTCAAGGAAAAAAATCTTATTTTTTTTACCCCCTTGTGATTTCAGCAACAGATGTTTCAAGAGAAAAAGAATGTTGTCAGTACTCCTTTGGGGAACAAAAACAGTGGCTCTTCATTGAAACGCCATCTACTCGATAAACTACCCAAAGACTTAATCTGATGAGTCCAGTATAGAACCTCATATGTCATGGATACAGTAAAGAATCAAAAACCTCACCGAGCATGGCACAAGAATGCCAGCAGGTCGCAGCCAGCACAGCCAGTGGCCGGTGCCCCCACAGAAGCAGTTAATAGTTGAGGGAAGTTCTTGGATGATCCTAGAAGGTGCCCCTTCGACCCTGCTGGCCTTAAGTGATGGGGAGGGCAAAAGGGAGAAGGATGGGCTGAGTGGGATCTCCCTTAACTCTTT
This sequence comes from Jacana jacana, assembly GCA_013400555.1. Taxonomy (NCBI): domain Eukaryota; kingdom Metazoa; phylum Chordata; class Aves; order Charadriiformes; family Jacanidae; genus Jacana; species Jacana jacana. The sequence continues at coordinate 145,629 of VZTM01007234.1, read as the reverse complement.
GTGTTAATCCATTGAAATTGTGTGGATTATCTCAGATTAATGTATTTCTGTTTAAAAGTGGAAAAACTTTTCTGAGGCATGTTTGATTATACATGATTTCCGTTCCTGCAGGTATGGGGGATATGGCTGTGTCCAACTCCATTGGAAGCAATGTTTTTGATATTTTAATTGGCCTAGGCCTCCCATGGGCTTTGCAGACCCTAGCAGTGAATTATGGATCATACGTAAGTGCTACATTTGTTCATATGATTCTTTTTATAAATCTGGGGTGTTTTTTTTAAGAAAACTGATCTATTTTTTTAAAAGGTCCAAAGTTCTGTGAATTGAAGAAACAAATAGTTTTGCTCTGTTACAATTTGAGAGAACTAGCAATTAATTTTCAATGGACATTCCCCATCCTTTGGAGGACAAGTACTTCCATTTCCTTCTTGAAGGCAGTCTGTGCTGAAATAAGCTCACTAGCATATACAGTATTTTCACTCACTTCCAATTAAGTAGAATGATCTTATTTTTAATATAACAGGAGGGATAAACATAGGTAAAAAGTAAAGGATAGAGCACACCTTGATGGCTTTTGCTAAGAAAGATTCTAGCATGACTAAATTGCTAACACACTGTAAGATGAAGGAAGTGGGTCAATAACTGGGTATTTCAGAGCCTGACCATCATAAGGAAATGCTGCAGAGCTTCCCTGTTTCAGAAAAACTGCCCAAGACCAATTGAACAATCCTTCACTTCCCAAATGACAAAAGAGCCACCCCTCTGCCCCCAAAGGTGTTGCAAACTCTCTTCAGAGAAGGAAGAGTAGGAGATGCCATGAGATCTGAGAGGGAAGTCAGTATTGCTATTGCTGGTGGATAACACTCAGACAGCAGTGTAGGACAGAGGACACTGAGTGAATGCAAAGCTAAAAGACTAGAGAATTACAGAACTGGTGAAGTTGGCAAGTACCCCTGGAAACTGTCAGGTCCACAGCCCTCTGCTCAAAGCAGGGTCACCTAGAGCAGGATGCTTGGGACCAAGTCCAGTTGAGTCTTGAATATCTCCAAGGATGGAGACTGTACAGCCCCTCTCAGCAGCCTGTTCCAGTGTTTGCCCACTCTCACAGTAAAATAAAAAAAAGTTCTTATGTTTAAATGAAATTTCTGTATTTAAAATTGTGTGTGTTGCCCCTTGTCCTTTCAATGGATACCACTTAGAAAAGTCCCCAACCTGTTGGCAATGCTTCTACTAGTGCAGCCCAAGATGCTGGTGGTGCTCGATGCCACAAAGGTGCATTGTGAACTTCAGCTTGGTGTTCACCAGGATCAACAGGTCTTTGCCAATCTGCTTTTCAGATGACCAGTCCCAGCATGTACTGATGCATGGGGTTACACCTGCCCAGGTGCAGGACTTTTCATTTCCCTTTGTTGATGTTCATGAGTTTCCTGCCTGTGGATTTCTCCAGCCTGTGCAGGTCCCTTACTGACTGGCTTCCAGCTGGACTTACAGCACAGCAGTTTGCCCAGTTGTCAGTCCACTACACTTTGTGCTTGTTTCATCTGTTCTTCCTCTGTTTATGAGTATATTTGAGAAACAGTGTCAAAAGTCTTGCTAAAGTCAACATAAACAACATCTGTTGCTCTCCTCTCATTGAACAAGTCCACCTCATCATAGAAGGCTATCAGGGTGGGTAAACTTGCTTTCCTCTTCATAAGTTTATACATCTATTCACACAATGAGTAGATGTATACTCTTGTCCTTCATATGTTTAGAAGTGGTTCCCAGGATTATTTGCTTCATCACATTCCAAGGGTTTATGGTCAGGTTGAGCAACCTGTAGTTCCTTGGATCTTCCATCTGTTTGAATATAGGAACGACAAAAGAAAGCAACGCTATAGGAATAAAATCCTTTCCTTTAATGATCAGCTTATCTGTAGCTCATCCATATTTTTGCAGAAAAGGATGAAAACAAGTAGCTGAACAGAAGCAGCCAGCTTGCATGGAGGCAAAACAATGTCACTACTGTTTTGCACACCCAAAATGTTCATTGTACAGTGCGATCACATGGTTAGAAAAGGCAGACTTGGAAACAGACCACAATTAGCAAAGAGAGTTTCCTCAGTTTTCACTTGCAGTTCCTGGATTTCTATCTAAATCCTTGGATAATTGGACTTCAAAACAAAACAAACATCCTCCCTCCATCCACCACCACCCCTCCTCTCCCCCCATTATTAGTAATTAATTATTTAAGTATTATTAAGTTGCCAGAAAAGGCTAGATTTAGCTGGGTCGGATGTAGCCTTATGACAACATTAAGAACTGCAAGGTGCTGTTTGTCATTCAGGGACCCCTGCTGATGTGCCTGGCAAGGAGATCAGCAGAGGCAGAAGACAAGGAGCTCCTGCTGCCTGAGGTCCGTAAGGCTGAACCTTGGGGCTGCTCACACAAGCTTGAGGATTCACAGGCTCAGGCTGACCTGCTCATCTGCTAAATGTGACTGAGTCAGAAGCACTAGGTAATTTCTAACCTAATAGTCACGATTTAGTACTGCTCCTTTGGTATTTGGCAGGATCCAAAATTGTCTTTGTAGCATCTCCTCCAAAAGAACTCCTCAAAACCATTGTGGTGCCCCTGTCTCATGCAGAGAAGGAAGGACAGATTTGTGAAAGACAGAGTTTGCTGATGATGCTGGGAGGGGTGACAGACACACCAGAAGGCTGTGTCACCATACAGCGAGACCTGGACAGGCTGGAGTGCTGGGCAGAGAGAACCTGATTAAATTCAACAAGGTGTTAATAATTGCATGCACCAGGACAGGTTGGGAGCTGATCTGCTGGAGAGCAGCTCTGAGGAAAGAAACCTAGGAGTTGTGGTGAACAACAGGATGACCATGAGCCAGCAATGTGCCCCTGTGGCCAAGAAGGCCAATGGCATCCTGGGCTGCAACAGGATGAGTGTGACCAGCAGGTTGAGGGAGGTTATCCTGCCCCTCTACTTTGCCCTTGTGAGGCCACATCTGGAGTACTGTGTCCAGTTCTGGGCTTCCCAGTTCAAGAAGAATGGGGAACTGCTGGAGAGGGTGCAGCAAAGGGCTATGAAGATGTTTAAGGACCAGGAGCATCTCTCTCATGAGGAAAGGCTGAGGGACTTGGGTCTTTTTAGTCTGAAGAAGACTGAGGGGGGATCTGATCAACACCTATAAATACTTAAATGGTGGGTGTCAAGAGAATTGGCCCAGTCTTTTTTCAGTGGTGTCCAGTGACAGGACAAGAGGTGACAAGCACAAACTTGAACATAAGAAGTTGCATCTGAATAAGAGGAGGACCTTCTTTCCTTTGAGGGTGGCGAGCCATGGAACAGGCTGCCCAGAGAGGTGGTGGTGTCTCTATCACTGGAGTAATTCAAAACCTGTCTGGACACAATCCTGTGCAACCTGGTCCTGCAGGTGGACCTGCTTTTGCAGTGGGGGTGGACTAAGTGATCTCCAGAAGTCCCTTCCAACCCCATATCATTCTGTGATTCTGTGAAATAGAGCTTGCTTTATCATGATTACTTTTGCATAGCCATCCAAAACCATAATTCCCTCCACAGAATATTTAATAGAAGACCCTTCTAGAAGCCCTCTCCAGCTTTATTTTTCTAGAAGTCTAACCACTCAGAGAATGATCTCTCTTAATATCACACTCTGTAAAATCCCTATGTATGTCTTGTCCCAGGCTGCCTAACCCAGTACCCCTGGTGGCCAAATTTTGCTCTCTGTTAATGCTGATAAAAAGAGTTCTGGCATATTGCTGGGCAGAACTGGAGAAGAGGATCTGCTCCCTTTTTCTTTCCCTTTGCCTCTGCTGCACTGTGCACATGCACATGGCAGTGTGGTGTCCTGTGATTATGCACATTCTGAACTTCCTCAGCCACATGCAGTAAAGTGGCTTCACACACTACCCAGCTGCTCCCAACCAGGAGATTTGGGGGGTTTCATTCTGTATGGGAAGAGTAGTCTCACTGCTAAGGGCACTTTCAGCTGCTGTAGTACCCTTTGTAGGATGAGCTTGTGTTTCAGCCTTCCCTGAGGGCAGGTTGGTGTTTCAGAGCCCGTTTTACAGATGGTGCATTTCGATTTGAGGTAAACCAAGAGCTTTGGATGAAATGCAGCCTGCAAGCTTGTAGATGGTTGTAAGACATCTATATATTGGAAGCATTGTCCTGCAAGGTCCTGGTTACTGCCTGGTTTTATCAGATGCCTGGCAGTAACCACAAGAAGCCCCATGCAGAATCATGATTTCTGACTTCTAGTTTAAACTAGTTCAGTCTATGAGATAGTGCCTGAAGGGGAAAAATAGTTTGTGGTCTAACAGATAAGAGAAGAAAAGAGCAAGAGGGAACCTGTCAAAGAGAGACTAATGGGCTTGCTGGAGGTCACACAGTAGGTAAGTGGCAGAACTGGAACTAGATTGTGAATCTCTTGAAACACATCCTGGTGCTAAGTTGCTAAATTGAAGTCATTTTGCTTATGTGCCTCTCCCAGTTTTGACTGCTCTTTGCCCAGGCCCATTGTTGATGGATATTTCAGCTTTTTATTTATTTTATTCTTACTTTCTCATTACAAGAAAGGAATGGAAAACCATCTTGTACTTCTTGGGCTGCATCTTGGAAGCATCTGTCACCTATTTTAGAGAAGGAAGTTCCCTTTCTTCTGTTTTCCTACTTTAAATGAAACTTTTTCCTGTAGGATGTGGGTACATCACAAGTGGAGACTGCAGGGCAGCCGTATCCCCAGCCTGAAGAGGGGGACTGCACCCACATAGTGGTGTGTGGGAAGCTGGTACACAAGGCAGGGCTTTGGAAAGCCACAGTATGCTCCAGGGCACCCATCTCCAGTATCGCTCACCCTGCCTCACTTGTGTGTATCTGTTACCACAAACCAGGTCCGTCTCAGTGTGATCGTCAATGTGCAGTACTGGATTTTTAGTCTTTTCCTTCCAGCACACAAACCCAAGCCAGAGACTGCTCCGTGTCTTGCTTCTCCACAAAGATGTTAGTGTTGGTGCAGAGAAGAAAAGGTCCTCCTCTGTCCTCACCCCTTGCCTTCAACTCAGTTGTCAGTCCCACAGTTCTTCATTTGGGCCAAACCATTAACACTTTTCCCATGAAATGGCAGATCTAGTCAATATCAAACAACTTCCATATCGGATCCCTTCTGTTTCTACAATGTCTAGTCTCTAACCCAACTATCTGTTGTTTATTTTAAGAGTCCTTGTTATTTCTGGATGCTCATACATGTCCAGGCACTAACTCTGCCTTCTTCTGCACTTCCCACTGGAGCTTCCATCTTCACTACTCAGAGATCACTTGGCCACCCTCCTGCTGCATATCTGGCCTTCTGTTATCAACTATAGCTAACTTAGCATGACTTTCAGAGAAAAGACAGCATTCCTCTGGACCCAGAGAGACCTTTGAAAGAGTTTACTTTCTCATTTCTTCCAGCTCTGACTCCTGGACATGTTGCTGACTCTGAAATACTGTAAGCATCCTTCCCCAGTGGCCCTGGCAAATCCATAGTGGAAGCACATTTGCTCCACATTTTCCATCCAGATCTTTCCCTCTGGAATCTTTTTTTGGATGTGAAGCTGTAAACCAGACATCAGCCAGGAGTATTTTAGAGAACAGGAATTTTAGCCTAAGGATAAAAAGCCAGATTCATTTGTTCACATCAGCATTTGGGAGTATACTCATATATCCGTCCATCGCTCTGCTGCCTGATAACTTCAGCCAGTTTCAGCAAAATTTGACAGTGAGTTAGAAGTCTCAGAGACACTACGTTCCTTTCATGCAAACGGGCAGCTAGAGAGAGAAGGAGTAACCACAGCGCAAGCCTTGTTAGACATCAGAGAATCCAGAGGGAAATGGACACTTGAGAAACACATACCAAGATGGCAAGTGTCACTGTTTTGCTACTTGGTGACCAGTTTGCTATTCACTGTTTTAATTCAAGGCACTATGATGAATTTTATCACATTTGGACAAAGCTGGCCTTAATCTCTTCACAGTCAACATCTTCACAGTTTCTGTTTCCTGCCCTATTCTGGCCCAGGTACCTGCATATAGACCACCTTAAATCCTCTAAAGAAAGAGGGAGGATAGGTTCAACGGATCTGTCAGTCACTGGAGCAAACATTAGGATAAGGATAGCAACAGGGTGGTGACTCTTAAGTGTCTGCAGGGATTCCTGCTTCCCATAGCATCACCCTTCACTTCTGTAGGTGTTACTCTTCCTCCTGCTGTGGGGTGCCAGACTCTTTCCAGCTGTCACATTAGCATCTGCAACATGATGTACTTGGTATCAGTGCAGGAGCAGTATGCAGTTTGGCAAGTATCAATGGATTCATTTATTGGCAGATTCCAAAAATCCATGTGTGGGCATAGCAGCAAGTACATGCTAAAGCTACTAACTAGTAATTTCAGCTTCATGGAATAATTTGCATTGTATGGAGTGCATTTGCTCCCTGGTTTCACAACAGAGAGACTGGGGTGATTATACAGTAGTAGAGCAAAAGTGTCTGCTCCCTTTCAAAGCTTCTAACACCACAGGAATTCCCTCCAATCAAACCCCTGCATTTCTTGCTTAATACCTTGAGTATCTATGTGCAGCACTCCATGTTGTGTATTCCAGGGAGCTTACCATCTGCAAAGTGAATTGTGTGATACAGAGCAAACCAAAGATGCTTTCATAGGAGTCTCAAAAATGGTCCAAGATGGTAATTCCATAGAAACATGCAGGAATGCAGAACATGTCTGAAGTTTCAGTTTGTTGAGACCCCCATGTCATGGCAAGACCTCAGGAATATAGGATTCACACTGAATTTCCACTGTCAGGCAGGAACACTGCAGGAAAAGGATCCCCAGACAGACAGAGGACCTGCAGCTTTCTCAGCCAAGGGACTGGAAACATAGCAGAGTCCTTCTAATATTCCTGAATGAGGTAATTTCTCTTGTATTTGGACCCTGGAGCAAAACCAGTTTAGGTTTTGGCAATAGCCTCTTGTTTTCCCTTCACCAACTGCCAGAAATGAACTGGAGAATGGAATCACATTTATTTTATTTCCATTGTTTTTCCTCTGCTGGTTAGCTTCAGCCTCAGTTCCCTATTGCCTGCAGGAGTTGCATGGGAATAGCTGGAGCTGGTGGCAGCATCTTTTTATTTGCCACACGAGAAGCAGAGAAAGAGCCTCTGTTCAAATTCAGACAAAGTAGATTTTGAGCTTTGAAAATTTTCATGTGTGATCAGTCAAAACAGAGTGGTCTTCTGGCCTGCTGTAGCAGCTAGATACAAGCCAAACCTCAAAGGAGACTTTGAGAATGTTGATTTTTCCTCCTTGCAGTATGAGAGAGTGCCTCATTTGCAGATAGTACTCTGCTGGGGAAGAAACATTTTTCTATTCTTAAAAGAACTGAGGTTTTCTTTCTATAATTAAGAAAGCTCCAGCTGATGCCCTTTTTTTGCTCTTTGCTAAAGACCAAGTTTATCTCTGCCCTTACTGTCAGTTTTGAAGTCTAGTTTACTGCTAGACTTGTTTTTCCTAACTTACACATTGTCAAATACTCTGAGAAACCACATTCCATCGCCTCATTTAGGAAATACCACTTGTCTCATGAGAAGGCTGCTTGACTGATTTCTACCATAATTTTACACATCAATGACACATTTTTCTTAAGCTTTTTTGCCAAATTTCAGTCTTCTGAGCTCCTGTGTTCATAGTTAGAAGTCACAAAAAGGAATAGAGCAAGCTACAGTGGTAATCAGAGAAGTGAGAATAGTTTGTAAGTTAAAACTGTATTTCCAGAGCTGTAGGCATATGGGAAATTTGTGAAACAGCTGCAAGTAGTCCAAAATCAAGTGCAGAAAAAGAAGGGATCCTTTAGGCAAGGGTAGAACTAAAATGAGAGAAAAGAGAAATAAATAAACAATGAGTATTCAGCCTAGTTTAGATTTAACTACCTTAGAACCACTAAGAAATACTGTGTAAAACAGTAATCATGGTTCTCTATGATTACTTTCTGAAATAGGTAGATTAGGCATTAGATTAGAAAATGCTGAAATGCTGCCAGAGCTGGACAGAAGGTTAAAAAAAGCAGCACACCTACTTGTGTGGCTTTTGTGATTCTATAGCCATTGCTGTGGTCAGATGTGGCCGTGATGTAGGCTTGGGCCAAACAGGATTGTAGGAAAACCTTTAGCATTAGCAGGTAGGATAAAACAGTAGGAAGGTGCTATAGCTTCCTTTTTGTTCTGATGAGCAACCCCTGCCGTGCACCAATTTCTGCAATGCTGTACAGAGTTTCTGCAGATTTAGTTCAAATCTGAACCTGCCTCCTTTGAAACTGCATGTTCTCTTTGTTTGTGTTAGATAAGTAACAGCAGTGTTTGCTAGCATTAAATGTTCTTTTTTCCATTAATATTTGGGGGGTGTCCATTATATTTTCATAGAACTGTTTCCAGAGCTAGGCATAGGCTAGCCAAGAGCTTTGGCAGCAATCCTCTGATTACTCTTCATGCAAGAATTACATACCTCAGCAAGTTTGATAGAAAGGAATATATGGTCATACCCAAAAAAATGTGGGTTATTTGCTCAAGCCTACCTCACTCAGCTATGGTAAATGGCAAGTTGTTCTAACATGATCAGTGTATCAGGGAAGTCACTGGTGGCTGATGCAGTGCTTGAAATCCCTTCTACCACCAGTGCAAGGTGTACTGGAGAACGTCTCTGCAAATTGTCAGGCTGCAGCCTCTCAATTGCTTAGCACTGAGTTTCATCTAGCACCAAGGAGATCTTTCTTTGTTGCAGTGAAAATATTTAGAAAAAAAAAATCCATTGCATTTTGGACTTGAACAAACCCAGACAGCTTTAATTCTCTTCTCAATGTGAGCTATAAAGTCTGCAGGAATCTCAGAGCACTGTATTACTCTAAGAAACCTTTACATTAAGAGCTATCTGGGCAAAAGACTTCAACAGGAGTTGAGGGAGGTTTCTTACTGGTGCAAATCAGCTTGCTCCAGGGCTATCGTAAGTAACCCAGAGACCCTGGGCATGGTGCCTGAACGTATGCCATTCTCCGTGTGTGCAAAAGTTTAGTGAGGTCAAACTGGCTGCATGTGCCAGAAAAGTAATTCGTTGTGTGCAGCTAGACCCCCTGCACACACTGTGCAGGGTTGCCCCGTACGTAAGCAGTGAGCCAAATTAATTGGACCAATTGTGTGCACATAGGGTAACTCCACAGCATGTATAGTGACAGGCCAGCATCTGGAATTACACACAACATCCATCCATGGAATCCATCTCCCAGCTGTCCCGGGGCAAATCTAATTTGAGGATAGGCTTACACCTACATCAATTCATTGTGTCTTTCTGTTGTTTTTCATTCATAGAATCATGAATCATAGAATCATTCAGGTTGGAAGAGACCCCTGGGATCATCAAGTCCAACCATCATCCCTACTCTACAAGTTCTCCCCTACACCAGATCCCTCAACACCACATCTAATCTACTCTTAAACACAGTCAGGGATGGTGACTCCACCACCTCCCTGGGCAGCTGATTCCACTGACTGACCACTCTCTCCGTGAAAATTTTTTTCCTAATGTCCAGCCTAACCCTACCCTGCTGCAGCTTGCAGCCATTCCCTCTTGTCCTGTCGCTCATTGCCCTTGAGAAGAGACCAGCACCAATCTCTCTACAGTGCCCTTTCAAGCAGTTGTAGAGAGTGATGAGGTCTCCCCTCAGCCTCCTCTTCCTCAAACTAAACAACCCCAACTCCCTCAATCGTTCCTCATAAGCCTTATTCTCCAGGCCTCTCACCAGTTTCGTTGCCCTCCTCTGCACTCGCTCCAGCACCTCGATATCTCTCTTGTGTTGAGGTGCCCAGAACTGGACACAATACTCAAGGTGCGGCCTCACCAGTGCTGAGTACAGGGGGACAATCACCTCCCTACTTCTGCTGGTCACACTATTCTTTATGCAAGCCAGGATGCCATTGGCCTTCTTGGCCACCTGGGCACACTGCTGGCTCATGTTCAGCCTCCTGTCGACCAGCACCCCCAGGTCCTTTTCTGGCCAGGCAGCTCTCCAGCCACACTGCCCCAAGCCTGTAGCGATGCATGGGGTTGTTGTGGCCCAAGTGCAGGACCTGGCACTTGGCCTCATTGAAGGCCATGCCATTAACATTAGCCCATCGATCTAGTCACTTCTCATTGTTTTATAGTCCTTCTCACCTGTTCCCTTTGTCTTCTTCTGTCTACTTTCTGCCTGCTCCATGGCATGGCAGGGAGATACCATGTATGCAGCATCTCCCAAGCCCCAGTGGAAACGTTTGGAATTCTCCACAGCTTTTATAGTACTTTGAGCTCACCAACAAAGTTTTCTGCCCAAAGAGTTGCACCTTTTCTTCCAAAAGGTTCAGCTGTGATACATATCCAGTTCAGCCAACTGAGCTTCTTGACAAATTGCATTCCACAACTAGCATTTGCTCATCCAAGGAAACCACCCTTTACTATGTATATGGAAGAGTTTTAATCCTGCTGTCCCAAGTCAGAGTGAGGTATTAGCCCTAATAAGTAGTCCCATTTTTGCAGAGCAAAAACCTCTGAAAAGTGAAAACTGCATTAGAAAACACCCTTTCACTCCTCCCAGGAAATCCTTTCTTTATATGGGAACATATAAAGCCTCATAAAAGGAAGGTTCTTGTTAATAAGGTTAATTAATAGCTAATTGCTTAGCTCAACAGAGCTTGGCTAGATCCCAGGCCAGGAGTGTTGCTAGTTAAGCATGAGTTGTGAGCTGTTAATCTGGAGTGAAACTCAGGTGTTTTAATGCAGTACCACTGCAAGGGAAGATTGGTGCTCATGCTGCTGAAGGAGTTGCCATGCTTGCTTTGCCTGTGTGGGATCGGCATGACATGTTACTGTTACATTATAAGCCTGTCATAAATAATTAGCATGTGCTTTCTACTTTCAAATAATCCTTAATAGCAACTTTTCTTCCCATGAATGATCTCCAAAGAGGAGCCTTGCAGACAGTACAAAGAAAGCAGCCCCAAACACCTCTCTTTGGAAGCCTTGTCCTCAGAAATTACATACAGCGGCCTTTGGAACGGTTTTCTTTCCAAATATCTGCTGGTTTTACAGAGGCTAATGATGTAACTGAGAAGAAGGATCTGCAGTTTAAGTTGAATTCAGACATTTTCCATGCTAAAATAATTCCAGCTGCTTTGTTTGCTTCCTTTTCCTGTAGATTCCTTTCCGATTGATGTATTTCATGCTGACAGTTTTTACAGATACTGGCACCAGTCAAACGGAATTCCTGACCAAAATCCAGACAGGAATTTATTGTAAAATAGTATCTGTCTTTCCTAACCATCTGCTGCTTATTTGGGTAGCACAGAAGGTGGCTTTAAATTTGTATTTTAAGTTAAACAAAGTTAGGTTAGGGTTTATTTGCATTTTCAATAACTACAATGGAAGTAAAAGTTAGTGGTCGTGTATGGACCAGTCGGATTAGTGGAAGCAGAAGAGGAGTGAATGAAGCACAATGGGCTAGTCCATCTCTACAGGGAGCAGTGATGTGTGCACAAAGCCTCAGATTAGCTTGTCCTGGCTCCTTAGTGTAACAATATGCTGTAAGGTAGCAAAGAAAAAGGTCTTCTGTGTCAGAACCTGCTGTTGTCTCTTTTCCCAAGACCAGCTCTTGTTTCAGCAAAACTTTGAGGTTTGCTTGGAACCGGCAATAGAAGCTGCAGTGGTCTTAGGGACTTCTTCCATAGCTGCAAAAATACACTTCCTCCTGCCCACCACTTACAACCTGCAGTTTACATTAACAGTCTGATCAATACATTTTTCACAGTCAGTTATGCAGACAGTCCCAAAATTGACCTTCCCACTCTGAAGCAATCAAAGTCCTTCATCCCTTTGGACACCAAGTCTGGTGTATTTTGTATGTAATGGCCATAGGAATATAATACTTTCATTACACATACATACACTTACAACTTATGTCTTAAAGAAATCCTGTTATACCTTTAAAAACAAATGATCATCACAGCCATAGCCTTTTTTATGATGGCGAAATATCAAAAAAGAAGGAAAATATGCTGTTTGTATAAGCCTGTATTTTAACATACACGAAGATAACAGCAAATCTCAGGCAGCAACAGAGCTCCACAAATTGCTGGGACACTTGTGAGTACAAATGCTATAAAAATGCCAATATATAGTAGCTGTGCAAGACCTATTTGTGCTTATCATGGTTTATTAGAAGTACAGCAATGCTTCGTCATGCTGAGTCTTGAGCGTGTACAGGAGAAGAGAGAAATCCTTCCAAGACTATCTTTTTGCAGCACTCTTGACCTCATCTCCCACATGAATTTGCATAGAGCATCCTGGCTGTATGGAGTTCATTGCTTATGGGCTGAAGTTTGCAAAATGTCAGAACCAATAATCCTTTCGTTGACTCTGGAAGTCAGACTCTCCCCTCAGTTGTTCTTGGGGAATGAAGCTAAATCATTACTCTGGATTTGGGAGCAATATTTGGGTAAAAGGTTTTTCCTTACTGTGATGGAAAATGATACAAGTGCCTCAGCAGTCTTGCATTCATGAAATTCTAGTGGTGCTTATGATGAAATTAGCAATACCCACTTCTCTGGCAAATGGGCTTCTTTATAGCCTAACTGGAAGGATGCAAGCACCGAAAAGTGGCCAGTGATAGACTGTGTATTGTTATTTTCTGTGTTGAGAGTTGGGAAAATAATCCTGTAGCATAGAAGGTTAGCTTGAATTGTTTATTGGACTAAAACCAGTTTAAAAAGAAGAAATAAATCCAGCTGTAACAAAAAAATGTGTCATTTGAGGTGGATGAACTTTCAAACTGGGAACTGTTTTCATGTCTGCAGATGATTTGCAGGAATGGACTAATGTTTTTGCTTTTCCTTGTATACAAATTAGAAGAAAATGAGCAATTAAGAATTGGCTACCAGCCCAATTAAAGAAGAACACTGCATTTAGTTTTGCTGTTTGACCTTAGCAGCAAAGTGTGACTGAAATTATACCTGCACGGCACAAAATCAAAGTCTACTAGACAAACAATAACAATGCCCGTTCCTAAAGCATCCTTGAAAAAATACCCATATGTAATTTCTTGCTAAAATGGATCTCTGCCAGGAAACTTACAGTCAGTTACTGCTTTAAATGATAATTGGTTTTGGTGACACTCAGTTGAAACTCAACTTCATGTGGGATTCCCTTGTACAAAAGGTGCAAGGAAGAATACAATGGGCTGTGTGACCTTAGAATGGCCTTAAAATAATAATTAATATTAGATGGTCTAAAGATTTACAGTTCAGTCAACCATGGCACCCACACCACAGCTTCTAGCTGGCCTGTTGCTTCACTGGAGAAGCCAACCTTCCCTACGAAGAAGTATCCCTCACACAGTAGCCCTTGCAGAACTGCCATGACAGACTCCACCTGAGTGTTGCCTTGATGGTACTGCAAGTGGTACTATCTGAGAAGATCATATAAAAATACCCACATGGGGGACAACAATTAAGCTCCCCAAGAGAAGAATGGGAAACTGAGGAGAAGTGTGAACCTAGCTGAGAGGCAGGATTGCAGATGTGGCTTTACTTCCTGTAGCCTTTCCATGTATATATTTATGTCACATAAAAGCTTGCTTTTAAATTAATTTAGGGCTTAAAGATGCAGGGACTTTGATTTAGAGACTTCAAAGCCTCTAAAAATGGCAGTTAAACAACAGCTCAGCTCCGCAGCTTCAAAGAACTGTGTCTCGGTTCTTCGCTTGGATGGTGGATGTACTTGCAGCTCTGCCATGGAGATGACTACCTCAGAGCCTGCAACGTGCCTGGGTACCTGAGTGACAATATCTGTGTGCAGTCCTGCAGACAATAAGTTGTCTCTTTGCCTCAGTACTAAATAATGTTCAGCCTGTGCTAGTGTGCCCTGATACACTGATACCAATGGTATTCAGCAGGTGAGGCCCAGGCCATGAGATTACTGGCTTGTTTCCTTCACCAGGGAACTAAGAGTAGGGAAGAAATTACATGTTTGTGTGTGTCCTTGTTTATTTTCCCTCAACGTGAAACATTAATTGGTGACTGAATGCAAAGTTGCCTTTTCCCTTACAAGGCTCACACAGGAATTAATTGCCAAAAAGATAATTCTTTGATATAACTATGTAAAGAATGACAAAGCCTGTGTGGAGGTGGAACAGTTTGAAATGCTGCTAGGTCCCAAAGATGCTGCCCTAATAATACTCCTCCTTTGGCAACAGGGAGTAGGCAAAGTAATCTGCGATGTAACAGTCTGACTTGGTGTTTATAGCTTGCAAGCCAGTGTTTAGCATCCAGCAGTTTAGGATTACAGAATTATCAGCAGAGAAAAATATTGCTTGATATTGTGACGTGGTTTTTTAAACTTCCTTCTTTTACAGATTCGGTTAAACAGCAGAGGACTTATCTATTCTGTTGGTCTGCTGCTGGCATCTGTTTTTGTCACAGTATGTATATAGTCTTTGTTCTTCATTTCCAAAAGAGTGATTTGTATAGACATTTTCTTCATCTGTTCCTTTCCCACCTCCAGCTGTAATAGTAGTTGCAAAGTCTGTTGTTAAGGGATAAGAATGGTCCCTCCTATTGTAAACTTCCCAAGAGCTTAATCTGGCACTTTTCAGAAACTATCGCTGTCACAGATGGCTCTCATATTTGTATGCTTTTCATGGGAGGAGCCTGGGAGATCCATCAGTAATCATTAGATATTTTTCATGCTAGAGTTGAAGCATATCCCTTGATGTATGACTGGATCCATTCTCCTGTTGGACAGGTAGACAAAGTGCTGTACACTTTGCTTTGGCTCTCTGTAGGAACCCTCTGAACTGCAGCAGAGACCAGAACAAATAGTGCCTGGACATGATAACATTTCTGTTGAAATCAGTGTCTTGTGTTCCTTGACCTCTCCAAGTCCAGCACAGTGGACTAGAAATGATATAGAGAAGAGGATTTATGTGACCTCTTCCAAATCTTGAGACCAGCTGCTACAGCGAGTCCTCCTCTGTATTGCACATCAATACAATTCCCTCATACACAAGACTTAAATCTTTTAAGAGGTTTGTGTGGGAGCAAACTAAGCAAAGTCAAGCACAGCCTTAGACTGTGTGGCTCTAGATGGAGATGCAGAGGGACACATGAAGCATTTTGAGTGAAGGCCTTGAATTTTGAGTGAATCTGGCCTTTGAAAATATGTCTGATTTAATTATACTGGATTGTTCTTAAAAAACAATTAAAATCATTGCATAAACTTAAAGCCCTTGGGCCAGGACTCGAGGTGATGTAAGTAGGTGTGCCTTCAATGGCTGCAGTGAGGCTATTCTGATTTACTTCAGCTGTGGTCTTCAGCTCAGTACTTGCATTGTGATTGCTTCCAAGTGGCCACGATTAATAAGGGGAGAGTCTTCTTGGTGCTCCTGTCATTGAGAAGGGGATTTACCACTATTTCAAATGTTCTGCTGTGGTGGCTTACTCTGTGTTTATTGTAGGTTTTTGGTGTCCACATGAACAAATGGAAACTGGATAAGAAGCTAGGGTGTGTGTGCCTTTCCCTTTACGGCATCTTCCTGTGTTTCTCCATCATGACAGAATTCAACGTTTTCACTTTTGTGAACTTGCCAATGTGCAGAGATCACTAATGCAGGTGGCAGACTGTCAGGAGGAACTTCCTTCTTACCTGTGCAATACGAACCACGGCTGGCATCTCCTGAATGCGGTGCACCTCCGAGTCGTGATGTATATCCTGTTCACTGTTCATAGGACCCGTGGCCCCATCTAGGTCTGCCCTCTCCCTGACGCTCCAAAACCTGGAAAAATCCTGCATTGATGTGAAGATTATTTTTCTTTCAACATTCATGTGATTTCCTCACTCAGTTTTTGAACAGTGTGACTGGGACTCTAGATGAACTGGCTGCTAACTGGCATCAAGCCAGGCAAAACTGGTCTGCTACAATTCCTTCTTTTTTTAAGTTATTTGATGGAAGACTAATCTAATTTATGACTTAAGACTATTGCTACAATGCAGAAGAGGGTACATTATGCACGGGCTGATTTTCAAGAAGATTCATGGGAATTTTTTTGTTTGGGTTTTTTTTTTTTCTTTCCGTTTTGGGTTTTGTTCCTTTTGGGGGTTTTCTTTTTTTGTTGTTGCTGTTTTAGTTTTTAATTGCCAGAGATCGACATCTTCTCTTGCAGCTTCTCCTTCTGAGCGCTGGGTCTCCTATAACAATCCAAAGGTCACAGGGCAGTGTAATATGGGAATACAATTCAAGGTACTTGGCACATGAGTGGATTTACTGCGTATTAAAAGAAGACTGTCAAGGCAACAGAAGATGACTCTTTACCATAAATAATGAATCTTGTACAGGTGTGATGAGAAATGCAAGGTAAACCTGGATTCAAGGGGTAACCACTGCTACCGTTTTACTACTAATGTTGGAGTTCTATTACTACAGTGTTTGTGGTATTTCCAAGCAATAGTTTGATAGCCAGCCCAGGAGGGCTACCAAGGAGGTGTCCTGGTTTTTAATGACCTGCACGTGGAAATGGAAGGTCAGAGCTTTCTCTGCTTCATCAGATTTCATGTTTTGGGGGGATTCATGTCGTATTCATTCTGAGAAGGACATAAGTACGTGTTGGAACTTTTCTAAATGAGTTACAGACACTGGTATCTTTAAAAGGAAAGAGGCATATTTTGCACAGACATAGTTACTGAAGTCATAATTTGCCACTCTTTAAAGAATACACTGGACCTGGCCAGACGTTTGTCTTCTAAAGCAGTTGAACTTATCTAATAACAGATCATGTGGATTCATCGCCCTCCCCTTTGGGAGGGAGGAAGACACAGAGAGAGATGGCACTTTTTAAAATACGGAATACTTCAATGCAGACTCGCTCACAGATCTTAAGTTATTGTGAAAGTTTAGCTATTCATTGTTCCAATATCCCTGGTAGATTTTGTATAATTCTGTATTAATGTGCAGGCAGATTCCACCCCATGAGAAACGCCATCACAGCTTCATTCGTATGTATTGGTACTGTGGATTCTTGCCGGCGCTGGTTCTTGTATTTACTTTAAGCACTGATCACTTCTGATTCATTTGGTATGGTTTTTCCTCTTTCTTGCATATGTTCTACTATGAAATATATTAAGATACTACCAGCTAGGTGAATGTTTTTGTCTATGGTGCGAACAGTGGCAAATATTGGTAGTAAAGGCACAGCAAACCCTACATAAAAGAAAGGAATAATGAAAAAACACCAAACCTTAAACTATAGCAGGAAAAAAAAACAACAAACCAAACCTCCAGCAAAAAGAGAGCCCCATTCACAGACAGAAAGCCAACTTCTATTTCATTTGCACTTTTGGAAGTGATTTTTTCAGTTTAATTTTCCTTAGACAAAAAGTCATAAATCAAAATCTTTACACCCTGTGGTTTCCACTCAGCTCAACACCCCATTTTCTTTCTTTGTTACCCTGTGGAGGCACTGGCAGCCACTGCACTGGGTGTGTCGAGGAAGTCCAGTGGAAAAAAGCTGGCCTTGGGTGGACAAAGTGTGCTGTGGATCCCTGGCAAGAAGAAGGAGGGGTCCAGGGACAGGCAGTAGAGTCAATGACATGCCTGTGTCGTCGTTTTTCATTCTGGGAAACAGTTGTGTTGCTGCTTGCTGAGCTCTGCAGCCTGTCGTCCGAGCAGCCTTTCCCTAACTATCCCCGCTGGAAGTCCTCTTGCGTTAGGAAGCCCACTGTACCTTCCTGTTGTTGGTTTTTTGTTGCTGTTGTTTCTTTTTTTGTTGTTGTTGCTGTTGTTAATGTGATTAATAATAATAATAACAACCACTAAAATGCCTAAAATACTTCCTTAAATCAAATAATGTTAGCAACAATGTGGCACATCTCACTAAAATCCACCCCACAAGCACACAGCTCTAGTCTTGTAGCAAGATGCAATTGCTCCTAAGCAGAGTGTTTCCTTGCTGACAGAGGGACAGATTTGGGGAAGGAAATATAAAAAATAAAATAAAATAAAAAAAAGAGACGTTTCACATCAGGGCCTATTATTACTTCTATTTTGAATATTTATACTGCTGCTCCAATGGAGCCAGTTGGATCTATTTCTACGAAATAGCCATTACCTATCCCATGGCACAAAAACTGCATGAGTATTTTTTAGGAACTTTTCCTATTGGTGTGCATTAAATACTGTAGTATGTCGTAGCTTTGCATTGTGTGTGAAACCTGAAATACCTTGTTTTGACACTCGTGTGTTGTGCAAGAATGTTCTGCAAGTTGTTTGTTCTAAGCAGAAGCAAAAGGTACGTTGAACTGCTATTATTTGTGCCATATATGAATTGATAAGCACTTCCTATATTGAAAGATTCAGTGAGATGTGCTTACAATTTGCAACCAAATCAACCAGTGCAGACCTGGTTTGGAACAGGATAGACGAACTGAATGTGTGCATTCTCGTTTTTGTCTCCAAAAGAGAGAGCCTCTCAACTTTTTTAGTATAATCAAAACCTGTGGAAAACTCCCTGAAGCAAAACCCCTGAGCCATTTTTTACCATCCTTCCTGAACAACAACTCCAAAACCCAAATAGATGGTTATATTCAAATGCAGTGCATGTTCATAGCTTTACTTTATCAAGCCAAGCAGAGGACTGAGCAAGGGGTTCTCTTCTTCTGACATTGTATTCTGGAAGCCGCCAGCTGTGCATGGGGGACAGCCAGTTTCCCAGTGAGCAGCTCTGCAGTGCCCATTGCTGCCTAAGCCATAGGCTGTTGTTGGGATGTGGGGCCGTGGGAGCCCATCGAGAGCAGCTGGCCCCCTGGGGTGGGACAAGGTCACAGGTGCTGGGGCTGGGCTTGGGACCAGGGAGGTGGGTGCCTGGGGGTAAGGGGAAAGCAGAGGCACAAAGGGGCTGTGGAGAGCCTCAGGATTTGGGGGACTGGGGGAAACCAGGGGTGAAGCCAGGCTGGGTTGGGTTGGGTTTATTGAATATGACTGTGATTCATTTGCGGTTTTATTCTTCTGAAAGCAAGGGTCACCTTCACATCTGAGGCTGCTTTTGGTCCAGTCAACTGTTTTGTTTCCATTCCTAACACTTGCAGACAATTCTTAATGAGTATTTCAAAGGGAGATTAAAGAACCTTTTCCTCAGTGGAGAGGTCTTCACTGCAGCTCTGACCTGATTTAAATATGTGATCCCTTGCTAGCTCCAACTCTGCTCAACATGTGGACGGCCTTCCTTTGACAGGGAGTCAAAGGCAGAACGATAGGATAGGATATAAGGAGGTCATAAGACATGCTGGAAAAACTGCTTTTGTCTGTACCAAAGGTGAATGTTATACTTGCTTTTTTTTCCCATACTGTACTTTTTTGGTTGGATGTTTCTACAAGAGGAACACCAACCTGAAACAAGGAGATTTTCACTGGTATCATTTGGGCTTTTTTCCCGTGATGCTCTGTTTTCAGCTTTCTGTCCTCAGCTATGTCATTGAAATCAATTTAGTAGCATGCTTTGGATTTGTGATATTAATGCTTGTGGAAACAAACGCTCATTCTTAACATTCAGATAGATGCATGACTGGCTTTTTCTCCTGGTGAAACAGATCAGGTACAGAACAGCAATCAAGTTTTAGAAAAAACAACATTTAATGTAGGTGGAGCAACCTGAGGGTAACATTTAATATCCTGCTGTCAGAACAGGAATTTTTATATGCCTTTTCCAAATAACCATATTAATACTTGTGAGATAAAATGTAGATTGAATATTGTTGGATAACTTTTTAGAAAACCATAACTTTCTGCTGATAGACAAATGTTTCTTATATCAAGTTTTTTGGAAGCCCTATTCCTTTCAAATAAAGCTGACAGAGATGCAATAGTGTAAGGTTTATCTATTTCAGAGTTGCACCACTGTAGCTTAAAACTTGTTTAAATATATACTTTAAAAATCAGTCTCAGTGGACCACACTTAGCTGGATTTAAATCTGCCCTGTACTCATGAAGTTTCACTTGATCAGTAGCCACTGTAAGTCAGACTAAAATAGACTTAAATGCAGGTAAGAACATCCACATTAGATTTGTACAACTTTAACCAAATCAGTTTAAAGCCATCACCTTTTAAGGAGAGAGGTGGAAGTTTGAATATTTGGAAGACCTCAGCTACTTAGCTTCAAATTTAAGAAACTGCAGAGTTTGAGTATGCTGAATGGGTGTTCCCAGTGTGATGCAAGGCTTAAAGTTAAAGGAAGAGATTTTTCGGTATTTACTGTGATCTCTGTTGAAAGCAATGGCAAAACCCCAGCGACTGCTTTGTAGGGTCAGTGTACATGTTTGCAGCAGGAAGTACTAAAAAGGACTGTTACACTTCAATTTTTAAAGATAAATGAACTTTTTATTTTCTTACCTAAATAGATAAATGAATAACTATTAATACAACTAGGCACCTTTAAAGGAATTTACATGAATATTCTGTTAGCACTTAGTGATCTCAAGTCTGAAGCGTATTTCGTAAGTGCATCTACTTCTACCCAAACTGGAACCCATCTCAGGCGTGGGCAAACCCATGCCTTTTGGAAAAGTTTTCTTTATTCACAGAAAAGCAATGAGGGAAGGAATGGCCATTTGTTTCATTGTGTACCGAGGGATATCATTTGGCCATGACATCTGTTGTTCACCATCCTGAAACAGCCAGAGATCTGGGCCAGGTTATCCAAGTTTGGGCAGAACCATCGAATTTCAGGAAAGCTTCTAAAAAAGCACAATTTCTTTAAAGCAACAGATTTTGTAATGTATTTATATAATTAAATGACTTTATCATGGTGTATTTTAGGTAGTTTTTTTATTTTACTTTTGTAATAGCCTTGAAGAACAAGTTTTTAAACTTTCCACACCAAAACAACCAGACAGAAATCTTGTCAATATAATCTCCGTGTGCTGGGTAGGATTTGAACGGTGCTAGAAGTCAACGTGACAATTTTACAGCAACAATTTAACATCACTGTTTTTTGCCAGTTGAGGGGAAAGGTAACATTGCATGCCTGAACCTATGAGGGTGGTTAGAGTTGATTGCAGAACTGCTCAAACCTTGAGCATTTGCCCCCGAGGTTTTCCAGCAGCGCGGCTGGCAAGCAAGAGCAACACAGGGAGCTTGGATTCCTGGAGGAATAATCCCTGTTGCTGGACATTTTATCTATCTCATGCTCTCATGAAAGGAGGGGGCTGCTGGTCCCCACCATCCCTTGGCTGCTGGTTACTGCTTGCTAGCTTGGAATGATAATTGCTCCTTCTTCATAGGAGAAACACAGATTTCCCCTAGGACCAAGTTTTACCTAAATTCCAGTCAGTGTTGTCTCCTGGCTGAGGGGTGCTGGAGCAGGTGAGGAAACAAGTGTTGCGTTCACTTCATGCATGTAGAGGTAGACATTTGGTTGTGGAAGGGGTTAACTGCAGAAATGGATTTGGAGAAAACTTAGGTGAGTTTTAGTAATCATAGGGATATGTAACTCTGCCATTAGGAATGAAAAATAAAGACCTCTGCACTCGTGCAGTGAGATCTACATATGAATGGGGGGGGGGGGGGGTATTTCAGTAAGACAGTCCCCTGGGTAGCAAAGCACCATGTCTCTGAAGGACACATGTTGTAGTAATTTCTGTCCAAAAGTGGTGCCACCAATGTACAGGTATATGGCTACCGCACAGTCACTGTTGTTTAGTGAGTGCTGGGCTTCCAGAGTTTTCAAAGGGAAATAGCCATGGGATGGTAGGAGCACCAGTGTCCTTCATGGCCTCTGGGATGCATCTCCATTCTGGGCAGCCTCTGTTTCCTGTGGCTGGTGTGGTTCCTGAGAAAGCTGGACCTCTGGCAACTCTCATCTCAGCTGGCACAGCTGTGGTCACCAGCCAGCAGCGTGCTGTGAGAGATGCTGTTGGGGTAGCCACAGACCATGGTGCCCTTGCCCAGCTCTGTTCAGCTGGGACATGCTTCTGAGCCCAGCTCTCACAGTGTCTCAGGGACACCCGAAGTGCTGTTCCCAAGGGAGGGTGGAGAGAGCATGCTGTCTGCCGTTCCTGAGTAATACCCACCCCAGGGCAAGGGACTGGGGGCATTCGCACCTCTTCCCTGGCCCGATCCAAGTCCTGGCACACTAGGGCAGGTTGTGCTCCCACAGGCTCCGAAGTTGCAAGTCAAGTACCAGAGCCCTTGCTTAACTTGAAGCACATGCCTTGCTGTGCAGAGCTCTGTCTGTTGAAAGCTGAACACATGCTTAAGTGTTTTGCAGAGAAATGTGGTTTAGTGTATCCAGCTCTTTGGCATCGGCAGGGTTTATCGAAGTGCCCAACAAAAGCAGCGCATGCAGTCTAAGACCAGGGCTCTCGTAACGAGCAACTGCAGCAAAGTGTTCCTGTTGGGGGTGAGGGGGACAGACGGACAGGATGGGATGGGGGCAGTGGAGGGCAGAATCCTGTGTGGTCAGTGAGCAGATGACTCTGATGAGGAGAGCCCGTCATGAACATGCCTCGGGTTAAAATACAAGAAGTGGCTTTTAGAAGACTTTGTAAATAAACTGTTCACTGGGAGTCAGCTACTGAGGTTTCTACTACTGATGCTATTTAGGAAAATAGATTTTCCCTCATAGATTTTTGCCTTCAGGTGGTCTGTCACTTTCCTATATGCTCTCTCAAACAGGACCTGATGCTGAGCTTCCTGAAATTGAGCTAGAAGGGTTTTGGATCAAGCCCAAGGCCTGGGCATCCTGCCGACGGGGTTGTACGGTGTGCTTTCTGCTGTACCCTGGCAGGCAGATGTCCAGCTGGGCTGTTAACAGAGCTCACCAGCGGCAGGATGCCCCTCTCGCCCTGCTTCCCCAGCAGCTCCTGCCAGCACAACAGGGAGAGCTGGGCAGTTCCTCTGCCTGCCATATGCCTGTTAATTCATTTAGTGTTCTCTCACATTTCTGAAGCATTCTTGGGGCTTGGGCAGGGTCTTTTGAATTTGAGGCCAGTTTGCTTTTGGAGGAGATGGAAAAGGAATTTTGCTTTGCAAAATTTGGGCTAAGATACCACAGCAGTAGTTCTCTCCCATGTTCCAGCTTCTTGCCACTGCATCTGTAGGCATAAAGATGGTGAAGTACGAAGGGTCACATTCAGGACTCTCTGATGCTGTTGACTACTCTTGAGCCAGCACTCGAAATGAAATTGGGTTGAAAGTCATGTTACAAAAGCATGCTTTTACATCCTGACTTTGAGCCCTGGTGCAACATGTGTGTAAATGGTACTAATTATTCTTGGCAGGACTATGGGAATGAATGACAGTCTGCAGGACCTGGTTCTGTATTAACGTCCATGTCTCTTCTGGACTTCCCTTTGAGGACAGCCTTTGTTGAGAAATGATTGGTTTAGCCATTAGGATGGCTATAGAATTACATCTTTTCATTTTCTTAGCAAAAGCTAAAATAACAAGAACTAAGCTGTTTGGGAAGGGAAGAAGGGAGTGAGGCTGGGGGAAGGCAAGGGAGAAGATAAATGCTGCAGTACTGTAGTTTGTGATCATTTGAATGACGAGGGCTTGAATTTTCCTCGTGCTATCTACAAATACAGAGGGCACCCTCCCACTCTGCAATCAGGGGTGCAGTTGTGTAGGCAGACGTGCTCTGGCTGCAGCTGTGCCAGATGAAGAGATGGTGATCCTTGTCCACCCTCCGCAACAAAGCCCCTTATCTCTTTGCTGAAGCTTATCATCTTTCTGGCAGAGCTGCTGGTGTGATTGTGTGCTGATCAGTGTCAGAACAAAGGCGTTTGTTTACAGCTGTATTGGGAGGGCATTTCTCTCTGGGACCTAATATGCTGTGTATAGGAGAACTTCTGATAGAGAGACACACAGACCCCGTATGAATGCCATGAGATCTTTTGCAAAAGCAGGCATCCCTGTACACCCAAATGGCTTGTTTTCTTAAGATTTTATCTTGCTCATTGCATTACAAGGATTCAGTATTTTGCTTCTACTTTCTGTCTCATCAGCTGAATATCTCTGGCTTTAAAGGCTTTAATTCATGCACTGGACTATCAGAAACAGGATGTAGGTTTTGATGCGGTAAACTGATGGGAGAAAGGAAATCTTTGGGTGGCACACCAACCTCAAAACAACTCAACTCCAAAACAGTGTAAGCCCGCTGTCTGCCTTTAAAATGCCCCCAAAAGTAGAAATAACCCATCAGAACAGTACACAGGAAGACTTTTCATAGGATGTCTTTTCAAAGACGCTTCAAAGGGAAATTTGCACATTGGAGGATACTTTATATCTTACGTGGCTTAAGAATGAATGAAGTGGATACAACCATGCTAAGTTGTGGTTATGCAAAGACACTTATTCTACAATAAGCATAATTGATCTCATTAAGGGATTCAAGTCCTGACCTGGGCCTTTTATGCTTTATGAAGTCAGACTACACTATACTAGTTTTACTGAGGGACTCAGTCATTAGTTCATATAATTCATCAGCAGATTTTAGGTGCAGGGTGGTTTTGTTTTTTAAATGTATGAACATAGATTTATATTCAAGCAACACATGTATATACTTCACCTAGTGTGTCCGCTGTTGTTAAAATGAAGCCCTGCAGTAACCAGCTGCCATCTGTGTAGGACTAAAGCCCTATCATGGCAACTGCTAAGTCCATCGGTATTTAAGGTAGCTGTCTTACACACAACTCTTTATAAAGGCAAGAGATGGTTACTAGTTTTTATTTGTCTCCACATTGTATTGGCAAGATACCGTGAGTGGTGCATGGCAGTTGCATATCTATAATATAGCAGGTCAAAAGGTTAAACAGCTTATCTCTATGCATTCAGCAATATTTCTAATTGTAATTATTGCTAGTCATTTGAAATTCCAGTTGCATAAAGACAGCTTTGAAAAAGAAAAGAGAGCATGCATGAGATATTAAGGAGGTCGGGAAATTCTGCACTGACGTATTTATACATTTTATTTATTTATTTATCATACATTAAGAGCTGAGCCCCTGGTTCAAAAAAAACATTTCCACATGCTGGCAGAAATTTGGATTTAGGAATCTAAATTCAGTCCCCGCCTAAAGCTAAGGCCATGTTTCCCTGAACTGGGGGCCAAGGAGACTAAGCCATTAACAGTATTGTACAATCCTTTTGAGTGGCCACAAAAAGTGGCGAGACCTTCTCCAATGCTTCTTGTAACTTTATTAGTAGAGAAGTTGAGGAATGCTAAGAGACCCAAAGATCCTTCTGCAATGCTCACCTCTTGATCTTTAAGAGAAGAAGTATATAAATAGCAAATACTCATTGCACTCTAACGGTTGTAATATCCCTACCATGAGGTACCATTTGCAATAATTACAATGCACATTTCATAAGATGCAAACAAGTAGATTTATTTTCTCTTTTTTAATGGGGTTTGACTCTTTAGAAATCTTCTTTTAATAAGGAAGTAATCTTCCTTTGCCTGGTTTTCCCCAGATCCCATTAAGAGTAGATGGCTCTTCTTAAATGTGAAGATCTCTCTTTAAAATGGATGTCATGCGCTAGCAATTGCTTGGGTGTGGCTGACATTTATTGTCCCAGCTTTATGACAGGGTGGTTACCGTTTACAGCAGGCAAGGATCTCCACGCTGAGATCCTGCAGTAACAAAAGCTCCCACCACTCCTAAATGTGACACTTCCCTATTTCTACTGCGTTGGTTTAGTTTCAAGAAGGTCAGTAGACCTCCATTGAAGAGAAATACATCACGTCGCTGCTGAGTTACAGTAGGGCTTGTTGTGGGAAATGTAAGAGCAACGATGGAGTCATTTTACAGTCAACGTATTGGTGGGGGCAGCTGGAAGCATGCATTTCATCAGCTGTTAAAGACTTGGGGATTTTTCAGATTAGAAAAGAAAAAAAATGGAAGATAAAGGCTGATTGCATAAGTACTCTGTTACACTTTCATAAAGGTTTGTGTAAGATTTGAGATTTACGTAAAGTGAGCTTCCACATTCTGTCAAGCACAAAGCTTGGCTGAGTTGTTCATCCTAAATTCTCAGAAACAATCCTTTTCTTTCAGTGGTTCTCCCGGCTGAGTCAAAACCTCCAAATGTAACATACATTTCTGTCTCTCAAAACTGCATTGGGAAACTGCACAATGCTTAGGTCAAACAAGCAAGCACAGAACTTGAACTACAAGATCTTGAAAGAAGCCAAAGCAAGATGTTTGTGGAATAACTTTGTTCTTAAGGAGTTTGTTTGTTTGTTTGTTTTAATGGAAAATAGAAGCAAAGGACACAAAGTATGGTTCTGTAATTATTCAGCACCCATGGAGAGCAAGCACAAATGAGAGTAATGTGGCACCACAAAGACCTGGCTGTTGTGTAATGGAGGACACTGGCGAGTTTTGCAGGGGCTTCATTTACGAAGAGGCTTGCCCAACTACTATTTGATCTTTACAACTCTCCTGATGAAAGGTAGTCCTTCCCAGTGAGAAACTGGGAGTGCATCCCTTTATCAGGGAGAGGGGAAGAGATACACCAAAAACAATGTCTCCGCCTCAGTTCTTATCCGAGCTTCACAAGTATGCATTGTATGTTACATATATAGTCGCGTAAACCTGCTGGCAGCGATCTGCAAACCTGAGAGATGAGCTGGTGTGCACTGAACTTTGCCACATATTGAAGATTTAGGGACAAACTTTGCTTAATGCTTCCTTGAAGAATAGTTTGATTGACTTCACTGTTTGTCCTTGTAAAACTGAGAGTTATCACCAGGCCGTGAATCCAAACAGTATTTGTAAGAGATTACTAAAGGAATGATAGATTATGTTCAGCCTCTCATTGAATGTTTTCAAGACTGAACCCAAATTAGGAAGATGTTTGTTTGGGTTTAGGGAATTTGGGGATTTTTTTTTTGGCTGTCAAGGTCCTGTGCAATCTGAAATCCCTCAGTAAGATTTGGCAATAGTTCAGGTTCATTAGTTCAGCACATCTGTCAGAGCTTAGCCAACGGGGACAAGCAGGAGGGCAGAACTGGTGCTTCTCTTCAGGTCATGGTTCATTTAGTCACAGACATGGAGGTGTGGCGAGCAACCCACAGGGTGAAGTTCACTTCTGCCTACAACCTCGGCACAAGCATGGCAATGGGAATTCATACACTGGTAAATCAGCATTTGTCTAGAACAAAAAGGTGAGCAGACAGACCCATTAATCCTCAGGTATGTTGCACGAGTTTCAGGGGCCCTTGCCCTTGCCCCTTCACCACCTCCACCTTCTCCCCTGGCTCATCTAGTATTTTTTTTGACCAGCACTTTAGATAGCTCCCACTTATGCACTAAAAAACATGACTGAATTCTCAGAAGAGTTGGGCCCCTGCTCACCACTGAAGGGCGATGGGTGCTATTGGCTGCAGGCTCTTGTAGCTACTTCCCCCTTGTTTTCTTTTCCTTGCAGGGCCGCTGCCCCCCACCCCGCTGCCCCTCTGGTGGGGCTGAGTTTGCAGATGTGTGCCTGTAAGAGTGAGTCAGCTGGTGTAGGGACAGCTGGTTTCTTTGCACAATGGTCACTTTTAGCCCCTTCTGACATTTTTCAGAGCCAAGCCCAAACGGTCATATTTACATGGTGGTGTCCCTGACCTAATAAGCACCATCAGAGCCAGCCCAGGTCTGCACCCCGTAGTCAGCTTTGCAGGGAGAGCAAGGCAGGCAGGGAGGAACCCAGTGCCTGCAACTGGGGAGGTGAGGTGGAGGGTGGTGTTCAAATCATCTCACGGCCCAGCAGTTAGCTATTCAAGATCTGATAATTTTGTGGAGCTGTAATGTAAAACTCGATTTTGTACCGTTACGAAAGTCTTTGACCACTGAATGGGATCCCAGCTTGTTCTAAAACAGACGGTGATGAAACCAGACAGATGTCTTTGAACTGTGTGTGTGATGAGTTTTCTGCTTTATGGTGTAGTCACGGCATCAAAGCTGCAGGAAGCATGGCAATAAAAGTGACTGATAGGAGCACCTTGTGTCTAATTTGGGATCAAACAACACTGTCCGGGTTCCGTTTCACTGAGAGGGAAGATCCTGTGGTGCTTCTAACCATAAGGAAGAAAATGTAGGTGGAACTGAGTGCAAAGGCACGCGTGATGTACATTCATTTGCAGCCAGACAGAAAATAAAAGAATCGGTGGTTTCTGGGAATATGATTCTACTCAAAATAGCATTTTATTAAGTCATCTTAGAAGCGTTAAAAAGGTGGAGCCACAGACAAAACATTTGTTACCTTTTGAAATGAGTTACAATGGTTTTGTCATACCTGTACAAGTATTATAAGGTCAGTCTTTCTGTATGTTTGTTTTACAACTTGTTGTAGAGTAGTCTTCTATGCATAGCTGTTCCACTTGCCTGTGTAAGTTACAAATTTAACAGAAATGAAAGCATGCATTTTTCTCTGTTTGCTGGTAACCTATGAAATTAGAAACTTGTATTTCTGTGTTTTTAATGTGTTATACTATAAACAAAATTCACAGCACTATTGTCTATGGAATATCAAAAAGTTTTATTAGAATGGATTACTTTAAATGTTTTGTCATTTGATTTAATAATGTGTCAGACTTCTACACTAAGACAATATAATGTTTATCAATAAAAATATCCTCTCTTTGTACTAACTTAACACTTCAGGGTGTGCTTGGGCACAGGAGTAGAGCACCCCTGTGGGTCACCGTCCCAACGTTCCATTCATTTTAGGCCTAATTCTGAGAATACTTTGTACCACTCGTTTGAGACGAGTATTGAATTAGGGAGGGAAGGTAGAAGAAAAGGGAGTTCTTATTCTTTGTATTTCCTTCACCACTTGATGTGCATTTGCTGTCAAGGTGTGTGCAGTACAGTAGTCCATGTGGAAGTCAGCTGGCTCGTGTCAGAATCCAGCTTGATGTGTCAGAGTCCGTACAGAAACAAACACGTAGGGGATTTTATTTGCTGTTATGTAATTCTGCTCTGTTGCAGCAATACAGGTCTGAGATTACGGCACTGAAGTTAGTTGTTCTATTCCAGACGGGGGAGCGGGAGTTGATTGTCACTCTCACAGCTGGAAGGATTCTGTGCCTGTTCAGCCTTTGACAGCTGTGGTTATGAGATGCAGTCCTCCCTCTGAAGTTAAATTTCTGCAGTAATATTTTCAGTAATGTTTGAAATAATAATGAGGGGGAGGTACTATCATAACGGTTCTGATGTAGCAGTTTCCATTACAGAAAGCTACAGAAAACCTGTGGAAAAGGCTTGTTAGAAGGCACACTTCTGGAGCAGTGAAGTACTTGTGCTACTTTTTTACTGCACCACCTGAGCAGAGACTGTGGTTTCCCTACTAAATCTGAGCCTGCCTTGGTGACAGGACTCTCCTTGCATCTACTCATCGCATGAGAATGTTGGGACACTTCAGCTGACCTCATCTCCCATTATAGTTTCTTTGAAAGAAGGGCTTGATGTCCTGGGATGAAAAGGCACGTAATTGGTTCTGGCTACCTCACTGTCGTGGTTTCAGCTGGGACGGAGTTGCCTTTCTAAAATACCATAGCTTATGTTTTGTAACAGTAACGGCCAAAACGGTATGTATCTTTCTTCTGAAGTACCCACTCTGTCCACGAGAAGCAGTGGTATGTCTTAGGCAGAAGAGGTTATTTATTTACACATCCGCAGCTATTTCCAGGTGCAGAAGAGTCATGTGGTGCAGGAAGGGGACACATGCTGATCCTCTGTCTCTGTCCGTGAGCACAGAGAAGAGGTGCAGCCTTTGATGTTGATGCAGAAAATGTCTTTCATCACTGCAAGCCCAGCAGTTGCCTTGAAAATATTTTCCCTTAGTTCAGTTGTTTGCTTTCCAACTCGGTATGCTGGCAACCCAAAAGGTATGTTGGAACCCATACAGATGCTTTGTCTCTGTAGAGACTTCCCCACAGCTAGTTCTCTGGTTCAAAAGTAATCTTGCTCTTCGTCACAATTTGGAGCTGTTCCAGTTGGCTGTTGGACTCTGAAGATGTTCTCTACTCCCTACCCCCTGCCAAGGGGATATGCCAAATATGCATCTTTTTTTGATTCAGCATACTGATTACTTCAGAAAACTTTTGTGTGACTTTACAGCCTGAAAAGTTAGAAATGGGTTTTCAGAGGTGAGGGGAGTAATTGAATTTCTAGCCACTTTTGTTAAAGTTAGGAAAGCCAGAGTGTTAAGGCAAGTCATCGCTGCTTTTGCTGGAGGAATTATTGGAAAGTATATAATTCTTATTCCTGTATTCACTTTCACATTTTGAGAAGATGTTGCTGTGTCATCTTTGCCGTTACTCTACTCTTCAGACATCACAAACCCTGTCTGAGCAAAGATGTGAATTTTTAGTGCAGAACAAAAAAAAAAAGAAGAAGAAAAAAAAAAAGAAACATCAGAGCATAAGTACAAAGCAGTGAAAAGACAACTAAGCCTCCTCTCCCACCCTGGCTGCCTTTATCCATCATAAAGATGCAAAACTAAGGCACAAATCCCATTTATTTTCCCTTTGGAGGTCACTTCTATCTTGCTTTACAGAGGCCTAACCTGTGTCTTTGACACACTGAGAGTTATTTGCTTTGAAATACCACTTCCAGAGAGATCTCTTCCCAGTAAATTGCAGATAACAATCTGCCTCCAGGCTCTGCCCAATTGATTTTGACCTGTTTATTACATCCATTGCTGCTTGAATAAAACTGCATCTTCCTTGTTCTCAGCATAATGTCCTCTGATAACTCTGAAGTCTTCAGTCTTTCCAAAATCATGTTTGCAAGAGGACTGATTAATGAATGTCTCTGCTGCCAAGGGAAATGTCTCTTCTTTGTTTTAATCTCTGGAGTAAGATCTGGGGAAAAAAAAAAACAGACACACAAAACCAAAACAAAAGCTCCCATTTGTGGCTGATCTTTCCTTCCCTCTATACTGCAAGACAAATCATATTATGTGTGCATCCACAATACATACCCTACCCTGAACTGGAGCATCTGATTAATTTTCCTTCCAAAATGTTATTCCAAGGAAATTCTGCCATGGAATCCTGCTCCCTAAGCCTACCTTTACCTGCCACAGCACAGACAACTGTCCTGCTGCACAACTGCCCACATCACTTCTTTGGAACACCAGCATCTGAGGAACTAGGACTTTTATCTCGTGCCTGAGGAATTCAAGCACTTGCCTTTCTTTTTTGTTTATCTAGTGAAGGAGGGAGAGCTTGGCCACAAGCCTCCACCCAGAATATTTTTTAGCCTCTTGGTGCCGCAGCCTCCCAGGACACAGGCAGCAGCAGAAAGAGCATGTGCTTGCAGAGCAGGAGCTGCCACCACTGCTCAGCATTCCAAAAGAAATGCAATGCCCATTCAGTTGCAAAGAGCCCTGGACAGAACTACCTCTGAAGAGGAAGCATGAGGTGATGCTTTCCAGAAGGGCCAGGACATTTCTATACAAACCCTCTGTCACAGCTTTGGAGGTTCTGCTGCAGGCATCTCCCAGCTCAGTGAGGTGGCTGGTGAGACTTCCCACCTGAGGCTTCTCCCCAGCCTTGCTTGGGGTGCATAGACACGTTAACCACACCCTGGAGAATAATCACTTAGTGTTTAGAGCTTTTCCTTTGTTAGACAGCCTTGTGATTGCTGGTGAGCTGCACAGAAACTGCAGCTCCTAATCCTTGGCACTGGGAGGTGGATGCACACGGGTTCTCCCAGCACATTGTGCTTTCTAGAAAGCTCCTGAAAGCAGAGGCAACATACAGCTGTGCCTCTGGAAGGGAAGTATGCAGATACAGGAATTGGGACACGCTGCAGGTATGTTGATTTTGTGTGTCTTTTCCCTCCCTGCCGCAATGGTAATCAGCCCTCTTAGCAGAGCTGAGTATCTGCCCACTTCCCCTGCAGCTGGTTGGAGTGGGCCACAGCTAGCGTTCAGAGAGGAGGAGGCTCATCTTCAGCCTCCGACTGTAGGGAACAAACGGGACTCTGTAAGTGGTGTGAGCCTTCGCCGCAGTGCCAAGCAGATCGCTAGAGAGGAGTAGCACAGAATAAACAAAAACAGTTAGATACCACAGCCTGGAGAGAGCAGGTGCAATGAAACCACTTCAAACCAGAGCAGTTGCTTACTGCAACTGCTCGAACAAGAAGATTTTAGCAGTGAGCCTTTAAAGAATGAATGAGGAGGGAGGAAAAAAAAGTGGCATAATGAATGTATCAGCTGCAGTGGAAATGTCTCAAACAAGTAACATTAAAAAGGGAACTCTGCTATTATCTTTGTGTGTGTGAACTTAAATCAACACTTGTCCTGCCTAAAATTCTTTTGTGCTGGCTGCAGTGAGAGTTTGGATTTTAGAAGTAATAGTTTCTAGTGTTGCAGAGCAATGCCATCTAGGGCACATACAAACTTAAAAAGACCAACAGAAATGCTACCCATTCTTAGTCGCAGAGCTTGCTGGATTGAACATTAATAACTGGCTGATCACATATGCCTTAGGCCTGTCGGGATTTGATCCTTTTCAATATCTGCTTCTAGTTTTCCAGAGTATGCTCTGTGTCAGATATTAATGGATAGTTTTGTCTCAACTGGAAAATAATGAGTTTCTGTATATACCTTATTTCCTCCCTAAATCCACTTGATAGCTTTCATCTGTGCAGCACAGCAGGGATTACCGATCATCTCTCTAATCTTCAGCTACTCAAGGACTACACCATAGCTGTGATTAGAAGTGGTACACTTAGACAGCAGATTAAAATATTAAACCTAACAGGCAAGATCTTGGCAGCCTTATTCAAAAAGCTGCTTATTCTGTTAGTAAGATCCTCCCATTCAAGGCAGGCATCCTGCAGAATTTGGGTCTTCATTAACTGAATATGTCTCAAGAACCTGGCCTGGTTGCAGCTCTCTTCAGACTCACCCTTGAATAATGTCAGTCTTGTTGCCATCCCAGCCAAGCCTGATTCTCCTCCAGGTTTGTAGAGGTCTGGTTTGGCCCCCAAGAGATAATAAAGGAACTGCCTTCTGTGCCTTGTAATGGCATTGCCTGTGGGCACAAATATGCACATGCACAGAGGCACAGCAAAGCAGTGGAAGTCCTGGGAAGCAATGGGCAGATATTAACAGTATTAATTAAGAAGCAGAATGACACTAGTAAATACATTTGTCTTGGGTAGCAATGGGCAGATGTTAACAGTATTAATTAAGAAGCAGAAATGACACTAGTAATTACATTTGTCTTGGGTCTGGTTATACAGCGCACTGTTAAAACATCATGCTGAAGTGACAAATAATTAGTTGAACATAGTTCTTCCTAGTGATCTGTTTCCCCATAGATTGCT
Source organism: Jacana jacana (assembly GCA_013400555.1). NCBI lineage: Eukaryota > Metazoa > Chordata > Aves > Charadriiformes > Jacanidae > Jacana > Jacana jacana. The sequence goes on along the minus strand of VZTM01007234.1, from coordinate 112,185 downwards.
GTACTGTATGTCACTTGTCATTGCAACTGGAGATTTGAAGCAAAGTTGTCTTTATTTAGCAAATAATTTCAGGGCTAGGCTACAAACACTCTCTTTTCCCCCCTTTCTTCTTCTCCAGTACTGTTGTAAAGATCAAAGGATGACTCACAATCGTTACTTTCCTGCAAGTTAAGACAGTTGCAAGAGAAGGACTGGAAATGCCAGCCTGTGTTTTTGGAAGATGATGAGAGGGTGTTCTCATTTGCCAGTACCACAAGCACATAATGAAGGCAGAGGCTAGTTTAGTCAGTAGCTGGTTCTCCTGACTGCTTTAAGACTGTTGTCCAAACTTGAATCAGCTCAAGCCACTGTGCTTCAAGTGATGGGGTCTGAGACAGCATCAGTGATTCACTGTTGAGGGGGAGTGAGGAAGTGATTACCTAAATAAAGGTTCTACCACCCCTTCCCACCTCCCCACACGGTGTCACATAAAAAAGACACACGTTTAGCGGTGGGATCAGAATATGGCTCTGATTCTTCCCAAGTTCCTGAGGATTACTCACAGCCAGTGTCTGGCAGTCATCATCATCCTGGACAGAGATCTCATCGCTATTCTCATGCTACTTTGGCTTAGGCTGAGGAGAAAGGAATAGCTTTTGGCACATACACAGCTGGAATGAGGTTTCACTGGCAGCTGGAGGCTCGTTGTTGTGCCTTCCCGTCTTGCTCCCTAATCTAATGAAGCAGCTGGTGAGGAGAGGGATCAAATGCCATGGCCCTTACATCTTCCTTACATGGTGCTCAGAGAGGGCAGGGTGTGGTGCCCCTGGGTTGTTCTTGACCTGCACTCCGCAGAGGCTTGCTGAGAAACTTGGGGTTCTGGTCCACACACTGAGAGCTGGGATGTCAAAGGGAACCTACATCCCCATGCAGATACACATTTTATTTAAAGACTGTTTTCAAAAAAGCACTTCAAATTAAAGAGAGGGAAGGCAAAAAGTATGTGCTACTGAGCAGTTACTGCAGTAATGCAGCCTTCCACCTACACATGTCCTGGCTGTCAGGAAGGTGCATGAAGACTAGCTACTGTCAGATCACTCCTCAGAATCCCACAATGGAAATCCATCTTGATGTGGGGGAGTGTTGAAAAGCTGTTGGCCAGATCTCCCTTCATGGGCCAAGGCTGAGGGAGTTGAACTAAAGAGCACAGCACCATGAAATAATGAAAGAGCAATGTCTTCCCATGGATGTAGTGACTAACAATCAGAAGCAATTTGATTCCAGTTCTTTGCTATCACCCTGAAGGAAGAAAAGTAAAATGAAGAAGCAAAAAGAGTGACTCTGTGATCAGTACAGAAAATAGAAGACATACAGCTTCTCCTTCCATATGGCCGATTGCCCAAGTGACCTGGGGTTTTTTGCATGTTTGTCCAGCCTGACGTTTATCCCACTTGTGTAGCCTTTAGTTCAATAAATACAAGAGTGGTGTACAGTTTAATAAATGCATAAATGCTTTAATAGTGCCCTGCAGTTAATGGGATGACCAGTAAAAAGAGTTACTTGTTAAGAAGCATGCAGGCAGAGCTGAGAAGGGGAGTGAAATCTCTTGAAAACCAGGTTAATCCACAAGACATCATCTCTTTCAAAAAACACTCTCCTGTGTCATTGTCTAGCTTTTCACTGAGACCAAGCAATCAAACAGGACGTGGTGAATATGCCAGGCTCATCTGAGTACTGAAGCAAGTTTTTATGCAATGAGAGCTTTATCAAAATACAAATAAAAATTACATACTTATCAAAATACAGTAATGAGGATGTGAAGCAAAGTGCAGTACTAGGGAACTATTGTGTTGCTTCAGAAGGGAGAACTGACCAGTAAGACATAAAGTCCTGGTTTTGAAGCTATTTCTTTGCCTGACATCAATGTTTGTGCTCATGGAAATGGCAAGAGGCAGCCAGAAGTCAAAGGTTCAACCTTCAGCCTTCTCAAAATCCACCCCCAGGGATTAAATCACATCCCTGAGCCTGCTCCATTAATTCAGATGGTGTCTCTGTCTGTGCGACGATTCAAACGGTGCCAGACAGCACCAAGATTAACAACTTTCTCATTTACAGGATGTCAGCATTTTGTCTCACCAGTTCCAGGCCCCAGCAAATTAATGATCTGCTCTATTTTATTCTCAGATTGGTAGGTTCCCTCAGCCCAGCCAAGGACCAAGAAAGGACCAAGATCATTGTCCTATTGAAACGTAGGGAACACCCTCTCCTACAGTGATATTAGGTGTTTGCCTCATTCACACTAAGTAGTGTAACGTGGCCAGGAGGTTGCTCTGGAAGGAGAAATTATTTTTTCAAGGGGAGAGGACACAAGGTGACTCCACCACATGTACCAGGCATGGGTTAACAGCAGAGCAAACAATGCTCACAGATAGGCAGCCTGAACAGCACCAGCCTATGTTGGAAAGGCTGCTCTTTGGGAATCCCCACAGAATCATAGACTCATTTAGGTTGGAAAAGTCTTTTATGATCATCAAGTCCAACTATAAACCTAGCACTGCCTAGCTCACCACTACACGATGCCCCCTAACACCACATATACATGTCTTTTAAATACCTCCAGGGATGGTGACTCAACCACTTCCCTGGGCAGCCTGTTCCAATGTTTGATAAGCCTTTCAGTGTAAAAATTTTTCCTAATACACAATGTAGACCTCCCCTGGTGCAACTTAAGGCCACTTGTCCTGTACCTGTGACCTGGGAGAAGAGACCGATCCCCACCTGTAAACAACCTCTTTTCGGGTAGTTGTAGAGAGCAATAAGCCCATCAGCCTCTTTTTCTCCAGGCTAAACAACCCCAGCTCCCTCAGCCTCTCCTCTTATTTTCCAGACCCTTCACCAGCTTCATTGCATTTCTCTGGACACACTCCAGCACCTCAGTGTCTTTTTTTTTGTGGTAAGGGGCCCAAAACTGGACACAGTACTCAAGGTGGGGCCTCACAAGTGCCAAGTACAGGTGGACAATCACTGTGCTAGTCCTGCTGGCCACACTGTTCCTGATCCAGGCCAGGATGCTGTTGGCCTTGTTGACCACCTGAGCACACTGCTGGCTCATATTCAGCCAACTGTTGGCCAACACCCCCATGTCATTTTCTGCTGGGCAGCTTTCCAGGCACATTTTCCCAAGCCTGCAGCGTTCATGGGGTTGTGACCCAAGTGCAGGACCCGCCACTTGCCCTTGAACCTCATCCCATTGGCTTTGGCCCCTCCCTCCAACCTGTCCAGATCCATCTGTAGAGCCTTCCTACCCTCAAGCTGATCAACACTCATGCACAACTTGTCATCTGCAAACTTAGTGAGGGTGCACTTGATCACCTTGTCCAGATTGTCAATAAAGATATTAAACAGACCTTCCCCCAGTACTGAACCCTGGGGAACAGCACTTGTAACCAACTGGATTTAACTCCATTCACTCAGAAGTAGGAAGGAGAAGTGTGGGTTTCCCTGGCCTGGGATCCAGCTGCACATCTGCACCAGCTTTGCCTCACAGCTCTAGGGAGCTGGAGTTCCCAGCTGCCTTCAACTTCTCTTGGCATTCTCCTTTCAAGCGGCTTTTTGAGGTTCATGATGTATGAGATTTTGGAGTATATGGGTTACGGGGTCAGGATGGCTGTCTACCTGGGCACTAGTGAATCCTGAACTAGGAAGTTCTCTCTGTGACACCGAGCATTTTTTTGATGACGAAGTATCCTTTGGAACTGGGAAATGAAGAGGTGGAACAAAGAGCGATTCTGCCTCAGTGTACAAGGCAGGTCATGCCTGAGCCTGGAACGACTCGGGATGGCAATACCAGCCTTGCTACAGCTTGCAGAAAAACTAGTTGGCTCAGTTCTATGGCTTTTGTTACTTGTTGGTTTGTGGGTTTGTTTGGTGTGTGTTCCAAGTGTGTAAGTATGTATGTCCCCTCTGCTCACTATATGGAAAAGTCATCAGGAAAATTAAAACAGCTAGATCTGTTTTGCTCTCAAGCAGTTTTTGCTGTGCCTCCTTTATGCAGTTTCATTCTTGTCTCCCCCCTCCTTTGTTACAAAACACAGCAGAGTGCCAATGTTGTTTTGCAAATCAGAAGAGAAATCTGATTTACAGCCCCAACTGTAATACGCACAACGCTGCCAAGGGGTGAGATTTTGAGTGTACTGAAGTAATCACTGTCATGTGCTATAAACTGAAACACACATCAGATTTTAGGGCAAGAAAAGATCACTCTGAAGTCATCAGTGAACATGACCCCGCTCTGGAGGGCTGGTGGGGATGCGGCTCCATGGCTGGGAGACCGCACAGGTCTTCCATGGTGCAGCAGCAACATATTCAGGACACAGGAGATAGATCCCAGGGACTCCTCTGCCTTTGCTGTAAAAAAGTGCTGCAGTTTCTTTCTCTTCTTATCCTGCAGATCTCACAGCAATGTGGCAGCCTTCTAGGATAGGAGACAGTGGAAGAGGAAAGTCTCTTGATGTAGGAATCTTGGCTACCACAAGAGGAGCTGGCTGAAAAATTAGTTGTTGCTGCTGCTTGCTGCAGTTGCCAGGCTGTGACAATGGATAATCAACTCTGCTTCCTATCCCCTTGGTATCTACTCAAGATGCTGGGTATTCCTGTAACACTGTTGTTCTCTGTACTTGCACTGGAAATAAAAAATGGATGTTTTGATTTTTAGAGCTAATGTATATGTTGCCCAGGCCCAGTCAAAACTAATTTACATGGGAAAGCCTCCCTCACCTCACCAGGGTGTATAATACAGCAATGCAGCAGTTTGGGGAAGGCTAAGTGCCATTTCCTCTAGGAAATGCCATGCCAAGTCCTCTAGGGCATCCCACCAATGCTTAAAGCCTTCTGCCTACACCTATATAATGACAAAATAGAGTCCAGACACTCAGGACTTAGAGAAATCTTCATTTCTGCAGGCTTACTGTGTATACAGAATATGATGCCAAACCCATGCTCAGAGATGAATCGAGAGGGATCTCGGTCAGGGATAAATAAAAAAACACAAGCATGAAGCTTCACCCAACCTCTCAGCTGCTTGAGAGGCTTTATGCAGCAGTTGTTTCCCCAAAATTTCCTCTGGTCCTTAGAACTCAGTTCTGCTCCAGTCTGGCAGGGCTGGTGTTGTCTACCAACCTGCCTCTTATTTGCTCCTGTTTTCCTCTGTGGCTAGCAGGTACCTTAGTGAACTGCTCCCAGATGCATTTGGTGGCCAGTGATGTCTCCTCCTCTCTCTGTAAGGATAGCCAAAGGCTCTGACTGCTATGCCAAGCCAGGCACTGTAAAACTGGACTTGGGTACCATCTACTAGGCTACCTGAATAAACATCAGCAGCTTCCAGAGGCAGCAGGACTGAAAAGTCAGTCATAGTATGCCTTGTGACCGCCTTGTGACAAATGTTTTTTAATGCTGTGTGTTGTGCATGGGTGGTGGAGCAGAAAGGTTTCAGTGGCCCTTGAGACAGCTTGCAGAACTCACCACTGCTTTCACAACTGGCAAGCAGGATTGCTCCACCTGCCTCCAGCTCACACCACAGAATTTTCACACCTCTCTGGCAGCAGACAGCTATAGATCACATGAAAGCTGCAGCAACAGAATCTGCTCAGATGGATTAATCAGTCGCATCCGTGCACCAACCAGGTATTTTACGACTGAAGATTAATGGCCACTTCCACGGAGGCTGTGGATTAATGTAAATGTCATCACCCTGTAAATAAGACATAGTAACATAGAACCATTGCTTACTCCTACTTCCTCAAAACTAGGTAGACTTCCACCTTTCATTGCAGTGCTCTGAATTTTGGAAGTGCTGTACCCCTGCTGTAAGTAGGTTTTTCCACTGTGTGTGTCTTTGAATATGTTCCTAATCACGCTTGACATGTCAGCTGCTGTCTTCAGTGCGGTTGCGAGCATTTTTAATGGGTTCTCTGTTTACAGAGAAAGCAGCTGCCAGACTGGAAGGAAAATCTTGCTCTCATTGTTTTGTTATTGAAATAACTTGCACTGAAATGAATCTAATAAACTTGTGAAACACAGAGTGTTGGGATCCTGGGATGAACTGTGGGACGCGCACGTCCCAGTGGCATCGATGCTGTGGTTTATTTTCTCCAGTTCGTTAGCTGAAGTCAGGGAGAAGCGGACATCGGATGGGTCCCACAGCTGGCAGGACAGCAAGGTACAGGAGAACACCCCTTCTCTGCTCCCCCGGGGGCTCGCAGGCCACGACTGTCCCCGAAGCTGGGGCAGCCTCCGCACGCTGCCAGCGCGGAGCCCCTCGCACTCCGGGGGCTGTGCCCGGGCTCCGGGAGACCCCCTGTAGCCTATCTTGGCTCCGTCCCCGGGGCGTCCCCGACGCCGGTACGGGCACTTCCCTCCGGGAGGGAGCAGCGGCCGGAGGGCGGAGAAGCGCCGAGACGCTCCTCTCCGCCCCGCTGCAGCCGCCCGGCCCCAGGCCCGGAGCTGCGGAGGGAGGGAGGGCCGGGAGCAGATCGGGGGGCGGGCGCATG